>WHPX01001433.1:0-600000 GCA_011057435.1 Actinia equina | reverse complement strand
TTACGAGAACCAATCAGGTTGAAGAAATCGTCATTTGTTTTTTTCGCGAGCGCTAGACAAGGTCGCTCGTCCTGAAAAACTTTGTAAAAAGCTAAATAAAGGTTATTTTCTTTTTCATTTTCGGTCGTACAATAAATAATTTATTACACAGAAAGTATTGTGTACTACAATACACACCCGTATTACACAACTTTCTGTGTAATAACCTCTTTTTATCATATGTTTATCCATAAAATACCTATATTTCTCCTTTTCGCAAAACTGATATTTTTACTTGTGAAAATAACATGTTATTTTAACATCATGTGAAAATATCGTTACCATATGTATTTAAACTATTAGTTTATAAATAAAAACTTTTTATAATAATAAAAAGATTATTAAGTTGATTTTATGAATAATTATATAATAAACAGAATATTACATGGGCGCTTGGAGATACAAAATGTATCTTCTCTCGTTGATCTTTTCAACACTCGAAGATAAATTTCGTATCTCTGCGCGTCCATGTAATATCCTCTCTCTATATATTTATCGGAAGCGGCCATAACGTTTGCAAATGGCTGTATATAAATATATATGCATTTTCTTCTTATAAAACAATCAACAAAATTACTCGATTCTGAATGGACAAGGGGAGTACAATTAAATTCCTTATAGTACACTTAACAAAATTACTCGACTCTGATTGGTCGAGAGAAGTACAATCATAGCGTTAATTGTACTCAGTAGGAGTACCGAATTAAGTCGCTATGGCAACACGGCTAAAAAATATCAAAGCAATTATTTTCTATCATTTTGTACTTAAAAAACATATAAATAAAATTCTAAAGCTGTAAGAACTAATCTTTTTATGCATTTCATTTGCGCGATGGACTGAAAATCGGCCGCCAAATAGACAAAGGTTAATGGCGTCGCTTCTCATTTTTTACTGAAATTTTGTTGAGTGAACTATAAACAAAAAATCGCACGATCTTCTCGTACAATTTGGAATATCGTGCAATTTCCTATACAAATTATACTCTGTAGATTCACAATTGAGCTGCTATGGGAACATTCGTTCGCGTATAGGCTAAGAGCACCGACATCAAAATGGCCGATTTTCGTTTAGATATCTTTAATGAGGACGAAGTGCAAAATCCAAAGGAAAAAAGTAAGAATTACAATACAAACAAAAGTACCAAAAAATTGATAAAGTGATTTACAGCTGGGCTGAAGAACGTCAGAAGCAAAATGTTAAAGAGTAAAAGTCACAAAGTTTAAAAGTAATGACGGCAATCCTTGATTGCTATTTGAGAGAGAAAATATTCTATCATTAATAATTCGAAAGCCAGTTCAATCAGTCCAAACAGGTTTTTGAGGGGAAAACAAGGCCAATTTACTACGTTAACCAGGCAAATAAAAAAGCACAAATGCAGCCAACGCATTATCCGTAACAGAAGAAGAACAGCTATGGGAGAGAGTTAAACTTGGTTCAAGCAATCCAAGAGTACTTTCCCAGACAATGTAATGGATTTTCACCCAGCATTTTGGTCTCGAAGGACGTCAAGAGCACCACTGTATGACTGTTGGTAATTGTAAAATATATAAAGACGACCCCGATGTACATAACTTTCAATCAAAAATCTGACTAATTAAGACAGTAATGATGAAAAGGTAAATTATACACCGTGAAAAGATGAAAAAACTTACTGACGTTTCGGACGCTAGTCCTTCGTCCGACGAAGGACTAGCTACCGAAACGTCAGTAAGTTTTTTCATCTTTTCACGGTGTATAATTTACCTTTTCATCATTACTGTTTCATTAGAAACACCGACGCAGCTCACACTAGTTTCAGCTAGTTATACCTTTTTATGACTAATTAAGAGCCACGAGAAGTACTGCCAAAAATGTTGCGCACCCAATTTGCGCACCCCGTTGCCCTGTTTATGGAGTATTTGAGCCGGCGTCTACTTGACCTCCTTGAAACTGGTCCATTATTTTACTTGGCTGTCATGGAAAATCCTAGCTAGTCAACTCACGGACTCCCTTTCGGTCCTCTACGACAGTCTAAGGTTGTGGACCGAAACGGGGAGTCCGAGCCTGGACCATGAAAACCTCAAACACTAGTTTTGGTACAAAAAGCAAAGGCTTAGTAACAATTCAGATGATAAAGTCAATCATAGAAAATACTCCAGTCGCTACTTAAGGAAAAAGATTGACAAAACATTCAGCCAGGAAAACCGTTGACAAGTTGAAAGCTGCAAATGTAAAAAAGGAAAACCATCCAAGTCACTGGCCATGCAAGCGAGCAGTCACCCCAAGATTACGATAAAGGAAACGAGGACGAATTTACAAATATTTCTATCTGTCATTGTAACAACCAACAAATTTCCATAAATGCAGACAGTCAAGTCAGTGAATGTTCTTTTCATCCGAATGCGATACAAGGTACGACTTCAACAGAATGACACAGACAATTCTTGCACAGAATGTAAATAATTTTCACCACTGCAATGTCACTCTTGACGCGCTTCTAGGCTGACAAAGCATTCACCACATCTCGGCAACTCATCCGGAGGTCCTGCAACAAGACGCTCATGGAGTGCCTACAGAAAAGCCATCATCGTGCAACTCGCATTATTCATGACTTGCAACGGAATACACCAAGAACCCAAGTCACGGGTCCGCTACACTGGAAGCCACTCACATAGGTTTCAACATCATCAAGCCACCTCACCATTGCACCAACTACGGCAAGCAGTCAATAAGAGTTAAAGGCTCCAAACTAATGGAACCAGCTTCCAGATAGGACACAAACTGTCGCAAGAAAATTCACATTCAAAAAGGAACTGAAACGTACCCAATGTGCTATCTAGAATGAAATAATATGATTCTAATAGTTATCAATTGAGTATATAGTACAAGAGGCTAAGATTAACTTTGAGTTCTTCGAAACTAGAATGAGTCTCTTTTAGAAATACAAACACATGAAACGTTTAACAATTTCACAATTCTATGAGACAATCCCTTTCTGAGAGCGTTATATGGTTAGGCTAGTTACTTGTTGTCCAAATAACGCATTCAGTTCTTTGCTCAGATTTTATTAGTGAAGTCAAAACTACAGTTACTTGTCTTACTTTATATCCTGGACATAAGTTCTTTATTCCTAGTTTCAGGTCCACTTACCGCTTATTTTGCTTGTATTGGGTCTCTTCTGTGGTTGTTCCTGGAGTGGGGAGTCAGGATGGCGTGGTAGTAAAACGCTTGCCTCTCACCTCTAAGGTCCGTGGTTCGTGGTGGTTCGAATCCCAGTCACCCCATGTGAGCTGAGTTGGTTGGTTGGTTGGTTCTCTTTGTGACTCAGAGGGTTTTTTCCGGTCCTTAAATCAACCCTAAGTAATTCAAACTGGTTAGAGCTGTACTCCGGGGTCATATATGAACTGTATAGCGGCTGCCAGAGGCGCCTTCACATGCTTTCAGTTCGACCCCGTTGAGCTGCGCCACGGTTTGCATACGGTTCCTTCTGCCAAAATCAATTCCTTTAGATTGGGCGTAGCATTCTGTCGTGTATTTGTCTGTAAAACGTTTGTGTTAACTTGGAACAGCTTCCGAGGATGAGTGAAACAGTTTACTGGTTTTCCGAGCAGATTCGACAAGTTAGGTCTTCTATGAGTTCTTGTAGTCAAAGATATAGAAGTAGTAAGTTGTAGTGCTTGGGAACGAGGTTATTCCGGGCGAAAGCCCTTGGAATTAAATTCGGAAAAATTAATTTCCGACCTCGCTGGGATTCGAACCCGCGACCTAACATCTATTTCACCCCGGACTGCTCTCAGTCTGACCTCTAGCCCAGCTGGAAGAGAATCGGTAGTACAATTCCGAAGGTCGTGGGTTCGAATCCCAGCGAGGTCGGAAATTAATTTTTCCGAATTTAATTCCAAGGGCTTTCGCCCTGAATAACCTCGTTCCCAAGCACTACAACTTACTACTTCTATATCTTTGACTATTTCATTAGTGCCACGCGGTCCATATACTCTCATCTTTGAATCATAATTACCGCGACCTAACATCTATTTCACCCCGGCCTGCTCTCAGTCTGACCTCTAGCTCAGCTGGAAGAGCATCGGTAGTACAATTCCGAAGGTCGTGGGTTCGAATCCCATGCAGCGAGGTCGGAAATTAATTTTTCCGAATTTAATTCCAAGGGCTTTCGCCCGGAATAACCTCGTTCCCAAGCACTACAACTTACTACTTCTATATCTTTGACTATTTCATTAGTGCCACGCGGTCCATATACTCTCATCTATGAGTTCTTGTAGTTTGTGCATTCTGTACGTTTTCGTTTTTAACGGTTGTTGTCTAATTAGAGTGTCTATTATTATTAATATTATCAATATTATTATACAAGTACAGATTTCTGTAGGTCTAACGAGCTTACACTATCAAGTTCTAGTCTCAGAACATGATACTTAAATTGTTATGATATTGTTCAGAGCGACCCAATGACTATCGGAACTACCATGGTCTTCATCCTCCACACTCTTTCTATTTCTATTTCCATTTCCTCTTGATCAATTCTATGGTCCATAGCCACTGAGATGTTAACCACCTGAGATGTTTCGCCTTCTTTTCACTCTTATGATGTCCGGTCTTCTTGCTTCAATATTCTTATCCGTGTAAACATTAAAATACCATAGGATCTTAACTTTTTCGATTTCCACTACTTTCTCTGGTTCGTGATCCCACCAATTATCTGCAGTGCACTGTATTTGGTGTTTCCTACATAGGTGCCAATGTATTGTTCTTGCCACTTTGTCATGTCTGTCTTTGTACTCTATCCCTGCCAGTACTTTGCATCCCCCAGCTACAGGGTGGTCCACATGCAGTTTCCGTCTTACTGCTGCTGCTGCTACTGCTGCTACTGTGATTAAAACTTATCAAAGCTTATATTCAGTCATGAGAGACGAGGCGGTAAGCCGTGTGAGATGTGCTCGGAAATTATATAAGAACATGCGTAATAGGTAAATTACGAGCCTTGTATGAAACGACTGAAGAAGAGGGCCAATGCACGGGCCTTTCACAACTTCAATTCGCGTAAAAATGAGCCATCTAAACTAGAAACCGTGGACAGTAAACCAGTGGACAGTAAACCGTGAACTGAAGACTTGCATTGGGACTCGTCTTTTCTCTCATATACTATTTTTTCGTGGGATTCTACCAGCTCACTAGATACACCGTGTTTACGCGAGTTGAAGTTGTGAAAGGTCCGTTGGCCCTCTTCTCTAGTTGTTTAATACAAGGATCGTAATTTACCTAATATGCATGTTGTCATATATTTGATTGATGTCTGTATCCCGGCTTTATACAAATCGCGGCCAAGTCAGTACGTATAACTGAAGAGTACGTCTCTCGTCGATACAATTTATTTTGTTGAGTGTATCATAAACAAAAAATCAGATCTTCTCTTACAGTAGGCCATTTCACGGATCCCGTTACTCAACCTCCATATCAAACTTTCCACATAGAAAAGTTGTCGTTCCGCTCGAGCCGTTTCTTTTACCATATAAGGAATGTACTTACCATATTTGGAAATTGGAATATAATTTTCTTCACTAAATAGGCGAATTTCTTGCTCAAAACTGCTCAAACTTACAGTAAATCGAGTAAAAACATCAAAACTTGTCAGCCATCTTGGTTTTGGCAGAAAAAGAACTGGAAATGTGTAGGGGAGGGAAGCGTGGTTCGTCACCACAGGAAGCCCGCGAATGACACCAATTGTTTGATATGAGCCTCGTGAGCGTGTAATTACTCTTTAGAATTGGACTACAGTTCGCAATAATGAAAGGAATTTACACATCAACGAACAATAGCTCTTATCGTGCATGAGCACGCCACACCAACAAACCAATGGTATCGTGATGAATGTAGCATCAAAACGAGACTATCGGATCTAAGACATTTACTACAAATCTTCGAGAGATCACTACATTTTGATAGATATCTTAATTGTTATGCAAAGTATTTTGTAGTCTTTCTATCTACGGTCAAACACTATATAGCTTTCGGATGTACGGACAGAGTTTTGAAGGCAGAAGGCAAGGAATTCGATAGGCATTTGCCATCGAACAAAGTTCGTATATGATGCAGAAAAGCCACTGTGAAAGAGGACTCCAAGTAACACAATTTCTTACATTTGTAGCAATAATTTTAAAGCTAAATAGTTTTTTAAGCCACATGGAGGATAAGGGGATTTGTTTGAAGCCAGTATCTATGTTCAAAGTTCGCTTTTACCTTTAAAAAATCCACTAAGATAGAAACGGAGTGACCGTTCGTACGGCATAATAAACATAAACATATAGTAAACCTTTGATCACGGCAGTCGACTTTTGGTAATTTAAAAACTTGAATAGAACTATCCTATGTTTGTTAAGAAACAAAAAGTGATGCAGAAGAACTTTACTAAGTCATGCTCCATGAAAGTTTGGGTAATGTTTATGGTATTTTACGCCGGTCACGAAGTTCTTGTTTTGAAGCCTTTTGTCAGCATATTCTGCATAGTTATCGTGATCATCGAATTATTCGGCGCTTATTTCATAGCTGTAAGTTTTTAATTGTATAAAAGCTATTCGCTTTCTATTTCTGAACGAAGATAGGATAGTTAGATAGATATAGATAGATTAGAACAACTCTTTTTAACATACTTCAGAACTATACAGAACGAAGTTGACTGCCGTACAAATTATAGACTATTAGATCCGTTTTACTGAGAGCCCTCCTCGCATATACCCTGCGAGCAGAGTCTCCTCTCTCGTCCGTAAAAGAGACTCTGCTCGCAGGGTTAGTACCTCGCATAGTGTGGACAGTATAAAAATATATTGGACTGCAAAGATCTCGACTTCAAATCAATTATCTGTCATCCCAGTGGATTAATAAAGCATTCATCTTCGAAATGCCAACTATAAATGTAAGACTTTTTGGTAACTCAGTTCTCTCTACGTATTTTGACTGATGAGTCATGCCATTTAAGCGAGCCATTTTTACAGTTATCAATGGTAGCAAAGCCACGATATTTCCTTTCTTTCTGCCTTCAAACTACTGTTCATACATCCAAAGGCTATATAGTGTTTGACCATAGTTAGAAAGACTACAAAATACCTTGTATATCAAAGATATCTATCAAAATGTAGTGATCCCTCGAATATTTGTAGTAATTTTCTTAGCAAATTCTCTGAAGCTCGACCCGATAGTCTCGTTTTGATGCTACGTTCATCACGATACTGCTGGTTTGTTGGTGTGGCGTGCTCATCTACGATAAGAGCTATTGAAAAATTAAAAAAGGATCACAGTTTGTAGGCAATTTCTAAAGAATATATTACGCGCTGACGATTTTGAAGTTGAGTAACGGGATCTGCGAAATGGCCTATTCGGAATTTATGGATCATCTATAATCGTGATGTTTTGAAGTGTTCTCAAATGGACTCGCATCAGACGGCTTGTCCAATTTTGAAAACTTTGTCTTACCTATAAATTTCGAACTGTACTCGAGATCTTGAAAACTCCTATACTAATTTTCTTTGTTTCTCTTAATTTTTATGTTTTTGTTTTTGTTTGTGCAAAGTTTTTGATATTCAGTACAAATATACACCAAATTCATTCAAATTCATTTGTGTTCTTCAACTGTAAAAATCTTTAATATATCTAACTCGATTTTCTTAATCTTTAGTTAACATGAACAACAGCTCATTCGATATTATGAAAGGTGGCGCATGGCATTTAGAATTCTCTTTTGCTGAATTACTTGGCTGGATGTCATCATGCAGCATCGTGGCGTTCGTCGCTGTTGTTGGAAACTCGTTGGTTATTGCTGCCTTTATAAGGGCTGTGAACCTACACTCCAGACTCAACTATTTTGTGGTTGGATTAGCAGCAGCAGATATCCTTGTGGGAGTTACTTCAATCCCAATGTGGAACTATATTCTGTACTTGACATGGAGAGGACTAGAAATATCGGTTTTGGTAACTCGTTTGTATGAAGCTTTGGATGTATTTGCAGCAGTCAATTC
The DNA here is from genome assembly GCA_011057435.1 of Actinia equina. Classification (NCBI taxonomy): domain Eukaryota; kingdom Metazoa; phylum Cnidaria; class Anthozoa; order Actiniaria; family Actiniidae; genus Actinia; species Actinia equina. Next base: position 591,957 of record WHPX01001433.1, on the reverse strand, counting down.
CATTCTACATCTAATGGCGGTGAGTTCTGAGAGGCTCTACGCAACCATTAGACCATACTCCTGGAACAACAACATGCACTCCAAAAAGATTTACTCTTGTTGTTTGGTGGTCATCTGGACCCTTTCCTCCGTCATCGCTGCATTGTTTGCAGTCCCGTTCAATAACGCTGTTAATGAACTTCGATTCCACTTGATGAACACTCTCTTCTTTTTGCCACTCGTCATCATTTGCGCTGCATACATTGGAATCTGGTTTGGAGTCAAAAGGAGAACCCACCTACGTCCAGGACATGGCAGTGAAAAATCAATCAGACTTACCCTCACTGTCTTGATTGTGATTGGCCTTTTCTTAGTTGCGTGGTTACCATTTTTTATTGTGAGGTTCATCTTGGAGGATTGTCGAAGTTACTGTCTATCATGGCGCTTGTTCTTTTTCACTAAATTTCTACACTTTAGTAATTCTGGAATTAACCCTGTAATTTATGGATTGAGGATTCCAGAATATCGAAAATTTCTGTCACAAGTCGTGCATTTGAAGTACTTGAATTTCCTTGCAAGTGCATTATTTGATAACACAAATGATTTCAGAAGACAAAGCTCTAGACTTGATACAGCTATACATGGCCCATCTAGAAGCAATTCCAAACTGAGAAAGACATCGGGAGTTTAATAAAAAGTACTGAAAACCGTTATGCATAAGAGTGCAATCACATGCACTATAATACTATTATACAGATCAGCAGTCACATTATTCTCAAACCAAAGGCGCATCACAAAGCTGCTGCGATTTTTAAGTTTGATGGAATCAAGTGCAGGTATGTCAAGCTCAAGTATTCTTCAAGAATTCAAGTTTGGAGGGGGGTGGGGGGTGATTGGTGTGGCCGTAAAACAGCAATCCAAGTCTTGCGAGAGGATTTCGAAACGCTTGAAATTTCAGAATTGACTGGCCATGCTAATCCAGAATCGATATCGAGTTACAGCCATAACCCATTAGAAAAACAACGCAAAATGTCCCACAACCTGACTGGATTTTCTCCCTGCGGTCAAAATAGTAATACGGTCAGTACGTCAGTAGTTGAAAGTTCAAATTACCAGCAAGAAATACTTTATTGAATGAAATATCTGCCAATATAGAAGGTCATCAGGCGAACCAAACAAGTAAAGCTGCCGAAGCCCCTTATAATGGTCTTGGGTTGAGTGGAGCCGTAAGTGGACTGTTTACCGGAGTCACATTTAACAACTCACCGGTGAATATTTCCATCAATCTACAGGCTGGTGTCCATCGCTAGCTCTTTCTTCATCCAAGACTAACTGAGCTACACAACAGTAAAATAATAAGAAGAAGAAAATGGGATTTACTTATTTTGATTTCATTTAGTCTATTTAGTAATCGAATGTGTAATCAGAGATAAGTCTTCGCGACTCTTGCGATATCGCCTTTTCTCGTGAAATCAACTTGGAATTCCCTCGTCATCCAATGAATTTTCCTATACTAGCGGTTTTCATGTCGGCTCTAATGTTCCATTTCTGCCATATGTTTGTGTCAGTTACCACGCTGAAAAATAAGAGTATGTGGAAGATATAGAAATATAGGTAAGTTGTAGTGCTTGGGAACGAGGTTATTCCGGGCGAAAGCCCTTGGAGTATATTTTGTTTTTCGCATTTTATTTATCAGAAACAATCTTTAAAAACAATGGACTACTTCGATGATAGTGCAACCATTTTGTTGAGGGGAACTTATAAAAGACTTTTTTTACAGTTATGGAGTCGATTAGCATTCAAAAGATCTTTCCCGAAAACGAAATGGTTTCAAGTCGAGGCTGGCCTTGATAAAGAAAAGAATCAAGGAACGCCTCCATTTCAAGAGAATTGTAAATAGCTTATTCATCGCTAAAGACGTTTTTGGGATATGAATTTGCAAGATGAATGTGAAATGATACCAAAATACCATTTACAGCTTGCATTTTTGCGATAAGGCGATCACCTTCAATCGCAATGCATTATAGGGTATCTAGGGGTAGAGCAAAACAAAAATGTCGGATGCCTGTTTCAAAGAAAGGTTTGTGTATTTGTAAGTGCTTCAACTTCATTGTTGTTTATTTATGATGGAAATACTCTACTACATCTTTGTTTTAAACATGGATGTTTTCGTAACAAAATATCGAAATTTCTTTTGCTTTTAATTTTTCTTACGCAATACATGCACGATTTCAGCTTCCTTTATGGTCCAGTTTTCATTTAAATTATACTCTACTAAGTGTCTTTTATACGCCAATATTATCTATAAAATATCGTTCGGAAAGAAACTTAAAAACAGAAAAACGAAAAAACAAATGAAACATGTATAAAGGTATGTCAGTAAATCTTCATCAATAGACCAGTGCTTTCAATAAAAAGACTAGTCGGGAAACCAGCCTAAGTATGTAGATGACCAGGAGTTTAAGCTACCAAATCGAATAGTATTCCAAAATTTTACCGAGAGGAAATAGAAACTAGTAAGGTCTACGTACTGATACCTTATTCAGAGTCTGAAAGATTTTGCCCCTTTGGCGACAGCTTTTTTATGCGCGACCACAGTCACCATTGTTATTTATTTTATCAAAGATAAAGGTTCCAATTCCAACGATTGTTCTGACATTATAGCAAATTATGAATTATAAATGCTACCCAGCTTTTTCCCTTTGAAATTTTTAGCATGGCTTCAGTGTTTCATAACAATTTTAGTCGTTCAGGTTTTGGGGGTGTTGAATATCCACCTGACGTCCTGGATTGTTTGGGTGTCTTTGGTCCCGAAATGAATGGTGGTAGAGATTATTACAGTGTCCTTATATAAACTCGCAACGAATTCTGAATTTTGGTATCTAACCGGGGAAACTATTCGAAGAGATCGTGATAAGGACTTGAGAATACCGATACTGAACTTACAACGTCGTAATGCTGCTGATAAAAATGATAAAAGTTTGTAAAAAAAGAACAAATTTCAGTCAAAAGAAAAATACCATCTTCGAAAACCTCCATGTTTAATCCGTTTGTATAGTAATTAGCGATGGATTAACAATTCCAGGGTTTTTTAATTTGAAGAGATCGGTCTGTAATAGACCTTTTATGTATAAGACATATGTCTCATGTCTGGTTTTGACCTAAATTTAATGAGCTCAGGAAACAAAAGCCATTGTTTGGCGAGTAAATTAATTAATGGCATATTATTATCGCCTACCCGAGTGAGACAAAGGGTATTATTATATATATATAGATGAAATATGAAGGTATCCATGACAACAGTGAAATCTTCACATGTGACGGATATTATTCACTGTGTAGAATTTACGAAAGTTTAGGACACCGGATAAGTCCTTGTATTTCGCTCATCGATATCTATATAATAAACAGAACATTACTTGACCACTTGGAGATTCAAATTTTATACTTCTCGTGTCGAATATCCCTCAGTCGTTCGCTGCGCTTACTCGTGAGAGATACCATCAACCTCGAAGAAAAAATTCGTATCTCTGCGCGCCCATGTAATATGCTCTATATGTCAAATAAAGGAGACGACTAATGGATTTTTTAAACTTTAATTCAAGAACAAGACAGCGTAAACTACAAAAAATTTAGTGCGTATTAATGATGAAGGTCAATTGCAAAAGCAGAACTGACTTTTTTATCGTGGTAGACTCGAAAACATTGTGAGAGAATCAGAGAAACAAAACCATAAATTCACCCACTACAACTCATGACTGAAACCGGTATTTCAATACATTGAGGCTGTTGTTTAATACGTATTTTGCAAGAAACGCAATCTCCGATTACTCAAAGACGCGCAGCAATGTATAACGATAGTGAGAAAAGCACGGGGGTGCCTCCAGCGTTCAGAAATGCAGCGATACGTTTTAAAGAATCCTATGGCGTGTTTCAGTTTAATAAGACAGCTAGTTAGATCCCTGTTTATCTCCTGTAGTCTTGGGTTTCCATTGACTTGGGCTCTTCTTTTAGGTTTAATCAGAGCAGGATGGGGAGAATAACCGTTGTCAGAAATAATATGGCATCCAGCAGGTAGATCTAAAGCACACTGCGGACCAATCCTTGGCATCATTTTAAATCCATTAGTGTCGTTGAGATGTCCGGGGAATGTAAAAATGTAGGGAATATAAAATTCAGTAATAAATCTAAAGCAAAACCTGGACGCATAGGCTGGCTTCACACCCACCGGACGAATTTTTAATCTTTCACATTTTAGCAATAAATATCATTTCCAAGCTTACCAAAATAAAACAGTAGTAAGTACTTACGCTGCCGAACAATGAACTAACATCCTTTCTGGAGTAACTATCTTTTTGTCGCCTCTATAAAACATTGCCTGTCGTTGAGATGATCGCCATATTGGATGAGTCGTTGCAGCAACTATCCCAACACAGGACGGACATTTTTTCCAGTGCCCCAGCCAACCTCTCCACTATGATAAATTTGGCCAAACAACTTGTCGCGAATATTTCTCAAGTAGAAGAGGAACTATTCTGACATAAGAACTATAACTGACACAAGGAGGGACGAGAAATAGTGCGAAAAAGATCTGATGCTGACACAGGTGTAAGACTTTGTCAAAGGAGGTTCATATTTTGTAATGACCCCATAATAGGGGGTGTATTTGTTTACACAGCTTTTAAGATATGATTGAGCAGATTTGTCTTTACATTTCTCTGTTTTGTGCAATATATGAAAGCAACTACACATTTTTCAAGCGTAAGCCTGAGAGGCTCAAAGGTATGTTCACACTTAATTCTGTATAAATACAGCCTGGAGTTCATGTGTGTGGTTGAAGTTTCTCGGCTCCATGGAGGGCCGAAACATATTTCTCGAAGCTGCTTTTGCGGGAGAGCTTCTGTAGTGAATCCAGAAGACCAAGGAGCCAAAGAGTTGGAAAGGCTGGAAAGGATTTTCTTTACGCCAAAAACCAGGCAAAAGCGAAAAGCAGACCGCGATAAAGGCAAGTCTAACAAATCTGAAATAAAATCCAAAAACAGAAACCCAGAGCTACAGCTGTTAAGGGAAGCATTGAGTAAAGTTGGATGTCCCAAACGAGTACCTCGGGGAAAAAAGCAGACTATATAGAAAAGAAGGCCTTTATCTTGTTTCAGAAACTGGGGTACCGTTTCCCGTGAAAAAGAAACAAAAGGATATAATAAGGTCAATTAGGCTACTGACTATTTCATGCTCCTTTGTGTTCCTGTCCTCCCAACGGTACAAAAGAATCGTGGAAATACAATAGAAAAAAAGGGACATATATATATAAATATATATCAATGAATGTCAAAGTTTTAGCGATCCGGTGTATATATTAGTAAAGATATATAGTAAAGATTGTCACAACTCGTGAATAAAAACCGTACTAGCGAACTAACCATGATGTAATTTCTTTATTTTATAAGTACTGATCAGATATTACAAGTAAAGATTTTTTGAACTTGGAGTTGAGAGAGAAATTTATTGAACCTCGAACAATTGGTTAACTGAAATAGAAATGTCAAGAGTGTGATAAACTTGTTAATATAAGTATACTTAAATCAGATTTGTGTACTGTTCAATATTAAAGTGAAAACCAATCAAAAAATAACCTAATGACTAATACACGAAAAATATAATACTTCCTTTCCTTTCTGTTTGAGTTCTCGTTGCTTTGATTGCAAAGCTTTTCGTGTCTGTTCAAAAGTCAGCGTCTTTGATGATGTTTAGCCCATAATTTTTCTTCTTTAGATATCGTTCAAAACTAGCTAAAAAAGCCCAAATAGCTTGGTTCGAAGTTTTCGTTGGTTGGTTCTTTCTTACGGACACCGAGGACGAATTCGCTGAGGTATTTGTTGAGTTCTTTTGCAGGAATCTGTTCTATAGCACTCGTCTCTCCTTTCGTTTGTAAAAATTCCCTTAAGAGTGCCACATCGTTCTGTGTCTTTGTTCTAGTGTTTTCGTTTTCCTGGCTCTCGATAACCTCTGTGATTGAGTCGATTTGAGCAAATCTTGAGCAACAACCTTCCATGTTTAAGAACTTTTGATACTGAACAAACACTCAAACGCAAGCTGACACTTTCTGCATGAAGCGCGGGAAAACTCAATACGATTTTTTTCACTAGTGAAAAATATCGTATAGCCAGTCACAGTGCTTATACGACGGTCTTCACTAGTGAAGAAAAACGTATAGCCAATAGGATCGTTTCTCGTTTTTGTGATATGATTTTTATCAAATAGCTTGCGAACATGTAAATCTCAGTACTTATATAATAAATATATATGTATATACACAACAAATATATTTCAACGGCTCTGTGGGTTTAAAGCGGGGCTTAAGACATCTTATACATAGTTCGTAAGTTGAAATAAACTGCGTACATTCACACATTGTATATCTTACGTAATTTTACACTTTTCCTCTTAGTAAATGAAAATCCGGAATGGAGCGGGTGGACACGCGTATTTGTATGAAATCGGAATTATACCTAAAAGCCCGTAGAATTGGTGCGCATAAGCCCCGGTCCGGCAGCGACGCGTATGCGGCGGGTGGCACCCGTTGGAAACGAAAACCATTTCGCGAGTCCCCCTACCTGCTGCTAAGACGCAACATGCAACAAAATCTTTTTGAAATAGCTGTGTATCAAATTCTATCTGTGCTTGCTTTTCAGCGATTTGACACTTACACCTCATACGCGGTACATGCGCTTATTTCACGACTACGTTTTATTTATTCTTCTTTTCTTTAACTTCTATAAATGACCCAATCCTCCTACTAATATTAAGTAAAGGCTAGTTTGTACCCTCTGCGTTCTAAGGTCTACCACTGCGTGCAAAACTAAAGAATTTTTTCAATGTTTAGTGTTTGCTTAAGGATTGTTATTACACAGGTGTGGATGGCTTTCTGGTTGAATTGCGAGTAGAATGTCTACGGGTGAGACTGAATGTTCTCGACCGCCCATTTGAACGGGATTCACTTCTGAGAAGACTTGTAAAAGTTTTCTTAAAACCAGGGATTTTAAGTGAATAGATAATAGGATTTATTGCTGAGTTGGAATAGTGTAAGAGCTTAGAAAACTGAACCACCTCATATGGGACTCCTGTACCTTTAGCTGGGTCATAGAAAAACAGAACGTTCATAGTAAAAAATGGTAGCCAAGTTACAATAAACACAACTATAACTATAAGTACAGTAATAGCAATCATAACTTCGCGGTCTTGCCGTCTTTTTTTACGTTGTAATCCATAACCTCCTCGCCTCTTGGCTTTTCGCCATATACCCATGTAAGCTAGACAAATCACCAGGAATGAAACAACATAACATATCCACATTAATGTAAAAAATGCTTTCTTTAGCCCAAGATTAGTCTTGCCAAAGGCTTGTGTCATGGCTAAGATTCCAGAAAACAGCCAAAAGGACACTAGAACTAACACATAGACCCACTTAGATGAGTTCCTGTGGCTAACTGGGTATAAAATGGCATAACATCTTTCAAGGCTTATTAACATCAGTTGAAAAATCGAAGCAAAGGAAGAAAAAATATCCACTGCGTCAAAGACTTTGGCAAGACCCTCTGGTATTGAAGCATTCCTTGTGTAGTGCCAGAATAAGCCGATAAAGAGAGGGACCGCAAACATTCCAATAAGTAGATCAGCAGTTGCAAGGCCTACGACAAAAAAATTCGTACGTGTGTGCAGCCCGGCGTTCCGCGCAAATGCAGTGATGACCATTGAATTGCCGAAGACAGCCATAACAGCCACAGTGCCGTATGCTGCACTCCAGGCTAAAACAGGTAATGCTGATAATGTGGTACTGTTTATCGTTTGCGCACTTGGATCAGGCGTTGTCTGGTTGGTCTGCGTGGAATTATTCATAGCTGCAGAAAACCAGGAAAAGCATTTTTAGTCGTTTGTTTGATTATTTGAACTCCTTGTTACAGAACTTTAAGTATCTGTCCGTCTGTTAGTTGGTTACTTGGTTGGTCGACTATCGTATTTCTTTGTTTGGTCGTTATTCAAGCCATACTTGTGTTGGATTGGTTTATTTGTTTGGCGGTTTCGTTGGTTTTACAATCGATTGTTTGATGTTTGTTTGCTTGGTTTGGCAACTAGTGGGTTGTTGTGTTGTTGGTTTGGCAATTGGTGGGTTGTTGGGTTGGTGGGTAGGTAGGTAGGTTGGTGTGATTGAATGGGTTGGTTGATTTTTTTTAGGTTTGTTTCTTTGTCTTGCATCCACTATTGTGTCACGCTTATTACCAAGTTAAAAAGTCAGTTAATTGTCTTTTTCATATTATACATGAATAATTCAAAAAATTGTTGTTCTTTATCCTTTAAAAGGACCTTGAGTGAAAACTTTCATTTAATTGATTGTCCCTTTAATTTCCACTTTCAAGGCCATTGTTTGGTCATAAACCACGTCGTGACTTACAATTAACAAATAGATCAGGCATTGATATCTTTAATTTGTTTTTAAATCATTCGAAGGAAACTAGCTGATTCCTTCAAAAGTAACTAGCTAATCAATGCGAAGTTAGCATGCAACAACTTGTTAGCGTTAGCCCGAAATGGCGTCGGGCCCAGTTGCTGGCCTGACCGTAATAGGATACTGCAACAGAAAATGAACTAAGAGAAGGAATCCCCGTGCCTCATCATTTGCACACTTCGATGCTATTTTTAACTTGTACCATGCCTGCGCGATAATCATGCTTCCTTTAATGCCTCGTTTTAGAACACGAAAAGCAACGGAAACACAGGCTATTGTTTACTGCAAGACAAGAAGTCGCCTACCCTTAAGAAATCAACCAATCAGGTTCTTCGCTCAAAATATCACCAAGCTAAAAATAGCATCAAACTGTGCACATGATGGTTACAAGACTATATAGGTAGGATTCCTTCTCTTAGTTCATATTCTCTTGGATACTGTCTATACTTTTCTATCCAAAGAAAATCAGATCATATGTGGAACAAGTCTTGAATTAATTTGAATGTGAAATAAAACGGAGTTTAAGAGATTTGATGACAAACATAAATATCTCTCAAACCTTCTAGGCTTTAGATTTTTCTCAACGTTTTTTATCTAATTTTCAAATGCAATAAACAATGTAAATGAAGTAAAAGTTAATGGCAGAAAATGTTGTTTGATGACATTTACCGTTTGTCGAGGTTATCGCTATTTTTTTTATTAATTCCTGTTTTGCTTTTGTTTTTCCCTTACTCCGAAATATTCTGAATACTACAAGTTACTCTTTGAAAGCCAAAGGCATAAAAATGAACATAGAAACTAACCCTCAAAACATGATTGTGCTCACTTGATTTTTCAAGCAGCTGCGAGCTGTTTGTTTGCCTAAAACTAATGAAAAATATAACCTAACCAATAGCTGTCCTTTGCTGAACTTTAGATGAGATATGTAAAAATATATAAAAGGTTGATAATTGGAAATGATATTAATAATTATATAAATCATATATGTTTTGGCCTCAACTCGAACACTCTAGTTTGCAGAATATGTAGTTATACGAACGGCAAAACTGTGCGTCGAACGAAAAACATAACACATAAAGTAAAAACTAGATGACTTCGTAAAGAAGTTGTGTAACCATGTTCAGCCATTATTTAATGAAAAAAAATTGGCTTTACGCAAAAACTGTGGGTTGTTTTGGTTCGAATGAAGGCGTGCGATTATTTGTACTGCTGAGAACAAGGTGTCAGTTTATCCGTCATCTTTACATCTATGATATAAATAAATAAGAGTCAATCGAACACTTCAATATTGAATATTCGGTGAAATAAAATGAATATTCAGTAAAATTCAAATGCTTCACAGAACTTGCTAACCCTTTAATGATTTGATATCAGGAATATATGATCTGTAGTCCGGACTGACATTCGAATTCACTTAAGTAGCAAAAGGAACTGCCGGATACATACTATTATGCTTCGCTTCATCCAAAACGCTTTTGACAGCATTTGTTTTTGACGGCACCCGATAACACACAAGCTATTTTTAAATGTTTGATATCTCCATATTCGAGCTTTTGATTTTAAAAAATATTCTTACCATTACTGTCTAGCTTTATAGTCAGTCAGGGCCAGTGTGAAGTATATACTTACTCCAGAATAATCGGTGGACTTCAGTATTCCTGTTATTAGAATGGTCATAGGCAAACAATCTTAAAGTAAGCATGAGGAGTCGTGTTCTTTAATTACACTATTTTAGACCAATAAGAATACATATCGAAAAACCGTCTCATCGAAATTAAATTTTCTATTTTTTAAAGTAAAGAATGCTTGAAATGAGCGCTATTTTGAGGCAGAAATCCTTTAGCTTAAAGCCGGCAAAGTTGCCGAATATATGTACGCTTAAGACAACTGCAATAACTATGATAAAAAGCCATCTTTTGATATCGACAAGTCTTTTTCGCCACTAAGCAATCACGATATTTTACTATATGCTATATATTTACTATCTTATATCTTATCCAATAAATGCTTATTCTTCAATTTTTGATAGTTTCGTAGATGTTTTAAAATCCCTATTCATTCATATCCTATTTCTACTGTGCCAGTATATTGAGGGCGGTTAATTTAAATTGTCTTACAGTACACGAATGTCAGAGTCCCAATGCCCTTTTCGAGTAGTAGTAATAAGATAATGATATTTGAAAAGCGCCATTTCTGTGAGTTCAATATGGGACAAAAAATAGATGAAAAAAAGTGTCAATGTCTATATAAACGCCGACGTCCTAACCTACATGTAATAAGATATAATGTATGAGGATATTGCGATTGTCGATTCTTAGCGAGCGAAAAAATTAAGTAAACTTCAGTTTGTAACAACGTTTTGCTAATTTGGAAACTCGTTACAGTTATAGCTAAGAACTACTTCATGACACATAGTCTCTTTCATCATTACTAGATGTTCCTATTATCTTTTTTTCTTTCTTTCTTTCTTTCTTTCTTTCTTTCTTTCTTTCTTTCTTTCTTTCTTTCTTCTTCCTTTCTAATGGGTTAAAATCTAGAATTTAACTTATATTTACCCGCGCGCCAGTTTTGGAAGTTTACTAATAAAATGTTTGGTGGCTAAAGAAATCGGTTTGACAAACTGTGTCATTGCATGAATACCAGCGTCATGGAATACGTAAACCTGTTCTAAACCCCTCCCCTCAAAGGAACAAACCTTATTTTCCTTCCACAAGTCTCCCGGTAGATTATTATATTAGATCAACTAAGAAATATAGAATATTTCACGGGAAGGTTTAGACCCGCGGACAACTTCTATATCCAATTCTTTTTTCCCTTTCTTTTTGGCGTAGTAATACATCGTGCGCCTATTTCTGCGTTTTTAAGACTTTAAATCATCGGCAATTAAAAGAAACAAACAAACAAATTATCAATTATTCTGGGCAAAACATACAGGCGAGCCCAGGCGAGCTACTAATTTAGGGAAGCCGCATTACCATAACGGTCTAAACTATTCAGTAATTGTTAGATAAAATTAAAATCTTTTAAAAGCCTACCTTTAAATTGTCGATTAGTTTAAGAAAAAATCGCAACATCATAGTTCAATATAATATTGTATTAGTAAAACCCAAGCTGCTACACAAATGATACCAATAGAGTCATTCATATAAATCTCGGTAATGTGCACTATTTCATAAGAAGTTCAATGTCGGAAAGTACAATAATGATGATTGCCCCAAGATTGGATATATTTCGCTGCTTCACACATTGCTGAATAATATCCGAAACACGACTACATCAGCAACCATTCTCTCGCTCATGCTTTTGATTTTCTTACATTTTTTAACGATTTATCCCAATCTCAATTATTGGTTCATGGTGGCTCGACTACTTCCTGATTGCAATCGGCAAACGTTTTATTTTGAAAACTGGAACAGTTGAATAAGAAAACACTTTTGTAATACCCTATCGCCATCTGTTATCATTTTGCTGGTTCTTGTTTCAAAACCTTGTGTGTGGTAATGCGTTTATGATACTCTAGGAGTTCCGATTTAAACTGCGAATAAGGAAACGAATTCTGCGAATTGATCCGTCTTTGCCGGATGATAGGTATAGCGATATTTTTGGGAACCAAGGGATACACAATATACCGTATGTGGCCCTTTAAAAAAATATACATATATACATACAGTATAGCAAACTAGCTTATGTTAGGCTCCGGTCTCTTTCTTTCTTTTGCTTATTTAGCAATACCCATATTAACAATAATTTGCTATGATTTTTTTTTTCAATGATACAAAATATGATACAACTCACAATTCAATGCAACTTAACAGTAAGGATGTTTCGAAAACATAGATAAAATAGAATGGAAAGATTTGCACTTTCTATCTCAAGTGATTTTTAATTTCGCATTTTGTGTCAATCGCTATTCCAGCCAGTTTGTAACATACTAGTTTAAAAAAAAGCAACACCTGATGTTACGTGTTGGAGTGGCATTATTATCGTGGCAAAACTGATACTTCAGATTATGAAACTGGTTTTCTTTGAAATGTGACACTATTGCTATTACTACCAAAAACCTCTTTTTCCATGTTTGCTAAAGACACAAACAAGCCCTCCTATCCAGTTACAACACATACGCAATAAAAAAAAGCACAAAAACTTTGATATACATTTATACAAATAACTAATTTATTCAGTATATTTAATGATATATTTATTTATTGTTTGGTTCATTCAATTATTTTCTTGTCATTAGATCTTACAGATTATAAATCAGTTTGTCTTAAACGTTGAAAATGGATATTTTGTATCATGCATCTCATTAGATATTTGTATAAATGTATACTACAATGTTACTGCAATCGAGTGTATATATATACAGTCAATTCAAAACACCTTGTTGTCGACCGGCTAAAGCCTACGCGACTGGACCGAAAGGAATATGGGTAAAAATCGCTAGCGGTTAAATATTCGTTCTGATCATGTATTGATCGTTCCCGCTAGTAATAAGATAATATTAGCGAGAAATAACCTATCAAATGCATGTTTTTGGGTTTACGGAAAGAAAAACAAAGTAGTTATGATTCAGTTCATAATTTCGAAAATATGAAGGTCTCTTTCAACACTTCCTGCTCGCCTAAAAAGGTTAGTGCTATAAACCAGGCATAACAAGTCAGATAAAATTATGGAGTCAACTCGGCTTCAGTGATTACTACCCAGAATTCCTTTCGGTCCAGTCGCGTAGGCTTGAATTGGTCGACGACAACATTTTTTGAATTGACTGTATATATATCAACTTTGACCATTTGTGCATATATAAATGTATATCAAAGGTATATCAATAATTATGGGATACAATCCGTGATATTGTTTTCTAGTTGTCTATCACAAGGGCATTCTGGAAAAAAAAGTCTGATATACTTTTGATATACTTGTATATATACACTCGATTGTAGAAACGTTGTCACATTTATCTAATTTATTCATTATATCTAATGAGATGCATAATGCAAAATAACCATTTTCAACGCTTAAAACCAACTGATTTATAATCTGTACGATCTGATAGACAAGAAAAAAATATTTGGCAGTCATTGAATGAAACAAACAATAAATAAATCGATTTTCCGGTTTTGCATATCATTAAATATACTGAATAAATTAGTTATTTGATGATATAATAAGGTCAATTAGGCTACTGACTATTTCATGATCCTTTGTGTTCCTGTCCTCCCAGCGGTACAAAAGAATCGTGGAAATACAACAGAAAAAAGGGGACATATATATATAAATATATATCGATGAATGTCAAAGTTTTAGCGATCCGGTGTATATATATATATATATATATATATAGATATATATATATACACACACACACTCGATTGCAGAAACATTGTAGTATACATTTATACAAATACCTAATGAGATGCATATTGCAATTTTACTTTTTTAACCCTCAAAACCAATTGATTTATAATCTGTAGGATGTAAAACACGAGAATAAAAAATATTTGACGTTCATTGAATGAAACAGCTAATAAATCAAAGCGAGTTTTCTTTTTTGCATATCATTAAATAACTGAATAAATTAGATATATGTATAAATGTATACTACAACGTTTCTGCAATTGAGTGTATATATATATATATATATACTGAACTGAAATGTGACAAAAAAATCTGAGATTTTATTTTAAAAAAACATAATTAAGCGGGCGTTCGAAGGTACATAATTGATTCTAATCCAGTGGGTACAAAACAATTATATTGTGAGCATATTAGATAGTTCTTACTTGATGAATAGTTGCTCGTAAATCGTGCATGAAATGTCTGACCGAGAAACGGAACTCAATGTTTTGTTTACACACTCAGGCCAGGATTTTGTACGTATGTCTTTCCTGCTAATGAATTGAGTTACGAGTTCCATGGAGTTTTATGTTACATTAACGCCAACAAGAGTATATTTTTCAGGATTCAGTACATCTTACGCGTGTTATCAGTAAGCTAGATCTAGATCAGGCCATTAACTATGATTGAAGGAAAAATAAAAAAAATAGCTCGTGTGTCACTCACCTTTCAAATGCAAGAAAATGCTTCAGTGATGGCCCAGATTTGCGATAAAAGTTTTGCCAGAACTACAGTTCATCGAAACTTTTAAAATCCATTAAAGATATAAAGGATAGAGCTTGCTGGATATAGCCTGTTCGTAGGACTTATTATGATTAGTTCAGTGAGGAGGAATTTGGCCCAATGGCAAACATCGAATTGGGCTGATTACGAATCAGCTGTCGCAAGTCTTGCGAGCAAAAAAGGTATTTCGTGAATAAATTATTCAAATGAATCAAGTACTCATTTCTGACAATTTATAAACATGAAAATCAACTGAAAGAAACTACGCCATTGTAAGTCAAAAAGCAAGGCAAAAACAGTAAATATGAAAAAAAAGTTTATGATTTAAATTTAAATGATAATATCCGACACAAAACAAGTTGCAGAATATATCCAAAACACCGAAGATCAAATGTCTAATTGTCAGAATTTCTCATAAAAACGTTTGACTATTTCATTAATGGCAAAAGGAAGAATATCAGCATTCACCTCCAAAATCAATAACAAGCAAATACTCGAACGCATAAATAGCTTCAAAAGGTATAAAATAATTTCAAATGTTGCAAAGAATATGGGGTACGTAGAAGTCGGTATTACATCAAAAATAGAAGAAAAAAGATGATTTAACGAGAGGCCTAGGTTGTTTATTGATATAGATAGAATTACTAAACAGATTTTCGATTAAGAACAATAAGAATGCCAAATATATCCTTTTCAGTTAGTTTCTCTCTTGCACCTTGCTATTCATATATTCTTACACATTATTAAATTATTCTTTTTGAGTTGAGTTGTTTATACGAATAGAACAAACTGCCTAAACGGAAGAAATCTGGACAATCAAGGAAATGAGAGATATTTAATGTTACTTATTGTAGCGATATTCAAATATATTATCAAATGTTAAAAAAAACTGTAAACTGTCACTGACAATACATTAATGAAACCCAAAACTTGAACATGAAATATACTAGACGGTTCACTTTTGCAAATGTACGATTATACATGAGTTAGAAGATGTGTGATCATAGACTACTAGTGTTCTGTATGAAAAAAGTTGACTTAGCGTGGGTTTCAGCAATCTTGTTTTATGGTAGCAATCAGATATAGGCTAATAGCTTGTTAATATATTTAACGACCCTACTGCGCATGTCTTGAAAGAAACGGATATCATTGATTCTTACATGTTTGCTCACGTTCGCTTTTCTTTTGTTTCGGATAATATGTCAGGAAAACCAATTATTTCACTTTAATTTAAGCTCGATGCCAGAGTTTTCAAACTTAACTACGTCTTATTTTGAGTGTTATACTACAACACCGCCGGCCCAAAAAAGAAATTAGTTCGTTCGAGAGATTTCTAATAATCTTTTCTTACATCTCCTCAGCAGGCAACTCTCACTATATGCAAGCAGCCGTAAACAGGTTTCGGGCTTGGGGCTCCTATGTAGTATAAAATATATTATCCAGCGAATAAAATGAAGGAGGATGACAGTTGCCTGTAGAAGAGGCGTATATAGTTAGGAGGTGGACTAACAATGCTGAGAATTTTAGCAATTATAGTATAAAAAGCCAAAAGTGGGTATCCCTCGTTATCAATTATTTCAAGGATTGAAATTCACACGGGTAAAATGGCTAAATACTCGTGGATTTACAATTTTGTATTGCTGAACAATGAATCAGAAACCAATTTTTTGCGACCTTATAAACCTTATTCCATTAGACTTTACTGCTGATTGCTGAGACAATCGGTGTTAATTGACCTATAACATTATGACGTCACTGCTTATTTACAGAGGCAAGAATGATAGGAATTTAGGCAACATTTTCTTTCATTCAGGATATTTAGTACAGCATTTATCTGTTATCACCTTTCCCCGTTTAATTAACCATTTTTTATTATGATTTAATTCGTTTTTGCTGCTATTTTGCCCCTTTTCGCGACCATGGTCCTTATAGCGTTAAAAAATGGATTATTTTGATGTGACGTTATAGTGTCATAAAGCAACTTTTTGGAAGTAAAAACTATATTTTTAAAAAATGATAAGCAACGCCATCAGAAAGATTAATCAGAAAATGTATGTATTTCTTGGAAATAAAATTTAAATTTCACAGGGCCGGATCCAGAAGTTTTAGAAAGGGGTCGGTGACTATTACAAAGGTATGATAAAAGGGGTGTGGCTTAGAGAGGATAATACTGAGAAATCTGAGAAAATTCGGGTAATCCCCTTCCCCCTTCACCACCCCTAGATCCGCCCCTGGTCTGATTGTTATAACAGAAGTTCCAGAGGATTACCTTAATTGTAATAAAAATGTGTACAGTATTGATATTTGTTTAGCATATACCAACTTTTGTACTTCGTCCTAAGAACGCACGCGCTCATTGGTTAATTGGAGGTGAATATTGTACGATATTCATCTCTGATTCTCGGAATATTGAGTCGGCAACAAAATGGCAGCTGCCGGCAATCGTTTTGCTTCAATTTCCAATGAGGAAATTGAAAAAACGAAAGTAAATGCCATTCCTATTAATACTAAAAAGGCCTACTTAAAGTATGGCCTAAACATTTTGCTAAAAGTTTCGCTAAAAATTTTGCTTGAAATTGTCACGCAAACTGCAAGTGTCTGTTTGTTTGTTTTGATGGAACTATTGTTTATAAATATAAGTTACTCTGTCAAGTTGGTATATATGCTAAAACAATTATTCGCCTCAGGCTCAGTGAATATGGAGAATACTCCCCGATATTCACTTCGCCTAAATATGTTCACTCAACTAAGGACTTACAACCCACGGTCTGCATGGTGGTTGCCACATTTGAATTATCATAACTTCTAATGGAATTTTATATTTTTACCTCAAACTTTGAACTAATAAATTGAACTCTGCACTTCAAAGTGCACCGGAATGCAGCCAAACTATTCTTGTCGGAGATCCTTAATTTGCCTGCGATCGACTGGACTGACTCGTCGGCGCCCATAAACATCGGAGGACGTGCAGACGAGGATAATTTCTGCCATCTTGTTGGAGACTTTTTTTTCTTCTGTTCATCCAAGGACCTACCCACATCGCTGGAAATAAACTTGATTTGCTGCTCTGTAATTGTCCTGAAATTGTCCAGGACGTGGACTGACTCATCGGCGCCCATAAATTAAACACCGGAGGAAGTGCAGACGAGGATAATTTCTGCCATCTTGTTGGAGACTTTTTTCTTCTTCAGTTCATCCAAGGACCTACCCACATCGTTGGAAAAAAACTTGATTTGCTGCTCTGTGATTGTCCTGAAATTGTCCTGCTGAGCAAGTTTTTTACGTAGTGGTAGCTTTAAAGATCTACCTATAGCTGTTTGCTTAATACCCCATTCAACATCACTCCTACCCCTGATGTCGACAATCACTGGGCTTGCTGGAAGACTCATGTTCACAAAGTGAACATATTCCCGTCAAAACAATAAAAAACGTGCACTCTCCTCCCTGGATTGATGATAAAGTTCGTCATCTCATAAGAAAGAAATATCAAGCACTGAGGAAATACCTCTCAAACAAAACTGAATCCCGTAAGCTCAAACTTCGCGCTATCAGTCAGAACAACAAGTACTTAATCACACACAAGCACCGAGAGTACTTGGAGAAAGTTGAGATCTCACTCAGTACCAACCCCAAGGTGTTCTGGAGCTATCATAAAGCCATTCTTCGTCATCGGACAAATCAGAACGCTATAATATCCTACCAGCAGGAATCTTCCAAGACTCCACATGGAAAAGCTCAACTGTTCAACTCTTACTTCTCCTCCGTATTTCTTCCTCCGAGCCCCTTCACAGACGTAGGAACGCCATCACTACCCTCACTAACAGAGGATGAAGTACTGAAGCGTTTTAGTGCTTTGGATGTTAAAAAGGCTGGCGGCCCTGACGGTATTCCTCCTCTTCTTCTGAATGAATGCATTTGCACCTAGCATCTGTGCCGAGTCTTTTTAATCATTCACTGAGCACTGGTCACTTGCCTCCTGAGTGGAAATCTGCTGATGTCACACCCATCCACAAGAGAGACTCCAAGGAACTAGCTGAAAATTACAGACCAATTCCGCTGCTGCCCATTATAAGCAAGGTGTTTGAACGCTGTGCTTACAACAGAATCTACGTCCACATGTTGAAGCTGACTGACCTCCGCACACCATGGGTTCTTTAGAAATCGCTCTTATGTCAATCAGCTGTTCTCAGTATTGCACACTATTGGAGAATCCCTTGATAAAACCGTTCAAGTTGATATCATTTATCTAGAGTTTGCCAAAACATTCGACAAAGTCGACCATAAGTATCAAAACATTCGACCAAGTCGACCATAAGTATCCATAAAGATGCTCCTGAATTGGTTCAAGGACTATTTAAATGGTCGTTCTCAAAGAGCTGTGGTCGACGGTGTTGCATCTTCCTGGGCTTCAGTCACATCCGTAGTACCTCGAGGTAGCATTTTGGGTCCTCTTCTTTTTGTTTTGTTTATAAACGATCTTCCTGATGTCATTCCCAAGGAAACTACGGCTGCTATGTAAGCTGACGACACCAAGATATTTCATAAAGTTACTTCCCATCGGCGACTGCGAAGACCTTGAGAATGCGCTGTCTATAGGCTTGGATATGTTTGGAGCTTCAACAACAACATCAAATTCAACTATGGCTCCAAATGTAAGCTGCTGACAGTGAAACGCAAGAAAAGTCCAATCCTGCATGATTACCACCTTGGCGCAGACGCAATCTAACGTACACGAGAGGAAAAAGATCTCGGAGTCACCATCATAAGTAACTCACTGGGACGAGCATATTAGAACCATCACAGCCAAAGCTTACAAGCTTCTTAGTATGCTTAAGAGGACACTGATGCCCTCAAATGACTGATATATCGAACAGATCGAAAGAGTACTGCGCCGTGCCACCAGATGGATCCTCAGGACCAAGATTGGGGAAAACCACTTACACAGAAAGACTAAAGGACTTGAACTTGCTCCTTCTCTGTATGATAGAAAGATTAAGGATCTAATGTTCTTTTATAAATTATTATATATATATATATGTACAGACAAATGTTAATGTTCACGATTTTGTCAAATTCTCCAAACATAGACCTATTCGTCTTACTCAAAATCCTGCTATGGTTCTTGAAACATCTTTTTGTAAAACCACTACTTTTAAAGCATCTCACTTTAATAGGATAGTTGTCTTTGGAACAACATCTGTAAAGAGGCCAACTAGTGTTTTTTCTAGTCGCTCTCAATTTAAATTGTTTGTAAAGCATAAGTGCGTTTCTACGGCTTGAGGACACATTTGATGTTGATCTGACATGTGCTTGGTCATGAGGTCGTAAGTGTCCTTGTCATCGTACTCGATAATAACTGAACCTCAGGGACTTTTGTTTTTTTAAATTCCATTGATATTTTTTTTGCCGTCCTCGGTTCACTAGTCATAAGTTTTTACTACTATAACTGTATTAATTTTCCAATATCATTCTCTATTGATTTATATCGTTGGTCAAAGGAAATGCCTAGCATGGAGACCTAGAGTCCCGTTCGCACTTTCCGCTTTGGGTCGGTAGCATTTTGGGTTCTGTACTATATTTTTACCCAATAAAAGTTGTAAACATGGGTCTGTAAATTGAGAGTAGATTCAAATCAATAACCGTTGGTAACGCTCTCTTTAGACGACTTGCTATAAAGTGCAAGTAAAGTTTGCACGTGGCGCCACCTACATCTGCTGGCCAGCATCTCCTGGCCCCATGCTCACGCATCTGGTGGCCTCTTGGCCATAACGCATGAACGAGGCATGCCATGGTAACGAAACTTGGTAGCATTGATGAGAATTGTGTTGTCAATCATCTGACATAGCGACATTGCGTGACGTGGTACATATATTCATATCGTACGGCTGATTCAAACCAGGAAGATCGTTGGTTGGAAAGATAAGTGATCACCATTTAGTATCTATTTAGAAACAAACATATATCAATTCAATTAGGAATCTACGAATAACTGAAACAATCACACATACATCTAAAACCCAATCCATCTGTCCTGGCGCCCTTGCATGATTGCATACCAAAATTGATGTTTGGTTGTTAAGCCACGTGGTATGTGACGCAACGCCATGTCACGTGGTCAGATAACACATCACAATGAGGTTTAACCATTTCAGACCAGGTTTCGTTACCAAAGCATAATTTGTTGTAATGCCATTCGCAAAAATTGGCGAAAACCGTTTGGTCCATAAGTCACGTGATATGTGAAGTCAAGTCATGTCGCGATGTCAGATGATTGACAACACAAGTCTCACCAGTGCTACCAAGTTTCGTTACCATAGCAGCCCTCGTTGAGGCGTTATTGCCAAGGATTCTGGAGATGCGTGTGTGCATGGGGCCAGAAGATACGGGTTCACCAGATGTAGGGAGGATGGGGTCACCAGAGGCATGTGGAAGTAAATTTCGTTAAAATAAGTAACATTTGGAAAAATGCCAATACATTTGGAATATTTGCTCTTTTCGGTCTCTTTTCTCTCTTTCCAAAACAAAACGGGTTGTATAGCACAAGTAAACTGTGTGACACACATCCTAAATGTCCCGTACAACCCGTACGTAAATCCTCTGCTCTTTCAATTCGCTAACTGCCGAAGTATAGCGTGTTTTTGAGGCTACGAATCCCACTAAAGAAACCATAAGAGG
Organism: Actinia equina; assembly: GCA_011057435.1. NCBI lineage: Eukaryota > Metazoa > Cnidaria > Anthozoa > Actiniaria > Actiniidae > Actinia > Actinia equina. The sequence goes on along the minus strand of WHPX01001433.1, from coordinate 570,683 downwards.
CGAACGTACTATTGCCAAACACATTCTTCGTTTGCAACCGCGTGGCATTGCTGGTGGTGCCAAGTTATTTTTCGGTTCCAACCAACCAAAAAAAAAAACCTAATGACCATGCAGAGCCTCCAATAATGCTGGAAACTTTCAGCTAAAAAATGGAGTATTAGAGCATTTCTGAAATGAGCTAGCTACGGTGGAATGACGTTTCCGACTTTATAGTGTAAATAATATGGCGAAAACTCGTTGGTGGACTAATTTGGTCCACCAGCAATGGAGGTCAAATTTTAAAAAGTATTTCAAGCAGGCAACAATATCAAACTCACTTAAGACATACATAAATCGAAATTAAGACATCTAAAACAATAAAAATGTTTCATTTAGCGATTTTTTAAATTTTTATGACTTTTCAGACCCGTAAGAAGTGTAAGGTCAGAATTATATGAAGTAAATCAAAATTGCACAAATCGGAAACATAACTGCGAAAAGATTTGAAATATATACTTATAGTCACATCTCATAGTTCTCTAAAACAAAATAAAAGTAATAAGTCTATAGCAATTTTAAGTTTTATATTTTCTTGGATTACGGTCAAGTGCAAACGAAGAATAGTAGGAGCTTTTAAAATCGAAAATACGGTTCTAAATTTTAACAAATTCCTATGAATTATATACCAAAATGTTCAGGAATGCGCGGGGCTTGCTAGTCCACTTCTGTCTTTTTTTCTAGCCTGACCCGCCTGACCCCGGTCACTCATATTCTCTCAGTTGTAAAATAAATCCAATACATTCAACTAAAAGAGTACGTTGTTTGTTTTTTTTCAATAGAATTCATTCTAATCCATATAATATAGCCCGTGAATATATATAGTCATTATTTTGAGAAGCGATCCCGGCAAAAAAAAAAACCGATTTAATTCAGTGGTTGCTAACCCACATCGCATCAGGTGACGTCACATCATATCATGTGGTCAGATCACACATGGCATTTATTGTAATGATCATTGGTCACATTAAGTCACATGGGATACATTTAGATTAGTGTCCCGCATTCATCTTTCAACCAATGAAGTGTTGGTTATATAGGGAAATTTCATAACTATTGAACAATCAAAATTATATATATTCCCACCCTAACCCCCTCAGATTCGGTCGCATATTACACTTAAGTACAGTTTGCATGAAAAGTAATAAATGAATCATGCAAATATAGGTAATAAGCTTTCATTTGATACCAGACTCACTATCTACAGGGGGTTGCCATGAAAACTGATTTTTTGGATCCCAGCTCATGGACTATAAAATGTATTCTTTATCAGTTAGTTGCTTCCTTTTCAAACCATAGCCTCCTCACGCACAACAGTCGGACGCTCTTACCGCCTAACCTAAAAAAAGTGACACAGGAGGGCGGAAATGACTCAAATCTGCAAGGCTTTTTTTTGGTATTTTTTGTTCCCAAGTGTTATATCGTATAGTTCCTTATATTTTTTCATGTTATAGTTTTTACTTTTCGTTTTCGAGGGCCATAAGTTAGATAACTGAGAGGTTTATTATGTTACCCTCGAAAAATAAAAAATAAAAAATAAAAAGTAAATAAAATAAATAAATAAATAAAGTTTAAAAAAAGGTTGGTCTTCCTGTACCTAGATCCAGCCCACAACGTCCAATGCAAGTAAACATGGCCGCCGGTTTCATGGTGCATTGAATATGGGTAGATGGATGAACGTACGGTTAATACTTCATAAGTACAACTCATACTTGTTGTATGGGATGTGTGGTTTGATATTTACCACCCAGCTAGCTATGGTATATACCCACAAAACTGGTGGAGATGCAAGAGGTATGTGATTTTATCTCAGCAAAGTAACTTATATATGTCACTTGTGATACGCCTGGCACAAATGACCTCAAAAACGGCGTGGGAAAACGTGCCCAAAATAAAGAAATCCTATTAATTTTGTCATTTGACGTCCAACTAAGCTGAAATTTTCATAGAATATCGGGGAAGTGAAGGTTTATAAAACGATTCATTTCTAAGAGGTTATGACGTTTCTATGACGTCATGTTCGGCATCTCTTTTTATGGAAATTTCTTATTGTTGATCGCTGTGTCTTTATCATTTGACTTGGTCATATGGAGAGTGTTGTGCAAAACATTTCAATGTTTATAAGAACTCACTACGATGTTTCTAACTAAAGTTATTAAAGATTAAAGGATTTTGTGAAGTCACCCAATTTGACATCATCTTTAGTTGTAAGATACTCTTGAATGCTGTGGAACGAGTGACTTCTCTGAGCATTATAATTGTTGCTTAGCACTACAGCAGTGTTAAAATTGGGCTAACTTATAATCAGCATTTTAAAATTCATGTTACAAAATAATGACGTAAGACTCATTTCTTGCCTTAATTATAGCGCTTTGGCTTCAAGATTAAAAAATCTAAAATGACGTAAAATTTTAGATCATTACTAGTGTAGTTTATGTAGAAATTTTAAAGCGACATTGTTATGAATTCGAAAAGATGAATGAAACAATAGTTTTTATGAGTGCTTTTCAAATCTTTTTTCCTGCCATTTTTTGACAGGAAAACCTTGATATTTAATATTTCTATAACTTTTGACTCCCTTGACCAATCGAGAAACAGTTTTCAAAACCGTGTTGGTTATATATATTAAGATAAAAAACACATATTTCATGAAGCATGAATCAGGTTCAAATATTATGAATACCATTGGAAAATTATGTTATGACCTCATTATGATGTCATAACCGTAACAGTAATGCTACTAACGACAATTTATTTATTTTAATCCGTCTTGTCAACCATGATATTCTTGCCATGTTTGATGAATATCTGACTTGTAATTTAGAAAATACCCCAACCAAGCTGATTTTGAGGCCATTTGTGCCTGGCGTGTCATGTGTAAAGACTTAACTCTGATAATTAATTTTCAGTAAAACCTGAAGATCTTTTCATAAAGGGAGAATACATAGAAAAACTTGAAGGCTTTCTTGGAAAATTTTCAAAGGTACCTCTTAAGCTGTAGCTCTTGCTGCCTCCCTTTTATGAATTATATTAATATTGTTGTTTCTTATCATAACCAGATGGGAAGGAAAGACCCTTTTGAACCAAGTGAGGATGAAATAAACAAGGAAAGATCAAGGAATCCCAAAAACTAACCTAGTATTGGTTAGAAGTAATATAGAAAAGCCAATATCAGATATTTGACAAAATATTTTATATATGAAAAATCAGTAATGTGCACTTAATATTTCTCTAAAAAAAAACTTGCAATGTGGATGTGTGACAAAGTATAATAACAGCTCATTTCCAAGATGTCATTACTAATTGTGTCATAGCAAGGCTACATGTAAAAAAACACTGGCCCTAAATATACAGTAAGAGCATTTTTGAGGCGGTTTTTCCTTAACCTTTTGTTTGTAAAATGGTATATCAATTTGTATTCTTCAGTTGGCTTTCGAAGACACAACTTCCCAAGAATGGCTGTTATATTTGTACAACCAAGAGTATATTCACATGTAGCCTTGCAATAATGCACTTGGTCAAGGCAGTCTGAGAATTGGGACCTGTAGTGAGTGATGTTGGTGATTATGCAAATTTTGCTTGAAAACCTATTCAAAGAAATCAAAGCTTGAATTGGTGCTATAATTATAATACCACATACATAAAATACTAGTTTCTTATAGGTTGATTGGCCTTCAATTCTTTTCTTAATTATCAATTGCAGAGTGCACACATTTAATTCATTGCACACAAACAGAAAATGTTTGCTGTGTGTTTGGTTGAAATGCAAAACTTTATAGAATTTGTACTTGCTTAACTCAAAATTATTTGCTCTCATTTTTTAAAACAGAAATGCATATTTTATGTATGTATTATTAAAAGGAATATAATATCTCCATAGTTCTCGAAACATTAAATATAAATTCCACTTGCATTTGATGAATGGTGTTATACACTTGTAGTGAAAAGCCACTGTCATCAAAATTATTTATGTGATATTTTTTATTTTTCCTTCTCAAACAGTTATTACCGATACAAATACCATGATATCCTTGTTATACTAGTAAGACCTGGGCTAAAAGTAATCCGTATGGTTTTTTGATGGGTTAATAAGAGGGTATGCTTTGGAGGGGTATTCATAATCAAAAGGAAAAAGAGTTTGGGATGAGAAAAAAATGTCTATTCCTTTATTTTACTTTTCCTGTCAATATTTGCCTTTAGCAGCTTCGCTGGTTCATAATAATCAGGATTTTACAGTTCAGGCCAAATTTACAAATGTTAGCAAACCATAATTTTATATTTGAAAATGTAACATTAAAGAATGTAATGCATTTTTTCTCTTGGAACAAAAAAAAACAGGATTAGGCTACATTAGTGGTAGCATTACTTCGGTAGGTGCAGGAGAATCTTGGTATGCAAGGTCGAAATCAACATTTTGCTTATTTTTTCAGATTTGGTAAAGAATAAAAAGAAGCGCACGGGGAAAAAAAACATTTGTTCGAAAGTTAGCAAATGCCACAGGAAGCCCACTAATTTGTTTGACGAGTGTTCTAAACAGCGTTTCTATAGCAACATTGTCATTCTCGAATGCGTTCCAAACAGTTTAGTGGTTTTCACCCTTTCTTGTTATGGCTATTTGATATCCCCTGTACGGCGCTTACCCAATCTTTCGATTTATATAAACCCGAACATGGAAACTATTGGAAAATATAAGCTTGAGCTAGAGGAGCAAAAAGAAAACGTCTTCGTCACACAACTCAGGTAAGATCATAGAAACTGTTCATTTGAGAGGAAGTTTGTGAGCTTGTTCGTTTATTGACTCAATTTGAAGTAGTTGAAATATTGCTTGTCCAAGGAATCTCTTTAAGCTTTAATGTTTTGCTCATCATCTTGAATATTATTCCTTTACAGAGAAGAGGATGAAGAAGATATCAAAGTTCGAAAATTTCCCATCGTTGAAGAGGTATTGGTGTTCATTCGTGTATCGAACATTGTTTTTTATAGTCGTTTTGCTGAGCGATAAAATGATAAATTAAACCAGTTGCGTAGTAAAGTGATTTTATCTTTTCCTTTTTTAACTTTTTTTTTTCAACTTTTTTGAATCAAACGATAATCGTTGTTTTTAATAGCTTTTGACGGCCTTATTGCGCCAGCATTTGACTGCCGTGGTTATTTTAAATTAATTTTGTTATGTGCCGTTTATTTTGTAATTAAACTATTGTCGTTCAAACTTACTTCTTCGATAATTACAAATCTCTTAGAGTGACAATGAATCCATTTTTGCTTTTTTTATGCAAGAAAGACGGATTTTCGTTTCATATTATGAAACATATTTACTTATGATTATTACACTACTATACAAGTGAAGAGTTGTTTAAAAAAATGAGTTTACATACTATACGGCTGCTTTAGCTCCATTGCTGTAAACTTCTATTGATTCCCTTTGTATCTATTTATGATACTATACACATCTATATTTTCTGCTTTGGAGAGTATGTGGTCTGTATTGTAACAGTTATGTGTGTTCATTTAGACATCTGGCAGGTTACTTAACACAGGTCTCAACACCTTCCAATCAACCTTACTCCTCAAAAAACAAGTTGAAGTTGAAAAAGTCCATGAAGACCTGGAGATAAAAAGAAGGCAGTTTACTGACCGTATGGCTGCTTGTCAAATTAAGGAAGAGGAACTAAAGAAAAAACAACTACAGGTTTATACTACTTAACTTTAATTAGATACATGTATACTTTAATTATTTAATTGGAAACATATTTCATAACCTTGAAAAATTTGATCCACTTACTGTACAGTACTTACCATTATGGTTGAATTTTGACCCTCAAAAAATTCATGTCTCATTCACTGACTAGCATTTTGAAAACTGTCAATCCAAGAACTGAAATAAAGAACAAAATTCTGGACTAAATTAGTGTCCATTTTGGAAGCTATTCTAGGGGACATGTGAGATGCAAGTTGTTTAGAATGCGACATGCAAGTTGTTTAAAATGAGACATAGGAGTTGAAAGTAAGTCTTATTATAATCTCATTCCTGGACGTCGCATTTCGCATTTTAATTAACTCGCATGTACATATTTTGCCACATCACTACCAGCAAATTCGATTGGTTTTCTAGATGTGTTGATCCACATTGGTTAATGTATATTATATTAAGAAGACACCTTGGCAATCGTGCCGTCTATAAACTTTTTCAATATTAATGCTTCCTCAGCTTCCCATAATCTCTACTTATTTTAAACATTAATAGAATTCAAGATGGTTGTCGTATCAGAAAAAAGTTCTTTTGGGAATTTTGTAGGATGTTAGAGGGATTTTATTTAACCTGTGAAAGGAAAATGACTAGTTTACAGTACTAAGTTAGTACTTGTTGATAATGCACTTATCATTTGCTTCCCCATGGGTCGACCCCCAGGGAACCCATGGCAATAACCCAGGGGGAATGGTAGAGTCTTTTTTATTCAAAGAAATTCAGGTTTAACGAAATTTTTACCATTTATGTGCCAGCTATAATTATATTTAATTAAAGTAAATATGGTTTTGGGTTAACATTTCCCCCAGGGTAGAGCTGGATTGTAATTAATTTAATATATGCCCTTTATATTACCCAGGGGCTTTGAATGGCTTTTGTTTGTCAGTTCACGAAAAACCATTCCCTGGGGGTGCCTCGGGGGTCGACCCACGGGCAATCAAATGCAAGTGCGGATCCAGGGGGAGGGTCGGGGGGTCACGACCCCCTATCATTCCTGAGGTCAAATAGGCTTCCTGTGGTAAAAATGCAACAAGGATTCCTTTGCCCACAACATTTTCCGCTGAGATCCCCCATTCAAAAAAATGAAATGAAATGTTAAGTGCAAGTCAAAAAAAAAGAAAACAATGAGGGTTTTAAATAAAATCACTGTAGTAAGGTATTTCCATGCATTTCACTGCATTGTGATGCCTTTGAAAAAAGTCTTTTTTCTAAATATGCTAAAGTCATTTAATAATATGAAAATAATAAAAAATCAATCCAATGTCTAAAAGTTCATTAATTGTAATTGTGTTTTCTCACAAGTGGCTGCAAATCATTGTATGATTTTGATAAAAATGATCACACTTTTATTTCTGCAAAAATAATTTTTTCCTTAAATAGATAAGAGAAAGAGTTGGAAAGTTTGAGAAGTTTATCAAAGAAAATGAGGCAAAAAGAAGGAGAGCAATACAGAAGTATCAAACAGAGCTGAAACTTAAAGAACAAAAAGCAAGCGAGCAAGATATACTTTCTAATGAACTAGAAATTCTGAAGGCAAAGTATGTTATTGAAATTACTTTATCCTATTATTTTTGGTAAAACAATTTATGTACAGCACAGTAATATGTTCATTACCACCATGATTGTCATCATAATGATTTAATATTTGATTACTGACAGTCAAATAAGAAAACCGTAACCTAAAATATATGCCTGGATTAATTTTGGTCTTCTGACCAATCACATGCCACAGTTAATTAAAAATGAATTAATTCTCACATGCAATTGGTCCGAACATATTACTTACCATTCCAGACATACTTTAGGTGTTCAGGGTTTTCTTAGTTTAACTGTAAAAACCTGACTTGAATTTCTGACCACATTTTGCTATAATATATAATTATGATAATAATTCACAGTCACAACTTCTGATTAAACTAAGGAATAATGGATCTTTGAACAGGGGACTGCAGAGATGGGGGAGGGGGTCATGAAAATTTTTCAATTTTTTATGCAATTATTGTGGTTGATTAAAATCTTTTGCCTAAATTCTTTGATAGAAAAGCAAGATTAGAGAGGAAAATGGTCAAGTATTCTGTCTATGAAAAATTTCTCCTAAAAGTCCTTGATGTAGTCCCAGAGGGTAAGTCTTGCTTAATTAGTGAGTATAATTATTATATTAAATTACTATGCTTTTAAAAGTGTGTCATTAATTAGTGAAGGTAAAAAATAAGTGTGATTTTCCTCAAACGGTGAAACAGTTTCTAGTAGTTTAAGTGTTATTATTATATTTTTCTCTTATTTCTCTGTTATTATTATAGTCAACAAATAGACACAAAAGAAAAAAATTAAATGAAAAAAATTATATTAACAGTTAATATAATTTAAACCAGCATATTAAGTGCAGCTCTAATATCTTTGCACTTAGGAAGGTGAAGATCAGACCAAAACATCTAGTCAGACTAAGGGTGTTTACCTGATTTACTGTGGACATACTCGAACCAAGAACACTTAAATTATTATTTTTTAACTTTTCGAATCATCCGATCAGAATTGCCACATTCTTACCAAGGTCTCAAAACATTCTTGTGCAGTTCCATGCAGTGTCTCTTGCGTTATTGTTGCTGTTGGAGTTTTGTTTTATAACTTTTACAGCTACTTTGCCAATTAATGATATTTTTGTTTTGTTTGAGTAAATTATTGAAAGTTTGCACTTTGTGCCACTGAAATTTTTAATTTGCATGCTACCAAGTTTTAATACATGTGCAGCAGCTAGTTCATTTGTTCACAAGGAGTGAGCTTATTAAATAAATAAAAAATTTCTGCCATTTGTTGTGATTGGATGGCACCTACAAAAATGTTTGATTTCTTTGTTTCAAAAGACAGCTTTGATTTGATAGTGAAGTTATGAAAAAATGTAAATTTTTTTTGGTGTTCATGGTTCGAGTGTTTGCATTATAAATCAATCCATCCGATTGGAATTTCTTATTTTGCCAATTAAGTAAGAACAGTGCGGTAAACTTTGACTTATTAGGAATATTACAAAATAACCGAAAAGAGCTGACTGACTTGCTAATAAAAGTATTTCACCGTTCAATTAGGAAAATTCCTCCAGACCTAATCAACATGAGTCACAGTGCTTGTCAGAACTAAAAACAAATTTGAATTTTAAAATTTTATTATTTATTAATGATATTAACCAAGATGTTTTAAACTACTCACTTCTTTGTCCAGATTATTTAGAAACAAGTGACTCCATGATAATGGGAATAATGATGAGATTTAAGACACTTAGTGCAACTAATCAGACATTGGTTCAAATGTTAACAGACAGAGCTGATGAGGTATAATAGTAGGTTTGCGTTTCCTGTTATATTCTGTATGTCATTATTACATTGAAATGATTTTCTATGCATCAAGGTTGAACGTGCAGCAATAAAGCAATAATTGCAATGGACATTATTATTACAACCATTTGAATAGAATCTCGATTATAAGTCCTTTCATTTTGAAAAAAAAAACTTTTTGCGTATGTAACAAATAGCTGTAAAAACATGCTAAGTGAACTAAAGCGTGTCTAGTATGTAAGCTTCAGTGTGTGATTTCCTCCTAGTAGTCTCCAGAGGAGGAGTGACAACACGACTTCTCTGTCGATCTGCTTTAATTCAAGATTTCCCATACGTTTTTAGCTATGGGGGATTGGTCACTTTTAATCATGCATTGACTAAATAGTCAGCCTCTAATATTTGTTTATTGATAGTTCTGATTTTTTCGGTCAACTCCCATGCCTACCTGAAGTTTATGACCAGTCCCTAAGTGTCCAACATTTAACATGTCCCTGTAACCAGTAAGCTGCAGTATGAGATAAACAACCTGAATATGCAGCTGCAGTTTGAAACAAGTACATGATAGCAGACTGGACTTTTTTTTTTTTCAATTTGCAGATAGAAAGTTCTCAACAAAAACTATCAGACATGAACCAATCACACACACAGAATCTTGTGGTAAGAAAAAAAGTTTTGTTTTTCTTACCTGTTTCAGGCCACCTGACTTATCTCCTGTCTAGAAGAACAATTTTTTGTTCGCTCATTATTTAACAATTATTCGTCAAAGGCGAAGTGATTATCGGTGGAATATTTACAGGTAAATATCACCATAATCGTTGAGCCTGAGGGGTTTAATTGTTTTGGTATAATTATTTTAGACTTAAATATCAGACAATAGTCGAGATTCTATGGAGGGGGATTTTGGACAAAAATGCCATTGGATAAAATTTCCTTCCGTTGCATGATATATTTCGTTCCATTCGATCGTATTCCATTCTGTTGGATAATATTTTTTGTGTGGATTAATATCTGCCATTCCATTGGATCATATCTTGCATGACATTCGATCGGTCATGCCATTGGATTATATTGGCCATAACATTGGATAATACTCTATGCCTTTGAATTGGGTGTGGCAATACCATTCGATCACATCCGGTCATGCCATTGGATCATATCGGCCATGACATTGGATAATACTTTATGCCATTGGATTGGGTGTGGTCTTCATGCGGCTAAGTGATGTTATGGTCCCTTAATGTTCAGACAATGTTGTCGCTTTGCCACTCTATAACTAACTTTTGATGGAGTTATCAATTGATTAATTCACTTTGTTTCCATAACCGACCTCAAGAATTTGTTTTTGTATCGAATAATGAATTTTCGGTGCTGCATAGAAAATCAAATAAATAAATGAAAATAAAGTTTCCTTCAAATGTTAGAGGACAAGCTAGAGTGACAAAGCGACCACAATTTCCCAACATTTTCGTGACTGTAACACCACTAAATCACATGAAAGCTTACAACGAACAAGCCAAGATGGCGGCGAACATTCCTCGTAATCTTATAAACAATAGCATGCGAAATGCACTTCTTGATGTCATTCGTTGTCTTGAAACATATACAGGGTATGATTTCGCCGTTTACAAAATAGAGTGGCTTTCCTCTTTTATTCTGCGGCTGGGAGGAGAATATGAAGCGTCTATGCTTCCCAAGCTGATTCAAGCTCGTGAGTTACTACTTTCAGTAGACAGGGATACATCTGCTTCTAAACAAGTAGATATTACACTCACAGGAAATAAGGGAAGACCGAAATTCTTAATAAGCCCAGAAAAACTAGAGTACTTCTTAGAGAAAGGCTTCACAGCTACCGAAATTTCTAGACTAGAATGCTTGCAGTAAGCAAAAAATCAAAATACAGACAATTTTTCAGTGGTCGACCAAAACTTTATATAATTGTGACCTTTATTTGACCCTTACATATCCCCTTGCATTAGGTAATATCTAGCCTCCTTCGCAGCTGTTAATATCCGGTAAACTAAATTCTACGAAAACAACCTATTGAAAGCAGAGGTTTCTTTCAGACGAACGGCGATATTTCATACTCCAAATTTTATACACAGATCTTCAAATTCAACTGTTCGCATCAACCAAAAACCGATATGATCCAATGGCATGACCAGATGTGATCGAATGGTATTGCCACACCCAATCCAATGGCATAGAGTATTATCCAATTTCATAGCCGATATGATCCAATGGCATGACCGGATGTGATCGAATTTTATTGCCACACCCAATCCAATGGCATAGAGTATTATCCAATGTCATTTCCGATATGATCCAATGGCATGACCGATCGAATGTCATGCAAGATATGATCCAATTGAATGGCAGATATTAATCCACACAAAATATTATCCAACAGAATGGAATACGATCGAATGGAATGAAATATATCATGCAATGGAAGGAAATTTTATCCAATGGCATTTTTGTCCAAAATCCCCCTCCATAAGATTCAGGATAAAAAATCCTTTTAGTATTACTTCCGATCTGGAAAACTTTGGAAAACCTGCTCCAGCGGTGAATATCGTCTCAAACTGAATCATCGGTCGTTCGACCAATCACATCCCGAAAAACTCTGTTATTGAAGTCTAAAATAATACGAAATTATATATCCTTTTTTGTAATTGATTAAATAAATGGTACCCTTGTCTTTAGTTGATAAACAGTGAATTAGCTTGCCTCCAAGAAAAGCTTGAAGATACGATGCAGAAAAATGTTGAGCTAGAGCAACATCTTGTGAATCGAAAGGCAATCATCAGACAGCAGGTGCAGTACCCATTTGAAGAGTGTTTATGAACACTGCCATTGTGAACCGCACTTCTTGTCAAACGTCTTCCCTAATGTCTTCTAATATTAATATTTTGTTATCGTGCTTTATGGGATTGCCCAATGACAATTATAATTGAGCTCACAGAAGCATTAAACAGTTCTAATTCTTAGTTTTGCTGGCTCCACAGAGTGAAATCCTAGGAAGAATTAAACTGGCCATCGATAATTTAGCAGAAAAATGCCAAAAAATTGTACTCGTTCCTGTAGAAGATCAAGATTTTGATACCAAGCTTAGGATTATACAGGTAAAACACTGACATGTTTTTTTAACTGAATGAATGATATCAATGATGTCAGTAATGCACAAAAAGGATAGGTAATAGGACTACATATACTGTCCAATTTGGAAATAATTGGATGAGAAAATTCCGAGGACTGACAAAATTGGAAGAGGCCGATAGTCCGAGTCCACTTTGGCAGTTAGGACGTTTTTGGAATTCAATTAATATTTCCAAATTGGACAGACATGTAGTCCTATTATTGCATATTAATTGCGTCATCCCTGGATGTGGATGTAAACGATCCAAATTAATCTTTAATTTGGACAGGAAAGAAAACTTGAAAATAATACAATAGTTGCTTATATTGGATTATAGAGTGTTGATACAATTATTAGTAAAATAAGGCAACGATCTGGAGGAAAGGATGTCGAAAGAGTTTTTTTAATTGTCCGTCCATTAGCTTAGGCCTAGTGTTTTCCAGTTTCAGACCACGTGTTATTCTCTTGAGAATATATAATATATATTTAAGTTGCATCCTTATTCAGGTTGTCGTGTCATATGTAACCATTATAGAAGAGATAATACTGTAAGGAACGGCACGTGGACTGAAATAAAATGGGAAAGTATTTACGGATCTTCGATTTTCACCTTCGCCCCTATCTCCTCTACCAAAAACAAACAAAAAATCAACTCCTTCACTTCTATTTTATTCATTAAAAGCCGCTGCAGAATGTTAAAAAGAGATTATGAAGCGTGCCAGAAGGAGCTTTCAGTTTTGTTAGTTTGCGAGCGCTGCTTCACTGACGTGGCTTTCAGTGACAACTTGAGGTCCCATTTAGCTTGACTCGTCTAATCTCAAACACATTGACTTTCTTATTAGGATCACATCAATGAGTATATCGATATAATTTGGCTTGCAAGACCAACAGAGGGGTCTCCTAGTGTAGACAATACACCTGTGACTGGTAGCCCGTCGATCTTAAAGAAGGAATCGCGTCTACCGAGGTTACGTCCACAGGAATCATCACTCAAAAGCGCGGTTCCAAGAAGAAGTGGACCAATGGAGTTACGATTTGCTGCAGATGTTAAGTCGTAAAATGAAGAAAAATTCACCATTTCCCATACATCGGTTCACTGCTCAAACACAAAGCATTCAGTCGAGGTTGCAAGATTCAGATTTGAATAATCTTTTGAAAGTACCTTGGCGCCTCGCTTGAGCCCTTTATGTTTGACCAGTGACCACCGATGTATGGGAAATGGTGAATACGTATCGCAGCGATCTATCCTGATAAATGCAAATCTCGCACTGAGAGTATCAAAGTCCTGAATTTTCTCAAATGAACCCTCGAATGAAAAAGAAGATATGCGAAATTGTTTTGGGACACGATTTATCAATGCATGTAACAAGTTTTATAATTTAAATACAAATATGATATGCAACGAGCAGAATCATGATGATGTTTTTGACTAAAAAGATGAATTCAGTGAATGAAAGCTATATGGAGATTATCCATAAGAAAAAATGAACCAAGAGAAGGAATCTCTGGTATTCATACTCGTAACCATCATGGGCACCATTTGATGCTATTTTGAGAATGACATTTGCATCGTTTTTTTTTTTTTCTGCGAGTGCATGCTGCGAGTGCTTTACGCCGTTGGCTCACGTTTTTGAAAAACTCGAAATTATAAGCAAACGGTATAGAGCGCGTGCAGTAAAACAAACGATCAGATGATGATTCTAAAAATAGAAACAATCTAAAAATAGTATCAAAGAGTGCTTATGAAGGGATGTGTGATTCCTTCTCTTAGTTCATTTTCTCTTAGATTATCACGTGTTAAGAGCTTGGTATCGTATTTATTCACAAGTTTCCATCGGGTATCGCGAGTGAATCAAAAAATATATCGCAGTTAATAAAATGAATGTATTACATGTAATAAAGATAAATACTTCATTTTGTCAGCCTATGTATTACCAGCTGCTCATGTTATCCATATTTTTATACGTGTAATTGTATTGCATGACAAAATAAAAAAATCTTTAATAGTTTTGTCTGAGAATGGACTTGCAGACAAAGTTTGCTAAAAGTTCATATTGTCGCGACTCGCTGCTGATTGGATTCACATCGTGAAATTCAATACCAATATTCCTGTATAAATGTAGCGTATGAGAAAAGAGAGAAAAACTTGAGTGGAAAACTAGCACTATATTCACTGCTACGCGCTGATCAAGACAACAGTCGCAACAGGAAAATTGGGCAATGCACTGCCGCTAATCGGAGATTGTAAGGGTAACGACCAATTTATTTGATTGAAGGAAGTGACTTGACAGCCAAAGATCGCAGATTGCAATATCAATGAATACCTTTAACGAAACTTTTTGCACATATCATTCTTAGGCCCATCGTACCCAATTCTGGTGGACCCGCATCTCGTATATCCCGCATATCTTGACTAAAATTTGCAAACTTCTACTGCTGTAACTTTTGTCTATGTACTCTTTATTCGTACTCAAGTACTAACCAAGTGCTTACATAACTACTCAACGTCTGATCTACCACAGGCATCCCAATTGTCACGTGATATATCATGTTTTCCCCCCTTCCCTAAAGTATCCCAACAATACTCTATCACAAAGTATGGGAAGTTTGGTAGTTGATTAATTTTGTCTTTACAGCTGCATTAGCAAACTTTGCTGCAAATGTACGTTGCCGACATGGCAGCCGACATTGCCTGCACTCTCTTTAAAACAATGACGATGACTGCGAGGGCGGTTCACATTGGCGGTTTTGCCGCAGGAATGGTGCCAGTGCCCTTTGATGTATAAACTGACTAGTTATACTTCTTCTATATATGAGCCGGCACAAGGGAAGTACGTCTAACGCAGAGAACAAGATACGAGGAATAGTAAACGAGATGATGTGCCCGAAGGCAGAACAGGAACCTTACATAATTGGAGCCATTTTGAACGAAGTGATGCATGTGCGGTGTAAATTGAGACGATGGTAACTATACGTACGAATATACCAACCCAGATGATGATAACAATCAAGACCTGCATGATGGAGATCTACAAGTTTGTTTCCCTCAGTAGGACTGAGCCAGAATGGAACGAAAAACCGATACAAGCAGGATAAGAACGTATAAATATGAACAATTTAAAATTAATAATGGCAACTCAATATAGAGCAAACTAAATCGATATTGAAATGTTCGATAAATTAGGATGCGTCCTCATTATTACGGGGTTGCCATGTAAAATTACTTTGGTTTTTTACTGAGCTGCCGGTCTCTCAAAAAGTGCATTGTTGCTCAAGAATACCCATATATGTGAATTTGAATGACGTGTTCATGGATTAATGTGTCATACGCTGATTGGCTTATCAGCTGCAAGGCTGTAAACCGGGCTTTAGAAGTAACATAATTGGGCGATAAAAGAAGATTGCTAGGATAGTGATTCAGATATTTATTAGTATAATACAGAGAAGACAACCATTTTTAAGTGGTCATCCGAGCTACTTGAAAGTCTAACCATTTGCAGATGTAACTAAGGTAGCACTTTCTCCTCCGCCATTTTAAGGCTCTGAGTATTGTCTGGCCGGGACTCGAAGCGAAACTGAGCCAACCGGTTACCAGGTAAAATGCCATTCTTTACAACAGCGATTCCATGCGCCATACATTGTTCCAATAATTCAATTTCAAATAGGTTTCTAACGCCATTTGGGTCTTTTATATACCCCTTGCACTGCGTCACGTGAAGAATTGTTTAGGGCCATAAAACAATGGATTTTGTTTCACAAGAAAAGACAGCCTAATATGGTTTTGTCCCCCAGAACAATTCCTCTAGGAAATCAATGTAAGGGGTCTATATCAGTTCCCCTTGCAGCGCTTAATGCAGTTCAATCTGGGGGACAAAACAAAAGGTTTCCGTTCTCAGGAGATTGGAATTCTCTTTTTTTTTCTTCCTTTTTTTTGCCCCAGATGCTTTGACGTAGTGTCCCGATGTCTTTTATTCAAGTGTGAAAGGAACACATCTCCGTCACTTTTATTCGCGTGCCACACTTTATTCACAAATACTCCGTATTAACATTCTTTGGTAAGCAAAAGAGGTCAATTAAACTTTCAAACGTTTTGATAACAAAAATCATGATATCATTCATTTACATCAAAGGGTTATATTATACTAATGATACACAGACATAGCCAAAACTCCAGTGATTTCAATCTGGCTTCAATTCAAACAAACAGCTTCATAGCCGCATTAGCACAACATGTTGACGACATGTATTGTACTAACAGCCGTCTTTTTTACTCGTCTAGTAAATTATAGTCGAGGTTCATCTGCGATAGCTATATGGACAGTCCCTGGCCAAATGTCCTCTTAAACCTAACGAAATAACAAGAACAAAATATGTTAGTTTCTTCCCTTCTGCTTAATCTAGAGCTAAAGACGGTCTATTAACACAGCTTAAATCTATCGTTAGGGAACTACTTTAGTGATCGATCACTGAAGGCATGCAATTATATGTGAACGATTTTCAATAGCAAGCCCTTGCCGTTACCAAGAGAGGCAACATATTCTGGACCATTTTTAAAAAGTATCCGGTGTCAGACATGCAGTATACAGCTGTTTTCATTTTGGCGCTGGAAATGCAATTTTAGAATTTGTTTTTGTGAAAGCAATTGCATCACCTACATAGTCCAAAATGTGCTCGAATTTTCTCATTGGATGGAGTAGTATTATCTGTCTAGCTAATGGAATGTTTATCTATTACGTTTATATTGATGCAGCACATTTATATTTCATAACTTCATACAGCCAGTGCTATACAACCACGCACAGAGCAGCATACCCTAATAGACTAATTAGATAATATTTGCTCACCACATGCAAAACAGACTACGTTGTATACTCTGTTGTATTGTGTTCTCTGGGGATAGTTGTACTGATTCCGGTTGTCACTGTAGCTGGTAGTACTGCCATTATAGTTATTTGCATTGCTGTACCTATAATAATCATGTCGCCGTACAGGGGCTTGAACACGTCTCGGTTCAAACTGTATGTCTTCATGCCTGGAGACCTGTCGGCTGGTAGGTTCATGGTGCGAAGGGTGATGATCAGCTGTGCGCTGCACGTATGTCACTGGATTAGGGATAATCGCTTGTAGATCTGCTACACAATGAAATTAATTTATTAGTGTATCTATGTTAACGTTGTCATAACTGTTGATACGAAAGGGATCCTCCTATAATGTAACTACATCAGCTAGTGTGGCTATAACTTATTGCAACCAGAGGTTGATCGGCTCTAAAGAGAATCCAGCCAAATGTGGTAGTTTCAGTATGTCATGCCATCTGAATCCACCACGGTCACTGATCGATTGATCAAAATGTTATGCATTCCAGAATTCATGTTCAAATTCTAACTTCAGGAACCCTGGTTACCATTTGTGCATGACTACACACGAGTATAGTTTTACTTTTGTTATTGCAAAAAATAAATAAACAAACAAACAAACAGACAGACAACAGACAGACAGACAGACAGACAGACAGACAGACAGACAGACAGACAGACAGACAGACAGACAGACAGACAGACAGACAGACAGACAGACAGACAGACAGACAGACAGACAGACAGACAGACAGACAGACAGACAGACAGAAACAAATAAATAAATAAATAGATAAATAAATAAATAAATGAATAAAGGCAGAAGCCAGAAGTAAAAGAATAAATTTAATTTGACTGAAAAACAGCCACTGGAAAAAGAACCACAAAGCGTATTAACGTCTTCAAACTGTGACACTAATGCTGATTATCTCTTTGAAAAGCTTGGCTCGATGAAGGTTGAAATCCCAGCGTCAATTTCGACAAAGCAGTTATGACCTGCAAAGCACTACATGATCTCTCTCCCGAGCGATCCATGTTTGCAGATCGTGGCAGTGTAACAAGCTATTCTCTGAGAAACACCGAGAACAAACTAGCAATACCTAAGCCACGCGCTTACTACTTTAATATGGAACAGTCTGCCAAATGATTTGTGAAAGGCAAACATCCGCAAATCTAGACAAGGTTACATTAAGCTTATCACTTCTTAGAAGTACCATTTATTTGCACAGCACTCATAGAAAACAGGTGTTTTAATTCTAATAGTACATTATGTAATAGATTTAGCAGTTTTAACTTATAGTATAGATTTAGTAATATATTTATTCATCTAGTATTTCTTTGTAAAATCATGATGAGTTTACCGCGGTTAAATAAATATATAAATAAAGTTATCTTAAGCAGGCAACAAACGGACAGCGTAAACGATATAATCTAGTACCAAAACCCAGGATTAATCTCAATACGTAAATGATTCTATCCCCTTTTTGCTCTTTATCAAACATTGTTATTTATTGCTGAAACTACGAACAAACGTGCAGAAACGTTCAGAAAGGTTTGCCCTTCTCAAAACGATTTTGAGCGTTTTCCTACTTTGTTGTTACGACGTAAATAAAACGATAAATGACAAACTAAAAACTTAATTTACGCAAAGTCAATGTGGGCTACTAGTACACGAATCACATTCACGATGAATGTCAGTGTCGACAACCTTTTTAATACGAAGTCAGCACTTAAGATTTGACACGTCTAATGTTCAACGAAGAAACATTCCCAACAATGGAGAAATACCAATTTATCAAAAATGAAACCCATGTCAAGCCTGCACAACATTTAAAGTCTTTCACTGCCATTCACTAAAAGATTGCGAACAAGTTAAAACGAGGTAGGCCGTACTAATTTGAACTTACCATGTGCCAATCTACGATGTTACTGTCCGATTAATTTCTTGTACGACCCATGGATTAGTATTTCCATTCATTTTGGTATATTACGACCAATAATAAACACTTGTTATTATCTTGCCCTATGAATCATTATTTTACAGTTCTGTTGCGTAAAACTGTTGGTAAAACTGTCTGGGACATATCGAAATTACTCTATCCTTGTAACTTCGGTCATGAAAACAAGAGAAAAGGATGCGAAGTGAAAGAACAAAAAAAGGCAGATAAAGTCTGATAGACAATTTATCAACGCAATTTTGTAACAAGGATTTTTCAAGCTGTTTCGTAACAAGAAATTCCTCGACAAGTCGTTAAGGGGGCCTATCAAACCATCTACTCTGACTGTATGATTAAAATGATTCCAGAAAACTGTCAGCTATTGATAGAATTAAGAATTAAGTGCGAGTACACTGACTTACCTATATAGTACCCCTGAAAGAAATATATCGAGCTAGGATTATACTTAGCTTGTCGCAGGAGTTACGTGTATAGCAAATTATTAATAATAAAGGTATATTGACGACAAATTTATTTCTTTTATTCGAACCAACAAATGTGAAATAAGTGTTTTACTTAATAAGCACTGAAATACTTTCTTTTCTTTATTCTGGTGCTCGTTTGCTTTTGATCGCAACACTATTGCACTTCCTGTAGTAAATTCTTTTCATTCTTCTATTCACGCTGTGGTCTTCAATTTTTCACGAAAGGAACATGCAGAATAGAATGCTTGCAAATAAGAATTGCTTGTAAGTTTTATATGAAAACGATACATATTGCATAGCAATATTTATGACAAGACTTCTGACCTGTTATCATACTACAGTAAAAAGTGAGTAGTCTTTTGCAAATATGGTTTAACCACTAAAATATAGTACCAACCAAGAGAGACTAACCTAATCTCAAAATAGCTACTATTCAATAGATCTATATTCCCTATTTTATACTAAAAGGACGCACGCATACTTTACACCAAACAAACATGAGGTATGATTGTTTGGTAATATCGATGTCTGACCATTTAAAAAATCGTTACTGAGCTACTCTGCATGTTTCTTTAAAAATATGAATTCATCCCTTTCTGCGGCATGATCGAATAAGTATAATAATCCATCTTTTCTGGGCAGATTCACCACGTGACAATAATCTCCCATGTCAATTAGATAGAACATACTTAGTCAGTACTTAACTTGTAGCAGTTTCGGCCACGGTAACACGTAGCTTAATTCGGCGATATAAATTGGATTTAAGAGCAGACGAATGGTTATTCTAACCTTCACCCTACCTCGTGCAGGAAAATTTGTACTCCAAAAACATTTCTTCACTTGCTTTAGTACTACGAAGCATCCTTTTTTTTAGGTTTCGGATGCAAACGATCGTCAGACAGGTACAGAAACTTTAATTTCTCGAGAAAAGTAGTTTTGGCAATTCTTAAAATAATTAATTAATTCGAGGACGGAGCCATATCATTCACAGCTAGGCGACCATATCACAAATTCAATGAGCAAAAAACTTGATCGTTGGGGTTGCAAATCGGTGGACAACTTGTGTAAGGTTATTTTAATAGTGATTTAGTCAACAACCACTACGAAGCAAGGCAAATAATTACCTTTGCCTTTTTCTGCCCTTTCTTGTAATAAAGCCTTCCTCCTGCTCTGGGTATCATCGTCTAATGCCTCTACCATTTTAGCAATAGCATTGTCCAGAACAATTGAGTGCACTGGTTGTGCCCGAACTGGACAGCGACAAACTGGGCAGGAGTTTCTCTTCTGTAACCACGAAAATAGACAGTGCTCACAAAAAGAATGAGAGCATGCTAGAGTAGTTGCACGAATGAACAGTTCATGACAAATTATACAAGAGAATTCATCTTCCATTTCTTCCACAACAGTCTTACGAGCAGTCTCCTGAGCTCTTCTAGTTACTTCTTGCTGATGTTTTAATTCCTCTTCTTTCTGTTGTACAATATTTTTCAACTCTTCTAAATTCGTTGCTAATTTTCTTTCATTAGCTTCCACATATTTCAGTCGTTCAACGACATCCTTGTATTCTTCGAGTTCTATTTGAAGATTCACCTGTTGCAGTTCTTTCTCGGATATAACTTGTTCTAAAGCTGCTTTCTCCTTTACAAGTCTTTCTTCAAGTTCTTTATCCTTTTGTTCCAGCTTTCTGTTGAGCTCTCTTTGCAAACTTTCTTCTACTTTTTCTTTCTCCTTTATCAAAATAGCCTTCTGAGTTGCTAACTGTTGACCCAAACATTCTTCTTTTTCTCTGAGGGTGCTTGTTAACAATTCCTTAAGACTCTTTTCGAGCTGTAACTTTTCTTTCTCAAGATCAGCTTTCTGTTCCAACAATTTGCTTTCCATAGCCTTCTCAGCCATTTCTAACTGTTTTTCTTTTTCATGCAAGGAAACTTTCAAATTTTCTATCCGTTCCTCTGCAGCTTTTATCTTATCCTCAGTGTTTGATGAATCACAATCAGAATTTCTACTACTTCCAGGCTGTTGAACATTAGTACCACTTTCTGACAACACCTTCCTTTGCTTAGAATCCTTGCTACAGGATGGCTGAACATCTGCTACTCTTTTCTTGACCTTGGGCATTGCATCAAATGTATATTCAAATTCAGGTGGATTTGAATCAATTGCCACACCAAACACTATTTTATCACCTATTTGAAGCTCATATGGGGTATTTCCTTGCACCTTGTTGTTATTCACAAACACTCCATTCAGACTCTGAAACAAAAGACAAGATCCGTTCATGCATCTGAGTTGTTCTTAAAGAAAGCTTTCAATATCTTAGTACAATTTTAACATGCATAGGAATCAATTAAATAAAAGCCTAAGATGTATACAAATTTATATATTTTTACAAGAATACTATTAATAAATATAGTATAATATTAGTATAATATATTATAGCATTATCCTAGTAAAATAAGCTGTGACTCACTTAGCATGATGGTAAGCTGCAACTTTTTTAAGCGTAATGCAAAGCTTTGTAGTATGATGAAAGCAATATAATCCTAAAACACTTCACTAGATGTTGGAAATACAGCCAGTCACAATAAAGAAAAGCCAGTATTTTTTTGTATTGGGCACTATTCCACTGTTTCTTCCCAATAGGCAAAAACTGTTTTAAATCTATTGACAAAATGCCTACAATGTATTTTCAGAGGTGTGTGATATTATAGCTTAGTTTAACTTAACAAAAAAAGTATAAATAAATAAATAAATGAATGAATAAATAAATAGACAAATAAATAGACAAAGGAATTCTTTTTTCCACAAAAAATACTTTAAACAATAGTCAATTGCTTTTTTTTTTTGTTTATGTTCTGAGAGGTGGCCATGAATGCCTTTACTAAGTCTGACAGACTGTTTTAACATGTGACTGACTTGAGCAAACTAAGTCCAATTTTCCAGATTCGCCTTATTTTCTCAGGGAACTAACCAAGGTTTATCCAAGGTTTATTCAAGGTTTATTCAGGTGTAATAAACATCATTTTTCATTCATTTACTAATTTTGCATTTAGCTGATATTTTGGCTGTGTCAAGTTCTAACTAATTTGTTTGTTTCATGGGTATAATGACTGCGCTCTAAAGTGATGAAAGTATCAGGTGCTTGTTCAATACCTTCATGCATGAAATAACATTGATAATATTCTACTGTAGTTGAGTGATGTTTACTATTTGTTAATACATAACAAAATTAGATAATACCTTTTTGGTTTTGTTTCAAGGGTATTTAAGACTGAACTTTAATAAGTACATGACATTGTTTCAATGCATTGCAGAAATAAGAAAATACATAGTCTGATTCCATATATAGATGTTTTTGCTCTTTTGTTGGTTAGCTAGACCACAACCCCAGAAAGGAGCAAAAACTACTGTGTGACTTATGGAATCAGTCTAGGAAAACAGTGCCAATTTCAGTTCATAAATTGGTTTCAAAATCAAGCTTTTATCAATATTGTACTGCAGTTATTAACATTACTAAGAGTATTAAAAACTTTGTATTTTTCAGCGTTTATATTTTTTTATATAATGATCGAGAAAATGCTAAAAAGATAAAGATTTCTTTAGCTTTAAATACGACTTTGGTTGAAAAGCTCATGCTACGATACTATGATGACTTCATTAAGCACACATCACTCAATTTTATCTCAGTTCGCTTTCTTTTCATTAAAATACTCCTCTTTTAAATTTTTCATGTATTTTATTAAAAGGAAATTATATGGTTTTCTCATGCAATACAAAATAAATTTGAAAACATCGAGTTTTTAAGAGCTCAAATTGCCCTACTTCACTATGACATCACATCAAAACAACCTATTGTTTAAACGCAAAGGATCATGGTCGTCGGACGGGGACAAATCAATGCAAATTGTCCTAAAACCCATATCAATCCACGAATAGAAGTAGAATAGCCAGCAAATGCTCAGAAAAAGTTTCAGTGCATATTAACACATATTACATCTGAAAGCCAGACAATTTTAGATTAAACTGTTTCACTTGGAACAAATTTTGTTGAATTCTCTATTGCATTTGGCGATTCTATCCCCCACATAAACAAGTAGTAATGTTATAGTGAAATAGGGCAATTGCAATCACATTATGGCTTATGCAATAAGCATTATTCTAAACACCTTGAAAACCCAGTTTGTTCAAATTTATTTCAAAAATTATATCATTAGCTACAAAAATTATGTCAGCACAGAATAAATCATAGCAGAAAAAGCTGCAGACAAAGATGGGGAAAATTTTATATTGTTATGACTTTTTAAAAGTAAAATTAATAATAATTTACACAAAGCATGAGTGGATAAAATGTCACGCCCTAAGTTGCATTTTTGGAGCTTGAAAAAATTTT
Organism: Actinia equina; assembly: GCA_011057435.1. Taxonomy (NCBI): domain Eukaryota; kingdom Metazoa; phylum Cnidaria; class Anthozoa; order Actiniaria; family Actiniidae; genus Actinia; species Actinia equina. The sequence continues at coordinate 546,771 of WHPX01001433.1, read as the reverse complement.
TTTATTCTTCCTTTCCGTATTTCTGCTTCTCATGGGCATGCTCATTATATTGCACTGTGACTGGCTTAAACAAAATTCATTGCTCAGCTGGATGCAACATGGAACCTTTTTATTAAATTGCTGCATTTGCCTTTTGGAGAGTAACAAAAATAAATAAATTTTGTAAATTTGCAGGAATTTTGCACTAGAAAGGTAAATAAAGGAAAATATAAGAAAGAAAATATAAAATAACTGTTATGAATGTCGTGCTCTGATTGGTTTGGAGCAAGTGCTTTATGAGAGCACATAGCACATGCGCTCATTTTCAGTTGCTTCATTTCTATCAAATTATTATTGTAATTTGTATTTATAAAAGTAATAAAAAACTTGCTTGCTGTGCTGTGTGCAGTCATAAAGCATTTGGGATTGGAAGAACACTAGAGAAGTGCCCAGGACTCCGCTATGTGTTCGTGCTTCTCCTAACCTTTCTCTGTTTTCTGCCAACCCCCACAAGCTTTATGACAGCACACATCATGCACGTCTTGATTGGCAGGTTGCTGTCTCTCTATCTATCGTCTATTTAAGATGCTATAATAGGCCATTTTTCATGGAGAGTAGACTGAACAATATGGATACCAGATAATTAATTTTAAAATAATAAAATGTTACATGGTGTTGAGAGCATTAATGTTTTGTCAATACATTGCCACAATAGCTCATATTTAAGTTAGCAGCATGAGAGGTGAGGCAAAATTCAAAAGGCCATAACTTGCTAAAATTTAACTATTGCAAGCTTAAACTTTAACATATCAGAGCTGCACGGATGGGGCAGACTTTTGCCTCTTTTTCTAGTTTCGATATCTAGTGTGAAAACAGACCATGCAGGGCATAGAGGACAAAGGTTTTCATTGTAAAATTTATGGTGATTTCTGTGCATTAATTCAGGATTGCAAATTCAGGATTTCAGGTATAGACCCTGTTTAATGAGCCATGGGCCCAAAAGCTCTGTTATCAACATAATTTATGGTTGAAGTACACTGTAACAAGTTCAATTATGATAGTATACATGTAATATAATTTGATACATCCCATATCTACTGCCTGTCCTTTTGGGTATACATGTACAAGTTATAAGGACTGATTTAGGTCAGTTTAGTTTAAATCATTTATTCATGCTGTTTAGTTGATAGGATCTATTGTAATTAGGGAAAACCTGTAGTAGATTCCTAGCCTCTCTTATTTGACCTCTTATTATTCAGCGATACATTTTGTAGTCTCATTACTTTAACCCAATAGCTATTGATAACCTAAGTGTTGGCTTTAAGTAAAATAATATATAGTTGTCCAATGAAAAGTAACAAGTTTATATAATTTGAATATTATATAATGCAAAGTATATAATGAACATGTATGTATACATGATACCAAACTTTTCACTGCTAACAACATAAAATTAAGGGTAATAAAAGCATTATGTTATGGATTTTTCTAATCTGCTAGCTTTACATTCTTTTTGAAAGTTAAAGCTTTATTAGTATATGGGCTTCATGAGATTTTTTTTATTGTCAGTGAAGGGATAAGTGAGACATTCAGGACTTTATTAATAAAAATACATTTTTGTTAAAATGATTTTTTGATTTAAAAGACAAAAAAAGTATAATTTTCCAAAAAGAAAACGGACAAGGTTTCCATTAATAGCAAGGAACAACAATAATTCGTTGGCAAAATAACTAATTAATATGCAAAATGAAGCTTATTTTACCACAATCAAATGGGGAAAAAAACATTGGATTCTACAGCTCTAAAGACACAGTTTTTATTTAGATGGAAAACATAAATTTTGTTTCTAGCATTACCTACTAGTAAGCATTTCATAAGACAATGTCTTGAAAAATATAAGTGCAATGTTAAATATTGTAATAGCAGATAACACTCATTTTCTATTGATGTATATAGTCAGAGATGAATTTGAAAAGAAAATTAACATATATTTTTCTTTACTTTGTACTACATTTAAAACTGTAATTTCTCCCATACCTGGTAAACATCACAATAGATTTCTAACTTCCACATCAGATTTAGTTTATAACAATCATAGCATGGCCACGAAATTTCGCTTGCATTTATGAACCATTGCAGGTACACAAACCAAACTGGCTTCCAATTACGTTTTATGCGCTGAATATAGATCTAAAAGCTGGTCAGCTGACTAGATGTAAACAAATCGTTATGAATATTTATCAGCACAAAAACAAGGTAAAACCAATGCTAGTTTTGAAGGGATTAAATCATTCTAACCCCATAGCCCGCTCCATAGACCAACTAAAACAAACTGTAGTTCCTTAAACGTCAAAAAAAAAAAGCTCACAAGTTATGACAAGTTTTGAAATTATATCTGATGATTAAGAAAGAAAAAATCGAGATACAATGTTTAATATTCGACAAAAAAACTGTGTATTTGTTCAAATTTGAAGCAAGCGGCGCACTCCGAGTTCCAGTTCTTTAAAAAAAAGTATATTCGTCCTAAACTGTTATACTCCTACTGGTTTTTTACTGCTATCAATAAGTCTAGAAATGTTAATAATCAATTCAAATGAGGAAAGTGATAGTTTTTCGACACATCTATGGACTCGCTGCCTTACCTCATGATCAACTACACTCCACTTGCCTGAAGAGCAAGAGATAGTTGCGTGTTTGCGAGATATCATCAACGGCGCGATCTTAGATTGCAAACGAACGTTTGCTTCACCAGAAACTACAACTCTACCAAATGTAATAAGTTTGTCGGGAACTAGAAGAATAGTATTGGGGCAAACAGGATCCCCTTTCCTCCAACTGGAACGGTTTTTCTAAGACAGTAACCTGTCGCCATCTTCTTGTACTGTTTGTTATCATCCTTACGCGCATGCGTATTATATGCACTCAAGAATCGATAATGAGCTCATTGACCAATCAAAACTTACTTAGTGCTTATATTACCGCCACAGGAAACCCAGCACAAGTTATAATAAATAACAAACGTCTAAAGACACATCACTATGTATGTATTTATTTTCTTGCTTTCCCTTAAAAAGGTTAAGCACATTTCAAATAATAATATGATTTCTTTTCCGAATAAGAATTACGAGCACTTTTTAATATGTGTAATTTAAAGAAACTCTCAATTGGTTACCAGGCTCTCTCGTATCTTTTATGCATTTTGACAGGAACATGCTCGAGGTGGAAACCCGATTCCTTTTTGGCGGGTTGTTTGTAATGAAGATTTGGACTTAGTTCTAAACCACAATGACAGACAGAACAGCGCCTAGATCCCAGCTACGGTTAGAATGGGTCTACGGCTACCGTGGACATCAATGTAGGAACAATCTATACTACACATCCAACAGCGAGATTGTGTATTTTGTTGCGGGGGTTGGAGTAGTGTTCAACACGAGAGAGAATACTCAAAGGTTTTTCCTTGGCCACAACGACGATATCATAAGGTTTGCAAGTTTGTGATCAGTCTGTCTAATGTTTTAAATATGCTTATCTTCGTCTTATCTTGTCGTAGCTTTTCTGAATACTCAAAGTGTAAAGATGGATATGAGTGGCGATGTATGTAGACTGGGTGTGTTTCTCGACTTATTAAAATGATCTTTTATATGTTCCCTATTGTTTGGGTTTGTTTTTAATTTATGTACATGTATATAGGGTAATGCTGAAAATTTATTTTCATAAGCTTTCAAGAAACGCTTTAATAATATCAATCAGTTTTCTTTATAATTTTCAATACGGCAGAGGGTATTAGTACGGTAACCGTACGCCTAATTGCAATTTCTATTCGTACGGATATTATAGTGTGGAAAATTTTCGAGGATTTTTTTCTCCTCATTTAGAAAAAAAAAAGAATTCAATGGCAGGCAAGATTCGAACCCAGCACCCTTGGTGTCAAATGTATTACTATGCCTATCCCAACCATGACCCTAAACTTAACCATTCAGCCAAAGATATAGAAGTTGTAAGTTGTAGTGCTTGGGAACGAGGTTATTCCGGGCGAAAGCCCTTGGAATTAAATTCGGAAAAATTAATTTCTGACCTCGCTGGGATTCGAACCCACGACCTTCGGAATCGTACTACCGATGCTCTTCCAGCCATGAATTGAGGTCACTGGGATCATGCTTTCCGATATTTGTCATATTTGAAATCGTACAATTTGCCATCGTGACGAATGAGGTTTTGGTGGATGTCAATCAATGAGTTTCCATGACATTCCATATGCACATGCCCTTAAAATCTTTGTGTTTTCTGACATTACTGGGAAACGCTTTGATTGGCATCCACCAAAACTCTATTTTTTCTCAAAATAGTTTTCACGATCCCACACATGTAATTGAATGGTGCTGTTAAACAATATTTAAGTATGTAAATATCTGCACGAATAGAAAATGGCTAGTCGGCATGCAGTTACCGTTGAATAGCCTCTGTGTTTCTATACCATATAAGCTAAAGCCTTACTGTGGGGTTAGAAAAATTAATGCAGCTGCTTTCACTCGTAAAACTATCTGGCTGAAATACACAACTAGTAGTGTAATTTAAAACCTTTATTTTATGAACAGCCATTTGATCACTCAAATGGTATTAAAAGCATGAGGTGACAAGTTTCATTTTGGATCTCCTTAATTTGCAATCTTGAATCAGAAAGGACAACAAGCAAAGTTGTAAAACAGCCATGCATTTTTCCTGTCCATTTTATCATCGTAATTCCTTCTTTACCCTTTTTTGTTTTTCTCAAGTTAGTTTAAAATTTCATTACTCATTAAACATTTTGGACAAATGGAAATTTTGATCAATACCTTTTATTTAAAAGTTCAAATTATCTGGCACCAGGTGGTGTGCGACACGGTGCATGTGACATACATCTTCCAATCAGATTCCCTGATTTTTTCCCCATTTTTGAACTGCTTAAGACATTCATGAACAATTTATAAGGTTTTAGTTCAACTGGAACCACCATACACGTCACGAACATGGATTTTTATACTTCTATACAGATTTGACATCACGGGCATGCGCAACCAGATTCAATAGGAGCTAACACATGTTGGATATTGCGTGCCAAGGCAAAGACAGGCACGTTAGTCAAAGATTTTTAGGTTTGACTATGGCCTTGATGAGGCTTTAAGTCTTCATCTAAACTTGGATGCATACTTCATCCCTGATGAAGTGGTACCAATGAATCATCCTCATAGTATTTGAGTGGTCTTTATATAAAGACTACATGTGTTTTTATATAAAATCACTTGAATACCAATAAAGAGGACTTTATCGGGTATAAAGGTCCATGCACATGATGTGTATGGTGGCTCCAATTGGAGCATAAGCTTATACATAACATAAGAGTGTTTTAAATGTATTCACTCATATATATATACATTATTTTATTATTATTATGTTTCAGATGAGTGGAATATTTAGCATATATTCTACAATAAACCTCTAAACTTTAATTAGTTATATATTTGTGTGCAGCACAATCATGTATTATCCTATTTGAATTTAATGTAATGTCCAATTCTTAACTTTTGTACTTTATTTGTAAAAACACATTTAAACATGGCTTTTTTACATTTTTTTCTTGCAAGTCTTGCACTCCACCCAGAGAAGATTTTTGTTGCAACTGGTCAAGTTGGTAAAGAGCCATACATATGTGTATGGGATTCTAGGACCACAGAAACTGTCTCAATCTTAAAAGATGCACATCAGAGGGGAGTTACATGTTTGGCTTTTAATAATGCTGGAAATGTAAGTTTGTACATGTATATCATAATGCTGGATATACAGTAGTAAATGTATGGTCAGATGATAATGTCAGTCAGGAGTAGGTGCGAGCTACATAATTTTTATTTGTCACTCAACCTAGGCATAAAATTACAGTATTAGGATATGTTTACGACTACTATGCGCGCAAACTTAAATAACGTGCTGGCTTTATAGTATAACACAAACAAAGTATATTACATTTTCTGAAAGCTGAGTAAATATAGTTTATATAATATGAAGAAATCTTCAAAATACGATTTTTTTATTGTTGTTCACATTATTGTCCTCGAAATGAAATTTGACCATGCCTCAGTGAAACATTAAGGGACACATACATTTTAAGCTATGTTGGCGAAAAATGGCTTAACATACTTAGGAGATAATAAGCTCAAAAAGGGTGTCCCAGATTTTTGATATCTGTTTTCTATCTCTGGCTATTTTTGATCAAAGTTCAGTGATCGTTTTTGGAGTATTGTTTAGAGTAAATAGCGTCATAACTTTGGAAAGAAATTAAATTTTTAGAAATCTGAGACACCCTTTTTTGGATCATGAGTTACTTTATAAACTCTCCAAATTAAAACAAATTACAAGAAATCCAAAGGACTTTTAGCTTTTTGAAGTTAAGGTTTGAGCGGCAAAAAGGATTCGAGAAAAACACATTTCTTAATTGTTTGGAGCCGGAAGCTGCAGGGAGCCATGATGGTGTTGGCCAAAACACCTTGAGCCTTCCATTTTGTCATTACTTGTCAAATTATCTGGTGTTCTGCACAATCGCAATGTAGGATCTTTTTTCTCACATATAGCAGCTTGCTAGTAGCCTGTTGGTTTTTCTCTATCTGGATTTAAGCTGTAGGGTTTTTGATTACAACAGACAACTACGCAATTGATGTCCAGTGTTGGCATGTTGATTGGTATTTTGAATTCATGACTTAATAAAACTATGTTGCTCTTGCAAAAATTATAAAATAGTGAATATCTCTGTAAGAAATAAGTTCAAAATGCCTGAATCTTATGTTGGTTATACTGTAGTATATGCTATGACCACCAACATAGGTTTCAGTGATTTTAAGCTCATTCTCACAGAGATATAAATTCACTATTTGATGATTTTTTTAAGGAACCTGGGATGACGTCATCATTTTATGATTTCCACATGAGACATTCGTAAACCCCTTATATTTCCTCAAATGTTTTGGAAATGAAATGCAGGAACGCTGAACCATATAAAAATAGGCAGTCTATGACTGCATGTGGCTAGTGGTATAAGCGGAACTGTAGAAGCAAAGTAAGAGTTTGTGTGGGGCGGATATGTGCTAGGATTGTTCACTTTTGGCGTAAAAGCACCAGATTTTCAGGAAATGTAGCTTTTAGCATGCTAATCAATATGTGATATAGTGCCAAGCTGAAATATGGTGCTGACGTAAGATATTGGGAATGTTGCAACATGACGCCATCTTGAACCGGAAGTGACATATCAAGACACAAAAACCATAAAATTCACACTCCAAATGATATTATTTCGCTCAATTTGTATTCGTAGCTATTCATCAGTGAAAGTTGAATATGATTGGCAAACTTTGAGGGCGAGAAGGGAAAACTCTGCACATTTTCTTGTCCTATTTATTTAACCGGAAGTGGATGCAACATAGACAGGAAGTGAAACATTGCGAGGCAGAAACACGAAAGCCACGGCATTATAATAGCTTTAGAGTGAATTGGTGTGGATACAGTGAATAAATCTTTAGAGGAATACCCAGTTTTGGAACTTCCTAGGCAAATATTGCCTAAGCATTTTTTTTCCCCCGAACCAATATTGCTTTTTCCTATTCAAGAAGTTCCAGAAAACAGGATTCTCATGTATACGTTTATCTATTACATTTTGAAATTTACCCTAAAATCTGCTAAGGCTAGGTTTGGTTTACACTATAATAGTTTCTCCAATAAAGCTTTGATGAAACTGTCACTGACAATGTTAATACTATTTTAACCTTTCATCAAAAACTTTGATGAAAACAAGTTTGATAGTTTAATTGTACTCCTCTCGACCAATCAGAGTCGAGTAATTTTGTTTAGTGTACTATAACTCACATAAATAGACAAGTAGTAGACAAGTCATTACACCAGGGCGGGAGGAGGGAGGGCATTTAAATGGGCACACATCTCTTGGCAGATCCGTGATGCAGAGAGTGGGACTGGGCAATACTCTGTCTTGCAAAGAATGGTCTGAACCCAGGTGAATGGATATTTTTTGAAGTAACAATATTTCTCGAAGAGATAATATTTATGTTATGATCATCCGGGTGGATGTAATCCTTAGAAGGACTGTTTGATGTGACTGACGTTTCGACAACCTGTGCGGAAGTCATCTTCAGAGTCAAGTGGAGAAAAAAGTCAGATATGGGTCTTATTTATACTGCCACAATAAACAATAGAACAATAGGTGAAGTTAAGAGATGATTCGCGTCGCTAACTTAATTGGCGTCATTTCAGCTTTGTTTAATAACCTATTATAAACCAACTCTCAAGCACGAGGCGTTGCTTTCTATTGTTGCAAAAAGAAAGACATTCACTAGATTCCCAATCAATTGCATGGCCAGTCTTGGTATGATGCATGGCAATGTTGTTACGATTATCATGTTTCACAACTGCACTTTGATGTTCCTCATGTCTGGTATTAAACGATCTACCAGTCTCTCCAATATATGTAGCCTCACAATCATTACATGAAATTCTATAAATAGCTCCGACTCGATCGTTTGGGCTATCACGATCTTTGACCTTAGTCAGGACCTTACGTAGAGTGGATATTGGCCTATGAGCGACGCGAAGACTTATCATGTTTTGGGTGTTCTCTAACACCAATAAAATTGTAAAATAAAAAGCAAAGATTAACAAGCCTAAATTTACCTTTGAAAGATCTTCTTGTCTGCCGAACTTCCTCCACGAACAATCCGCTGTCACAGCGCTGTCAGGCCTTTTCATTTAAAAATTTTAAAAAATTCGGAAATTTTATTATTTGTTCATGCATTTCGTCTCGTGACATAGTACATGTACATTATGAATGATCATCCTCCTGAATCCTAAAAAAAAGTTAACAAATATTCGCTACGAATGGCAGGCAAAAAATATCCTGTCGAGACCCACTACACCTAACAGCTACTGCAAAGGGGTTGATCCAAGATCCAACTTCAGGTTTCAAAGGAGACTGATGAGAAATCCCAGGAATTTTTTTACGTTTGTTCATAGTATTATCTATTGCACTAGAGTAGGACAATGCAGATTACGCTCATAAAGTTATATATGATACATGAAAACTACAACAATATCAATTGTGCTTAAGTATATTAAAAATTTACAAAGTTTTTTGAATATAAAGTATATTGAATTATGTACAAAGTCAAAAAGAAATCCCTCTTAGCTCTTGGAAATCTTTAAATCTGAAGATTTAATATAGAAAAGCATAAAATTTAACTAACTATTGAACTGCTGGTTAATCATAATCTGAGCCACAAAATCTACGTGGTTTAAACTAATATCTGACAGAACTCAAAATATCTCTTCCTGTAATCATATCTTCACATATTTTCATATCTTCTCCTTTGCAGCCGTTCTTAATTCTTAGGGATCTTTAGACCGATACTTAGAACGCTACTAAGTGTGCCAATTCGTCCATTTTGAAGGGAGCACTGTATTGCTATTAGGGGGGAGGGGAGGGGGGGGGGAGGGGGGAATGCACAGCACTAGTGCCTAGTGTTCGGGGGAACACATAACATGGCGGAACACAAAATGCTGTGACACCGCTATTGTTGGCAGACGGAGTAGTGCCCAGTCCTACTCTCCGCATCACCGATTGGCCAAGAGATGTGTGCTCGTTTCAATACCCTCCCTCCTCCCACCCTGGTTACACTGTTGTTGTCACACAACTCCTCCGCGTTTGAAGTCTTCACTTGGTGACGCGAAACACAAACCGCGTCTCAAAAACAGTCATTACAGATGAATTTCAGAATTCATATTAAAATGATATTCTAGAGCTACAAAATGGAAAATAAATCAAAAGAGCATAACGTATTATCATAGTTAACTATGGTATTACTGTAATCTAAATACAAACGTGATACGTTGATGTGACGCATCAAGTTTGTAATACACCCGGGAATATATACAGCGAGGTTTCACTCTTGATTCCTCGACTCACTTTCTAATTTACTTCGGAGGTTTAACTTTCCGTTTGTAATTTCAAAACCTATTCTGTAAACAGATGCCTTGAAGAAATATATATAGAAGTCTTTCCCGGCGATTACTGGAATCACTTGAAAAAGTTGTCGAAGCTGTGTTGAGAGTGCTTCGTAACAACAGCGTGACATGATCGCATGAAATAAAAGTTTTAATCGATGAACATGTCTTAAAATTATGGTTGGATTCCTAATACATCTGAATGATATTCTTTAACTCCTATTTCAGCTATATTATGTTCTGGAACTACAAGAAGTACATCCTTTAACTACTAACAGAGATTTAGTGTTCGCCAGCTTGTAGGTATCGTTTTAACTCTTGGATTCGCGAACTCGTAGAAACGAGTTATTTAAAACCGTAATGATCGTGAAACAACTCCAATTATAGTGTTCGATTTACATTGGTTTGTAGCGCCATATTATTATTATCGTTAAACGTCTTCTTAAATAAGTGTTAATATAAACCTCTTCTTAAGTAAGTGTTAATAGAGACTAGGGGTGTCTTGGTTTACGCTGGGGGCGTCATGGTATACGTGGGGGTTTCATGGCTGGGAGTGTCATGACAAGGGGGCGTCATGACCGGTTACCTGATCAGAAATATTAGTTAATCTTATTATAATAGAAGTATTAGCCCATTTTTGCAGTGCGAAGATTATATGTATCTTTTTCATTCTGCAGAACTCCTTCAAGATTCTAGATTTTTGAGCATACAGTGAAAGTCGTAGCTTTGCCAAGATCATATAGTGATCACATGCTAATTCCGAGTAGGATTGTAGTCTATTCATGGAGCATTCGGGGTAGTAGTTGTTTCGCAGGAGGCCGATAAACGACGGTCAATTAGCATTGAATATTCCCGAAGATACTCCGAAACTAACAAGATCCTTAAACTTTGTCATTCTATTGTTGCACTCAGTCACTCAATTCGATAATGTGGCTAGCACATCTTAGATGCTACTAGCCTCAAAAGTATTGGGTTGCTTGAATATTGACGACTCCTAATGAATCTAGGAAGAAGCATTTTCTATAAGACTCATTCTATTAAACTCTTTCAAATGCTATTTTCATACACATATAGACTTATAAACTGCCAAATATGTGCTGCGGACATAACATAATCTCAGCACAAATAGGGCTTTTTTTTTAAATTTCTCGGTATAGACATATTTTTAATACATGTATCTCATACATGACAGTCATAGTCCTATTTTTGGTTGTCGAGACCAACATTTTAGTCAATTCATTTTTTTAAACTAATTGCAAAACCTAGGAAAATGTATTCTGGACATCACTGTTGTAAGCATTAGACAAGCATAAAAATGAGGAAAACACCCTACATTCATAAAACATTTTACAAGTACATATTTTGTTCAAAACAAATCACTCCACAGGAAAAAAACCGGATTCCCAAATTGGGAATTGTTGGGAATTTCCTTGAATTCCCAATTCGAACACCAATGTTGGGATTTATTGTTGGGAATTTCCTTCTAATACCCAATAGAAAAACAAAATTCCCAACAAACTAACATTGGAAATCAGTGCCATGTTACCAATTTCGTTCTCTCTGGGAATTGGAATGGGAATTCCTTTGGAATTCAAGGAAATTCATAAAAAATTCCCAATTTGGGAATCCTGCCAGACATGTAATCTTGATTTAGAAAAACAAATTGTCAAGCAATGGATCTTTTTTCTCACATTATGGAACTGCTTAAAATTCATACCATATATAATAGTCTTATATGTGAATATAAATGTGTCTAAAACAACATAAGAGACCAATAACATACCAGTACATTAAATGTATTTTAATTACCCTGGTCAAGTAAAAAAACCCACAAAAAGACCAAAAGATTTTTTGTTGGAAAGGGGAGAACATGCATTTTGTATAAAAATGTACATTTATTTTAAAGTAATATTATAACTTTATTGGTCAGGGCTTCCTGTGGTTGCACTACTGACATATCTAAATCAATGACAACCACCAATAAACTCAGGTAATCTAAAACTGGTGATGTATCTGGATATCACTACATAGTATCTTCTTTACTGCTACAATAGATCAACTTTAAACTTGAATTTTAAGGCAACAATCCAGATTGTAATGTCCGCAACAATTTCCATGTAATGTCTGCAGCACTGTTGTTTCACACTCACAATCCCAAATTATAACCATGTTTGAATTGAATTATTTTTGCATTATTAGGCAGGCAATGTTAGTCCCTAACAATGTAAGAAAAAATAATTGCTTACTTTAAGCAACTTTTAATACTCACAGGAATTGAGCTTTTAAAAAGAAGAACCAAACAGTTGTTTTTTTCTGTAATGTCTAAAACAACTTTAAAAAAATATTTAACAGCCTTCAAGATAGAAATTTGCCTTTCTTTAATTAAGCTTATTTAAAGAGGAACGTCTAAGGTACTGTAACTAAAATATGGCATCTTTAAATAACTTTTAAAATGTCTCTGATTGTAATGTCTACAATGTGAAATGGTCAATTAATATCTCTGCAATAAAAAGAGATCAGCGATTATTTATATATGTTTTATTTACAATTTAACATTTAAAAAATAAATACTTTTGCCTTCTTCTTCATTTCTAGCAACTTGTATCGGTTGGTCTTGAGGATTATCATATGGTTGTAGTATGGGACTGGAAAAAGGGAAAGATCTTGGCATCCACAAGAGGTCACACTGATAGGGTACGTAATAAAGCTAATTAAACTAGCATTATTATTATACAGTAATCTTTGCTATTTTGCATGATCATTCACGGTGGGCATAAATGACCCTAAATGCAATCCTTGTTGAATTTTTAAAAAAACTGAAAAAGTCATTTTATATTGTTCCCCTCTTGATTACATTATTAAAATCGAAAACCTTTTGAAATTGGATAAGTGGAAGTATAGTTATGAATTTGTTTTTAGTTTCCAATTTTCCCGTTAAAAATTAGTGGGGATTTAACAAAACCATTAGCAAAAACAAACTTCACTTCTTACTTTTTTCAGTGACATTATCGCCTATGGTGTCATCAAAAAACTAATTCCTCCATAACTCTGTTTTTTTGTTTTAATTTTGTTTTAATGAACTTAATAATTTTTTAAACTTAATTTTTATGACATTATAATGACATCCATTTTTGACAATGAATAAACCAAAATGATACTGTACTATACCCTTAATCAATACACTCTGAAAATTTCATTTCATTAGATGGAATATTTTTGAAAATATTGATGGGTTTGCTTAAAAATGACACATTTTATCTGATCATTTTTGACCCCATTTGTGCCCACCGTGATTGCTTTTTGAAAAAGAATGAAAAGCCAAGTCCTACTATTAAAAAAATCTTTATGCCCCCAGTAATCAAATTGTGATATTTTTTCTCACAAAACCTAGCATTTATTTTACAAAATTTGGATAATAAATTTAATGAATATTTTATAGCTGAACTTGAACAACAACTTAATAATATATTGTGTTTCATCTACATTTCTGACATTTATTCAACCAAGCTTCAAATTTAAAGCCAAATTATTAATGATCTTAAGCAAGCACTGTAAGCCTTAAGTAGGAAATTCAAGTCAACGTAAGATTGTGTGGTTAGGGCACAGTGTTAGCAAGATTTTTCATGGGGCATAATGGGTTAACATAATATACATGTATGAAGAGACATGCATCCCCATGCCATACCATGCCATTCCATCTTATGCCATCCCATGCCATTCCATCTTATGCCATCCCATGCCATTCCATCTTATGCCATCCCATGCCATTCCATCTTATGCCATCCCATGCCATTCCATCTTATGCCATCCCATGCCATCCCAAAACAACCCATGCCATGCCATGCCATCCTATTCCATCCCATGTCATCCTATCCCATGCCATCCTATTCCATGCCATGCCATCCTATTCCATCCCATGTTATGTTTTATTGCTAAATAAAGTAAGAAAAACAACTACCTGTACTTTTTGTCAGATTACAATGCTTTGGGTTAACATTTCTTATAGATATTTGACATCCAGTTCAATCCTTACAATGACAGTTCAATTGTAAGCTGTGGAGTAAAACACATAAAGTTCTGGACAATGCTTGGAAATGCCTTGAACCCAAGGAAAGGTAGGACTTATGGTGCAATTGCTTAGGTATTTTAATTTGCACTGACATCAGAAAGGGGGAAAAAAGGTAATGAAAAAAGACTTGTCATTGTTTATCACCACCACAAGTACAGCAGTGGCGCAGATCAACAGGGTCGAACTGAAAGCATGTTCACGAAGGCACCTCTGGCAGCCACTATAAAGTCCAGGTATGACCCTGGAGCACAGTTCTACAACCAGTTAGAATTAGTTACATTGGATTTGAGAAGGGGAGGAAAAACCGGACGACTGGAAAAACAGGATTCAGAAAGAGAACCAACCAACTCAGCTCACATGCGGTGACTGCGATTCAAACCCCTGACCTCAGAGGTGAGAGGGGAGCTTTTTACCACCATGCCATGCTGACTCCCCAATGGGCACTATTTTCCTCAGACATTCCTGATCCCTTATTCAGCAACAATTCCAACTGCCATATTAGATCATTGTCTTTTTAGTGCATTGGTTTTCCCCATGATTTAATCACCTCATTGCACAATTAAACTGGAAGTTGCTAACAAATTCGTTTTAATAGACAGTTTCCAAGATCTGCATGTGCTTAAATTGTAAATATTGCATGTGCAGACATGAAAATGAGACATTTTTGGCAGTACATGTTTATAGGAAACCTTTGCAAACCTATAGGAGTTATACATTAGGTGATTTCTAAAACCCTTAAAGAAACTATAAACTGTATATTAGCTACATACAGTATATTATTTTCAAAATTAAAGTTTAATAGTAATCCTTCTCCTGAACTAAAAGAAATTTCAAACGTATCAGCCATTAACATAATTTCAAGTTTTGTATGTGTTTTCCATAGAGAGCACGATTTCTTGCCAGGAAATACTTAAGGCAGTGCTCATGCATCTCAGAAAAGATCGATAAGTCGTTCCATACACTGCTCTTGGAACTTGTGTTGCAACTTTAAAGTCTAGGCGAAGTTATTGATTAGCATTCTATGTTAAAGGTATCTTTGGCAAGGCTGGAGAAATCCAAACTAACTTGTGTCTTGCATTTGGTCCTAATGATGTCACATATTCTGGCACCCTGAGTGGTGAAATCTATAAATGGAAAGGACAAAACTTGGCTGGTTCAATACCAAGTGCACACACGGTATGCAGCAATTTAAAAATGTTACTGCCAGGCTTCCCATAGTCAGGGAAAAGGCAGTGAATTCTGAACCTTTTTCAAGGTCATGGAATTTCATTTTGGTCAAGGAAATTTATGAATTATTAAAATTAAAAATTCAGGGAAGAGTCAGTGAATTTTCGTCCTCATTTTCAAATTCGTTTTGGTGATAATTTATTATGTAATTTCACTCCAAAACTGAAACTTCCCAAATGTTCCCCACATTATTGATATGGCATTCTTTATTTATGTGGATTTACTGTGGTGAAACGTGAAGAAATGGATTTGGTTCCAGTTCAATTATTTTGTAATTCAAAACGTATAGATTTTATATAGTTATTTTACATTAAAAAATATATAAGTATTCTTTCTTTAATACTGTTCTCTCCCTCCTTTCTTCATCATTTTTGCTTTAGTGATCATAAAATACTTGTTATGCTAAATGTTTTCAAAAAATAATCATGCTTTTAATTTTCCTCAAGGGAGCTGTGTTTTCTATCTATGGAGGATCTGACGGGTATGCAACTGGATCTAAAGATGGATCATTCATTCTGTGGGACTCTGATTTTAAACCAATTGCTAAGATTGACATGGTTAATACTCTTGTGGGATATGAAGGTACTTTTTATTATTAAGCTCGCAACAGTGAAAATACATCTGTTACTTTTAGACTTACAGGTGGTTAAAAAGACACAATTTCATCAATGATATAATGCTGTTTCATACACTGACATGTGGAAACTGTAAAACCTTTAAAACAGCCAGCTGGAAAAAGGTTTCATTCTTATTCATGGGGTGAACTATAGTAACCTCAACTTGTATAGTGGTATAATAATATAGTTGTTTGATATTCAATATCTCAACAGGCCTGTGCATTAGAAGTGTTTGTTGGCAGGAGGATAAGATCCTGGTTGGAACAAATGCTGGTGAAGTATTTGAAGTTATTGCATCAAATAAAGACAAACCAAGAACTATTGTTCTGGTAATATATATTAAAATGTTATACCTTTCAAGAGGATACCTATGCTTGTGTGTGTTTTTACTGCTATAATATTAAGGGCTCCCAATTGTTCCTATGTAATTCCCCTTATGGTTCTCCAGACGATCATGATGTTCAAATACTGCTGATATCCTTAAATACCAATCATGTTCAATAGAATATTAACACTGATAGATGCTAATTGAATTAGGATTTGCGTGGATAAATGTAGCTGGGGCTGCAAGTGCTCTCTTTCTCCCAGGGTACATGTATATCTTACAATGCAAATCCTAATTATAATAAAATTTCAATATCAATGCAGTTTTTTCCTATGTTATCTTTTGTATACATTACGTTATGGGCATATCCTTCGCTTTGTTCCTAGTGCTCTTTCTATTTTTGGATCCCATTTTGACACAACTGTTTGGTTTAACGAGAGTCCAAGAGTCATGGGCAAATGGCTTCTTGTCACAACAGCATTTCGCTACTTAGTCTAGGCAGTCACCAACTGCTTAATATATAATATTCAATCTCTGCCATTTCCACTACTAGGGCCATGCTGAAGGAGAACTATGGGCACTTGCAGTCCATCCAAAGAAGGGAATCTTCGCAACAGGAAGTGATGACAAAAGTGTTAGGTAACCTCACAATCTGTTGCATGTATAGCTACTTTTCTAATAGCGTAATCTCCCATTCTCCAAACATATCATTTCCATCACACTATTAACTGTCTAATACCTGAATATCACCTGACAAATTGTTATTGGGTGATAGGAATGGAAATCCCTGGGGCTTGTATAATATTTGATTTTTCTACACTTTTAAGTTAATCCATTTGGTTATATGCTATTTTCTTTAAAGTCGCAAGCTCTTAATAGCCACTTTTTAATGATAGATTGTGGAGTATGGCTGACAAGAGTTTACTTGCAAGGACTGACCTGGATCAGAAGATAAGGTCTGTTAGCTTTAGTGCTGATTCTTCACATCTTGCTGTTGGTTTGGGAGATGGCTCATTTCGTGTACTCAAAGCAAGGTTAGAGTTAAATTATAATGGATTTTTTTTATTGAGTTTATAAGTCAATAATCTGAACTGCATAATTGGCTTGAATTTTTAACACATAAATTCCTGTGGGCCTTTGCTCCCATTCTAAAGTCTAATTTGATAATTCACTGTCCACCTACTGTACTAGTAGGGCAACTTATCTAAATCCCACTAAATCAATCTTACTGTTCAGAGAGAGTCTGGAGACATCTAGCCGAGTTAACCTCCATAACAAAGCCAGACAGCATCGTTTTTAAGAAATCTAGCTTATGTTTAGAATTGCATGTGCATAAACTCTTATGATTTTTACTTCCTTGCTTCCTTTCGTTCCTCTCTTCCTTTCCTCCCTTCCTCCTTCCTTACTCCTGTTCCTCCCATCCTTATCTCTCTAGTTTCCTCTCTATTCTTTATTAATAATCATCCCTTTCGTTCCACTATTCTTTCTTTCTGACTTTCTTTTTTTCTGAGTCATTGTAACTAAACATTATTTAATTCCAGAGATCTTTCCGAGATTACTCATATCAGAGATCGTCGAGAAGTCATACATGAGATGAAGTACTCCCCTGATGGTCAATACTTGGCAGTTGGATCTAATGATAATTTTGTAGACATCTATGCGGTAGCTCAGAAGTACAAGAAGGTTGGAGAATGCAAAGGGAGCTCTAGCTTTATAACTCATTTGGACTGGTCTGAAGATAGCAAGTACTTGCAGACCAATTCTGGTGCTGCTGAGAGACTCTTCTATCGTATTCCAAGTAAGCCATGTTTTAGTCAGATTCTTTTAGGCCTGAATAGAGTAGTAGAGGGCCTTCTCTTGTTTTTTTTCCTGAAACAAAATAAAGGGTTGTTGCTTTGTGTATGCGGCATAAAAAACGCCGTTCTTTTTTG
This sequence comes from Actinia equina, assembly GCA_011057435.1. Classification (NCBI taxonomy): domain Eukaryota; kingdom Metazoa; phylum Cnidaria; class Anthozoa; order Actiniaria; family Actiniidae; genus Actinia; species Actinia equina. The sequence continues at coordinate 528,591 of WHPX01001433.1, read as the reverse complement.
GTTGGACCTTCGGTTGTGGTACTATTCTAAATTATTTATAATAACCTTTGTCAGATGGTAAACGCATTACGAATAAAGATGAGATCAAGACAATCCACTGGGCCTCATGGACTTGTGTGCTTGGCACAGAGGTTAACGGTATCTGGGGTAAATATACCGACACCAATGACGTTAATGCCACTGATGCAGCCTTCAATCACAATGTATTGGTAACGGGGGATGATTTTGGCCTTGTTAAACTCTTCAACTTTCCTTCAGTTAGAAAAGGTTGGTGTTAGTATTCGCAGATAATGACTAACGATTACTAATAGAGAAGTGTGAAGGATTGTCCAAAGTGTTAAAAGTTGCAAAGGCATGGCTACCTACCTTTATATATAAATAATTTATATTTCTATTTCTATTATATTGGCAGTCAGAGGAATCTTTTGAGTCTAATTACTGTTTAATCATAATGTGGTCCTATTCATTAATTTTATTGCTACCTAGTCCTATTAATCCAATTAGGTAAAAGCTGGATTAGAGCGAAACAATTTAACCGTGAAACTTTAGTAATACTAAATAGCACAATTTCATGCAAATTATATTGTTTACTTAGTACTATTTTGTAATATTTAGTAATTAGTGTTTCACGGATTAATTGTTTGCACTCTATTCTTTAATTTTCAAGAACAATAGTCCCTCTTATAGTTCCCTGCGTCATCTTGAAAGGTAGCCCGCGTGCCTTTGCACCTTTTTTAACACTTTGGACGGGCTTACCATAAACCACGAAACGAAACGAAACGACACAATAAAATAGGGATCGCAAAGACTCAGGTTACAGTGTGTCGTTTCGCATTTTCCAGATCTGTAAAATGCGAAATAACGGTTTCGCATTTTAAAGATCTGTAAAATGCGAAATCCTCGTTTCGCATTTTATTTTGTCGTTTCGTTTCGTTTCGTTTCGTGGTTTATGGTAAGCCCTTTGGACGATAATCCTTCACACTTCTCAATCATTGCAAGCTCACCGTTCATCTCGCTTCGATGCAAAGGCACAGTTACCCTTCAAGATGGATACCTATGTGAGCTATACAATTAATTTGTTATTGAAGGACTAACTAACTTATAACAACGACAACTATAGTCGCGGGACATATATTCGTCACTTTTTACGTTGCGTGACAAAATATATCTCCCAAGCTTTGAAAAAGAGCGCGAAAATGTACGAAAATACAACGCGTACCGTCATTTTAGGCGGGAATATCGTTACTACCAAAAGAGACAACAGATAAACAATCCCTGAAGAAAGTTTTTGATTTAAAAGACGTCGTAGAAACAAAAAAACTTCACTTAAGCTTTTACCAGCTCTTTGCCGTTTCATCGATATAAGGAACTTGACTTTGGTCTGCAATAATACTAGGTTTGAGGGCTAGTTTTTGAGAACACTCCCTTTGTTTACGGCGATGGGTCGTAAAGGCGCCGAACTGTCAACAGAAGCGAAACAATGATTGTGTCCTTGTCAGAAACCATCAAAAACAAAGCTGAACTATCAAGATTGCTCAACATTCCAAGAACAACCATAACAAGCATTCTAAAGAAGAAGGAAAGTAGTGGATCAGTTGAAAATCTGAAGAGAAGTGCTCGCAAAAACAAGTTCACGAACAGAGATAAAATAGCGTTAATACGTCTAGCAAAAGGGAACAGGCGACTCAGTTTAAGAGAAATCACTAAGAAATTTAATGAAGGAAAAAATACGACTTTTTGTTAGAAAACAATTCAAAGTCTTTAGAAGGCGAGTGATAAAGAAGAAAGTGGTTGTTCGAAAGGTCAATCAGAGGAAGCGAGTCAAATGGAAAAAAAGTGATATTCTCAGATGAAAGTCAAGTTGTTTTGGGTAAAAACAATCGCTGCTATGTTTGGAGAAATGAAGACGAACAATACAGACCCCATCTAATTTGTCCTCCATCAAAACGTAAGATAAGTTTGATGATCTGGGGTTGTATTTGTTATGATGGTGTTGGAACTCTGACTGCTGTAGAGGGAAATATAAACACTAACAAGTACATCAATATTCTTGAAAACAATTTATGGCCAGTGATTGTATGGCATTTTGACGAAGACGATTACCTGTTTCAAGATGATAATGCCACCGTTCACACTGCCCAAAATGTCCAAAATTATAAAGAGGAAAACGGCATAAATTCACTTCCATGGCCAACTCAGTCTCCAGATTTAAACATTGAAAATATTTGGCTTTACATCAAAAGAGAGCTCGAAAAATCCCAGGCTAACATCACCAACAAGCACGATTTATTTGCTGAGATCCAGAGTGTGGGAGGAGATCAACTTAGAATACATAACAAAACTGTATGACTCAATTCCTGACCGTCTCAAGAATGTCATCCAAATGAAGGGTCATCTTACTAAATATTAAGGTCCGAAAATATTCATTACATTGCAAAATGGCACGAGAATGTTTTCAACGAATTCCGCCGTCTCGAGAGTGACGAATACATGTGTTCCGCGACTAGTAGCAAACAACTTAGTAAACAGTTTTTCTAGTAAACAACTAAATGGAAAAATCCTGACATCTATTTTTTATTTTATTCTATTCTTTCTTCAGGTGCTAAATTCCGTAAGTACGTTGGACATTCAGCGCACGTGACCAATGTTCGTTTCTCCTATGATTTTCATCGTGTTATCAGTGTGGGTGGAGGTGATCATTCAGTTTTCCAGTGGCGATTCCTCCCAGAGGGTGTTGCAGGTGATGATGAAGACCTTCCTGAGCCGGTTTCTGGTTATCTAGAGTCTGATAGCGAAGAAAGTGATTCAGAAGCTTCTGATATTGGGGAACTTGACAGCGATGTAGAGAATGTAAGCTATTTCTCGTTATTATCTTGTTTATTGTAATTAAGCGGTACTGCTCTTAGTCTTCTTCCTATCTTAAATCTTATCTTTATCCTTAAATTGAGGTCTATGTTTTTCTAATAAATATTCTTGCCCGGGGAAAAATCAAGACACGTTTGATCTTGATTGCTTTTGAATAAAGATTATAAAGTAAAATTTAAACTGATAAATTGATTGTTTTAAAGTTTAGTCAACCTTTAGCTTGTTCCTGTCATTATTTATTATTGATTCAGGAAAAACAAATTGATTACACTCGAACCATCTACAAGGAAGACCTACCGACCTTAAAAAGAGAATTGTCAAAGAAAAAAAAGAGCCAAATTGAACCCGAGGATAATAATCCCCGCCAGAAACCACCCAATGAAGGACTGACATTGGATTTCGTATTTGGGTAAGTTATGAAATTTGATTTATAGCGAGTATTATCACCGCCGCCACCATTACCATCATGATCAGTCATCATTATCATCATCATCATCATCACCTTATGTTCATTACCATCATCATCACCGCTACCATCACCATCATCATCATCATCGTAACCATCATCACCGTCAACATCATCGTCTCATCACTCAATTGAAGAATCGTTGTCGGGTTCAGAAACATAGAACATAAAAGCTGAGACCGCAATGCCACATGGGAAGTATTAGATGGATGCTATGACCGGCGACCCGTGGCATCATCCACTGTTTTTCATACGCGTTAGGCATTTTGAACCGACTGCATGGATGGCGTAACTGAATAAATTATAATATAATTATGTCATTTCCCATGTGCCATTTCGGTATCAGCTTCTATGTTTCTGAACCCGACAACGATTCTTCAATTGAGTGTATAACTATGATTGATTGTTTATTGATCAGATATCGTGGTTATGATTGTCGCAATAACGTGTTCTACACCCAGACTGGCGAGATCGTGTATCATGTGGCAGCTCTCGGTATCGTTTACAGCCGCGACAAACACAAACAGCGATTCTATACTGGACATACTGATGATATCTTGTGCCTGTCTATTCATCCGGTAAAGGACTTCATAGCAACTGGACAGGTAATAATACACCTACACCCTATTTATTTTTTAAAAACAGCTAGTCTGGCTTGAAAAGATACTATTAAACACTAATCCATCTTCTAGGAGTCAAGTAAGTAAAATAAATACAAGATAAGTTACGCCAATCGCGTGAGTTATGATAGCGTGGAAGTTCTCCGACCAAATATTTTAACCGATGCAGCCAAAGTTTGAAGGTTTGCCACTTTTCCAAATTCGCTGCTCTTACAAATGTTTTTATTGTTTTTAATAAACTAACATTAGGGCTTTCTGATGGTATGAATAAGGAGCTGTTACTAGGTGCCGCATTTTTGAAATCCACCTTCAAATTTAGGCATTTTTTTGAGATTTTCAAAAAGTTATTTTACATAAGGTGGCTTTTTATCCGTTTGGTATTGAAGGAAATGTAATTTTATTAAAATATTACTGTCAGACCAACTGTTATAACAGATCTTATTGCGTCAAGTAATTATTTTTTAAGAACGCCATAAAGTGTGAGGTATTCAGTTCGGGCACCTCGAAGGCGATAAATATGTGCCAAGGGTCCTGAAATTTAAATGCACGGAAAAAAAATCGCGAATTGTTTTTTTTTTTAGCAAACTATGGTGATATCTATCTATCAACAGAAAATTAGAAAATCGATTTTTGAAACGAAAAAAAAAAAGTTGTCGGTTTTTAATGAGACAGCCTTTTAAATTGCTCTTCCAAATAATGTAGTTTAAAAGAAAGTTGAAAGTTATTTTTCAAAAGTAGCCAGACACCTTATATTAAGGTGGAACCAAACTAATTCAGAGCGAATTTTGGACAATTTTGTTCTCGCTCCCTTCGCAAAACAAATGCGTCAATTTAACTGTATTTTTCATATAATGCGCTTGGATTATCCTAGATTCTTACAGTGTATTTTATTTTAAGATTTTTTAAATGTTTAGCCCATTACGGCCGAAAATCAAACAGTGCCATTTTTACTTTTTCGCTTTTTTCTCCTTATCCCCAGGTACGATTTTTCTGAAATTTTCAGAATCTTATCAATTAGTACTATTGCAGCCTGTGTATAAATTTGGATGGAAAGCCTTGGCCAGAAAAAAAGGTTATGACGCCGCTTGAATATTCGATCCAAAATTTGAAGCATATGAAACATCGCGCTTTAGAAACATTACCATTGAATGGATTGCCTTGAAGTTTTCGCATACCCATTTCCAAGTGTTGCGGATGGGCCTTACGAAAAATCGGCATCAAATCTTAAAAGCTCATTGAATAAATGTTTTTTTTACTAATTGTCGTTGTAAACCTCAAATATTAGAGTTTTGCTAAAAATCACATTTTCGCCGTTTTCTTCAAAACGGCTCCAAGTTTTTTCTTTAAACTTCCTACATCAATAGACCAGAGCTTTATCTAGATGGTAGTGACATTTCTGCAGCTCGTCCTATCCAAATGTGGGAGAAAACATATTTAAAGTGTTAAATTGACGCATTTGTTTTGCGAAGCGAGCAAGAATAAAATTGTCCAAAATTCGCTCTGAATTAGTTTGGTTCCACCTTAAGGGCATTGTTCTTTACAAATTAAGAGTGCGTTTTTTTCATGACTCTCAGTAATTTATCCCCACCACCCTATTCCCGGCCTACAAAATATTAACGAATGTTCCTTACAAATCCGCCTCGTTTTATCTTTGTTTAAGATAAATTCATTAACCAAGTATTAAAACAAACAAACATTATTTAGCCTAGTCCACCTGTCATAACCCAGACGTCTTTGAGTGTATGAGGCAAGTATTTCTGAATAGGTTTGGTCCCCCCCCCCCCCCCCCATCCCACAATTGTTTCATTGTATGGTGTTAAACTTAAATTTGGGCCTAGAACAGACAGTTGCATGAGAGGCAACATGCAACGAAATGGAGAGCTGAGTAGATTGGTATATGACGATTGGCTGGACTATTCTGTTATCGTAGGTTGGTCGGGATCCAGCTATTCACGTATGGGATGCAGAAAAAATGGAAACACTCTCCATCCTCAAAGGACAACACTCAAGGGGTGTCTGTGCCGTAGACTTCTCAGGTAATCACAATTTAATAGACGTGTTTCAAAGTCGTTTTGAAAATGGTGAAGCAGGAAGGTACAGATGATGTTGCACTTTGCACGTTAGTTTACTCTCGTCCATGCACGACTTATTCTCGGTGGGGCAATTATTGCTCGTAAAAGGGATAGAGGCATTGCAGCATCACGTAATGGCAACTATGATAGAAAGCACAACAATACATCATTTCCCTCTTGGGAAACTGAATTCTTTCTCAGGTAAATCAGATTAGACCACATTCATGTCTTCCTACCTTCTCTCATGGCTACCATCACGTGATGGTGCACTAACCTCTTTATGGTATATTTAAAATAACTAATACAAAGTATAATGTTGAATTATAGGTGATGGCCGAAAACTAGCTAGTGTTGGCTTGGATGATAATCATGTCATTGTTGTTTGGGATTGGAAAAAGGGAGAAAAGTTAGCAACCACCAGGTAAGATGTCACTTCCATTCTTTTTTTTACTTTTTTCCTAGAAATGTCTGTAAGCTATATATTTAAGAAGTGCCAGACGTGGCTCCATGTGCAATTAATCAGTTTAATTTTTCAGCTTTTGCTGGCGAGCCTTCTCTAAGGATTTTCTTATCCACGAGTCAAAAGAGAAATATATAGCGCTCTTTCATAATAATTATCTTGCTTTCACGCCTCTTTTTTAGTTACCAGCCTCCCAACACTTCCAATAACTCGAAAGTGATTTTGAGCTTTTACCCCACTTATCCAGATGCTTTTTACTACTTTTCAATGCAGAGGCCACAAAGACAAAATATTTGTCATCAAGTGGAATCCAATAAACAACGAACAACTTGTTACCGCAGGCGTCAAGCACATCAAATTCTGGACTCAAACAGGTGGTGGTTTTACATCTAAGCGAGGAACTTTTGGTCATGCAGGAAAACACGACTCAATGATGTGTGTTACGTACAGTAAAAACCCTGAGGTGGTGTTCTCTGGAGGAGCGCTTGGTAAGGTGTATATCTGGCAAGGTAACGCATTACAGGGATCAATCCAGGCTCACGAAGGACCAGTGTTTGCTATTCAGACGCTGGAAAAGGTGAGAGAAATTTTTCCTTCCTTTCTACCTTGTTTACTTAAGTTTTAGCTTCTCACATTGATCGTAATGGGAGTGAAACATTCGAGAGAGAAAAAAATTCGATAGAAACATTCGATAGAACATTTGGATAAACCAGTACAGCTGGTCTGAAAAAAATTGATTTTGCAGAGAGAAGAAAAAGCCAGGTAAAAAATATCGATTTGAAGGAGATAATCGCCAAAAAATTGTACTCGCACATGATGGTGGCTCAATTAATGAATCTACAACATTCGACTGCCAAATCACAACGTTAGCAGCGAACATCACCTGTAATCTGTCTATACTAACGGTTTTTCTAACAAATAACTACTTATATTCCCCAGGGATTCGTAACCGGAGGTAAAGATGGCAATGTATGTCTTTGGGACGATAATTTCAGTCGATGTCTAAAGCAATATAAAGTGTCTCGCACGGGTCTTGCCCCCGGACAACCTGGTACCCTTATCGCTGATGTGCCGCCAATACGGGCCATTACACTGGGCCAGGGTCGTATCTTAGTTGGAACTAAAAACAGCGAGGTGAGAAAATTAATTTACATAAAAGATTCAAATAGAGTTTTCTTGCACAAGCGCATAGAAAGGAATTGACACAGAACTCTTTCAATTTTTTTTGCGCACGCCGGCGGCATTCGTCCTCATCAAGGTAAACCCCGTCTTCAATTAAAGGGACTGAAAAAAATCGGTCATGTTTCTATCTAAAAGCTGTTATCCTGTGACAGTATTTGCTTATGCAAAAGCTAAATCCTGTTTACTGCAGACTCTAATATTATGCGAACTCGGTAGTTGCAAGCTTTACGCTGAAATGTGGTTTTTCACTTACGTCGATAAAAAATAATCAGTAAATAATCTAATAAGGCTACCATATAATGCACTTGTTTGGCCTGTAACTAGCTAATTGTAAGTAAATAAATCGTGCTTCCTCGAATATTGCAAACAGCTTTACTGGTAGGGACAGCAGAATACGTAAGATAGCTTACCGACTTTCTTAGGATGTCAATAGTCTTTCGCAAAGTCAACCGTCCTCTGCGTATCTATACTGGGCTTCGTTCAAATACAATGTTCTTGGGAGACAAGTGAGGTTGACTTGGGGCAAATCTAAGGTCTCAACCAGACTAAGAAGAAGCGCCCTAGACTAACGAAAATGTTGAATCGAGCAAGGATAAGCTCAAGAGCTCAATTATTTGAGGACAATATGACTCAATTAGGATTTGTAAGCCAGATTAGTGACAATTTTAGCCTGTGAGCCACTTGCTGTTGAGAAATTTTGGTTTAAAAGCAAAAAGAACAATAGGGTTGAGTAAATGACGTCATTTACTCGCAATTTAGTTGCTGAATTAAACTGATATTTTTCATAACCCACTTTTGACTGTCAAGAAATATGTTGCTTGGCTACTGTTGGAGCCATATACATAGGTTTACCCAAGTGCCCCTTAAGATCGTTTACAATTTCAAGTTGCAACCGCCTTATTTTGGGCGAAGATTACCGAAACGAGTTTCTCGGTTGTTCGTTCGGTTACGTTGTTGCTGTTTCTGTTCTCGTTGTTCTCTCCATACCTGCCAAAATAATTGAATAAATCGAGCAGACAAGAGGACAATGGGAAGCTCACTAGTTGCCTAACCCTGTACTTTTAATGGTATCGAAAGTGAATTTGATTAATTTTATCGATGTTGGCGGTTGAGTATTACTAACGTAACGTTGGTACATACAGAGCCGAGTACGGAACGGCCATTAATAGAATACTTTAAAACGTCTATTTTGAAACCCTTTAACCTTTGGAGGTAAACAAGTAAGACAAGTAAACACAAGTATGACGATCTTTTGATTTAGTGACTAATCGAAAAAAAAATATATATATATATATATAATTCCCACCAACTTAGGTGTCCTAGTCTCCTAGTGCCCTTCAGTGACTGTTACCTGCTACCAATCTTTCTGGCGCCTTATTGAGCATAGGGCCTTTAGTTTCAGTAATAATCCTTGTTTTATGGGAGCGGATTACCAGCCCTTAGCCCATACCCCAAATAATAAAAAAAGAAAAAGGAAAAAAAAGAAAAAAAAGAAAAACAAGCCTCGCTGCTTAAGGTGAAAAAACCTCTCTTTATAGTCCTTCTTTCTTTCTCGCGTTGGTGACTGAATATAACCATTTATATCATGCATCATTTCCAGATCTTGGAGATCGACAAAGCAGGACCTATCCACATTATCCTTCAAGTAAGAATTGGAATGAACGTTTTGTTTGAAATGAAGCTTTTTCTTCTTATATCGAGAAATATTTACCATACTTCTTAAACTTATTTCAGGGTCATTTAGAGGGGGAACTTTGGGGTTTGGCTAATCACCCTACAGATGATGTTAGTGCTACTGTTAGTGATGACTGCACCGTGAGGGTGTGGGATATGGCCAATTACCGTCTACTGAATGTACGTAAGTTCAAGCAGCCAGCAAGAAGTGTGACGTTCTCTCCAGATGGGCGAGCCCTTGCTGTGGGAATGAAAGACGGTAAGCCACCCAAAATATAATACCTTATCCTTATTTATTATGCATGAGCTCTTTGTAATTACACCTGCAAATAGTATGACCTTCAAGTCTTCTCGGACAAGGACTTAATACCGTAGGCCCTGTCTGCCAACCCTTCCTAACCAGCAGTAAATAAGGGGACATAAAAGAACCTGTTGAATTATTCGTGTAAGAGTAAGGGATTGTCTCCCGGTTCAACAGACTATCCCAATTTGGAGGCATAACACTAACGTGCTAATAAATTACTCATGATTGTAAGCTGCACGAAGTCCTCCACTGCAGTGTAAAGCGCATTGAGACTGATATTGCGCTATATAAGAACCCTATTATTTTTTTATTATTATTATTATCATATCATTATTATTATTATTATTATTTGAAAATCCACTTAGATTTTGAAACCCCAATAGAATACAGCAACTCGTATTTGAAACATTACCTCTTATCATTCGTCCTTTCATCTCTTCTACCATCCGTTCTTTTCTCCTTACCTTTCCATGCCATTCCTTTCCTTTGTTTCCTTTCCTATCCTTTTTTTGTTTTGTTTATTATTTTCTACCCTCAGGAAGCTTTAAGGTGATGGATTCATCTACTCTGGAGGATATCGTCAAATTTCACCACAGAAAAGAGGAAATATCTGATCTTAAATTTTCACCAGGTAAGCTGTGTCAAGTGAAAAGGAAGCTAGATAGACACGACTACTTAGTATAAAAACATTGGTGTTACCAGCAAACTAACTTATGAACAGCTTGATGACACAAGCACGACTATAACTCAGTTGCGCTAGGTGTTTTAGGTGTAATTGTTATGTTTTCCTTGGAACAGAATTGCTATGTTACGATAAGCATTATTGAAGGCACTGTAATTCTTGCTTTCAGCCTCCATTCGTTTGTTTTATGATTGTTGCTTCTGTTTGTTTTAATCCCCCTTAGAAGCCTTACTAGTATTCAGTTTTTGGACCTCGTAAATCTGAGCGTAATCTCGTGTTATTTTGATGTTTCTTTTTTTTGCTTCTTTGATGAGGTGGCGTATATAGTACCCTCTGTTTTGGCGAGGGAGGCACTAGGGCAGGGGGGGTCGCTGCAACAGATGCTGCCGATTTCTTGCAAATGTGTTGGAGCAAGCAGCGACAGGATATATACTGTTCTTCGTATTAATATACATGTTTGTGTCTAGGTCAAGGCAAGTACCTAGCTGTAGCTTCTCATGACAACTTCGTCGATATTTACAATGTCATGAATAGTAAACGAGTGGGGATCTGCAAAGGAAGTTCTAGTTACGTGACTCACGTCGACTGGGATGATAAAGGTATTCATCAAGCACCTGTTACTAACGCTGCCTTTATGTCAATCAAAATACTTTGCTTATCAGTTGTTTAAAGTAATATGAAGTAAGTAAGTGACGCGGCTGTACCGTTGACTAATCCAGTGTAAAATAGAAGGACACGATATCCCTGTAAGTGATGTGAATATGAAAGTACCGCGCGTGCGACTATCGTGCTTTTTCAAAGAAAACTAAATAATGAACACAAAAACGATTGGACCGGCTTGGCGTATATTCAAACACTTTAACAACAGAATGTTTTGAATATGTATTTAGTACTGAGTTTTTTTATAATTGTATACATGCTGCATATCCCTATGAAGTTAGTAAAGTAAGCTATAATCCTTTTTATAATTAGGAAAATTATTGCAGACAAATTCTGGAGCAAAAGAGCGTCTGTTCTTTGAGGCGCCTCGTGGCAACAGACAAGCAATAGTGTCAACAGAATTACAAAAGATTGATTGGTTCACATGGACTGGGGTACTGGGTGATAGTTGTGCAGGAATATGGCCCCCTCATTCTGACATCACCGATGTCAATGCTACTGATAGATCCAAAGACAAGAAACTACTGGCTACTGGAGATGACTTTGGATATGTGAAAGTATTTGAATACCCTGTTAAGGTAATGACCAGTATAGGTATTCAATGGAAAAAGGAATAGATAGCAGGGTTCGTGCAGGTCCTTAAACTCCTTCAAAAGTGCTGGAATTTAAAATGTATTTTCTAGGGCACTTGAAACTCCTTGAAAATAGAAAAAATTCGAAATGTCCTTGAATGCTCCTTGAAAAAAAATTGTCCATGAAAAAATGGCAGTAAAACTTTCAAGATATGTATAAGCCGTGAGTCGTTGTCATTGGTTAAAAATAGCGATTTTCACTACGTCTCGGGAGAAGCTTCTTTTCCTATTACTTTTTTACGTTTTCCAGAACTTAGTGACTCATTGGCATTTTCTTCACTTATATAATACCAAAATAAAACCCTCTTAGAGTTCCTCCTTGAAAAAAATGTCATTTTGGTCCTTGAATACTTATTGAAAACTCCTTGAATAATTTCTTGGGAACCTAGCACGAACCCTGAGATAGGTAGATGTATGGACGGACGGACGGACGGACGGACGGATGAATTAGTGAGTAAGTGAGTGAGTGAAGGAAAAAGGGGAGTAATTATATAAATGATCTATGTGTGTTTTTCCCCTGATATCCTTAAGGGAAAAAATTCCAAGTTCAAGAAGTACGTCGGTCATTCTGCGCATGTCACAAATGTTCGCTGGAGCCATGATGACTGCCGTCTGGTATCTGCTGGTGGTGCTGATACCGCAGTTATGGTTTGGTCACGTGGCCGTCCTGCAGACCGAGAGGAGACTGGAGGTGACAGTGATGACTCAGACACAGATTCTGAAGAAGAAGGTGGATATGACAGCGATGTTGAACGAGAGAAGAATATGAATTATGCAGATAAAATATATTCAAATCCACTGCGAACAACTAAGGGTGTTAAACCTCATTTGAGGGAAGGTGCTGGAGTTGAAGAACACAGGTATGATATACGTTAACCGAACTATACACCTGTTTTTGGAAAGCAATTACTCTAATATATCATGCGTACATATTTTTTTGCCTTGAGTATTATTTTTTTCTTAACTATTGTTGAAGGAGTGACAACAATTCGAATGCAACTCGCACACAAAGAATATCTAATTTTGTACCACGAAATTGTGAATTTTCTCGTTTTCGAATTGATCTAGATCCAGAGGAAATAAGATGACATACCTATAGATTACGTCAGTAAATCACGCGCGTGCTTCTTTCTTTCAAATTTCCACCTCGTTTTTGTCGTAAAATTTTTAATTATGTGTAAAAAAAAACATACCACGGAGAAATATTTTTTTCCAAATTAAACATTACCCATAATGCACCCGTTATATCGATATTCGTTTTAATTAAAGATTTTTTTCCAAGTGCTATATATGTTTATATATTCATATATATACTATTTGCAATATATTTTTGCTATTTAAAATAAAAATTTTTTGAATGAATCTGTAATCGCAGTGCATTCTCCATGCAGATGGCTTATGGCTTTTCAAAAACGTTTTGCTGTGTGCCGTTTTCCTATACTTTTTTTTTTAAGTGTTTTTATTTTATTTGTTACTTTTTGGTCTGCACGTTAGACCAGCGGTAAGCCGTGGTTCAACTGCTCCTCCTAAAGTAAGACACGTGGAAAGACAAAAAGAGCAGACCAGAAAACGAAGGCAACACCCAATACAGGTATATATATATATGTGTGTGTGTGTGTGTGTGTGTGTGTGTGTGTGTGTGTGTGTGTGTGTGTGTGTGTGTATTTAACAATTGAGTTCGCAGTCTGGTTGACATTGGTCAGTAGTCCAGTCGAAGCTAGCGGATCTTATCATTTTGGTATAAACAGACTTGTTGGACAGTGAAACCCTACTGCAAGACCACCCTGCTTGCTCGCCAAGGCTAAGACAAATAACTTTGTTTTCATTTCTTAATATTGTAAATTCACTCGTCTTAAAGAAATACAATGCTGCCTGCGTCAAGGAAAAATATGTTTCCTCTAGTTACTCTCATTTCATACCAACGACCTCTTTTATTAAATGAAAACAATAATTTCTTCAACCTAGGGTATTTCAGTATGGAAAAAATATCCAACTTTCGGTGTCTACTATCTCATACTCGTGTTCCTCTATCACCATCCCTGGGCATACTTTCATGTTATTTTTCAAGTTTTTCAACCCGATTTTCGTAACATTTTATTATCCCATTTTATGATTATCCCCAAAAGCTAGGATTAATTTTTCCATAAATGTATACCCTAGTAGGAAGAAACAATTGTAATTGCAATAAGATTACTATCCGGTATCGCTTTTCAGAAACGGCGAACAGCCCTGTAAGTTTCTAGTAGATTTTTTAATGCTGTTACTATGGGCGTATTTCACAAGTGGTTGAGAGTATATCTATTGTTTTGTAGGACCTTACTCTTGAGTTCGTTCACGGCTACCGTGGTTTTGACACCAGAGATAACCTGCATTATTACCTGATGGAGATATCGTTTATCACGCGGCTGGAGCATGTATCGTGTTAAGTACTGCTAACGGTGTACAGTCATTCTACCTTGAACACACTGATGACATTATATGCCTGTCTGTCAATCAGCATCCCAAATACAAGGTATTTCTTTATTGTTAACTAAACCTCTCAATGCCCTTCCTTATTGCACGAAATAGTGCCTTTTGACCAATGGCAATTGCGTTTGGTTATATTTCTAGAATAGTTTGTTTGTTTGTTTGTTTCGTTTTGTTTCTGATGATAACGATAATGGTGGTGTTGTTGACGATCATGATAATATCGGTGATGACTATTAGGATGATGTTAGATTGTAGTGACTTAGTACTTGAGGATGTCATGCTGAAACTTCTGATGCCACTTATTTTTAACTTTCAGAATGTGGTTGCCACGGGTCAAATAGGTAACGACCCCTGCGTTCACGTGTGGGATGCTGAAACCAAAGACACACTGTCAATCATCCAAGGCTTCCATGGTGTTGGTGTCTGTGCAGTGGACTTCAGCTGTAATGGTAAACTTTTGCTAACGGTTGGTCTCGAAGATTCTCATGGCGTGGCTGTCTGGAAATGGACTGACGGTCAGTGTATTTCTGTTTTACTTATTTGTAATTTTTTTTTTCATCCTACTCGAGGCTTTCTTTATTATAATATAATATAGGTCCTCATTTTGTCCTTTTTTCACGGAATGATGAGTTATGTCGGGCCTGACTGCTAATAACTCATTAACTAAAGTATTTTCCCTTAATAGGCAGTAGACTTGCTAGTGCAGAAGGCCACACAATGCGTATTTTTGTGGCTCAGTTTCGGCCTGATTCGGACTGTCATTTTGTGACGTGTGGTGTAAAGCACGTCAAGTTTTGGACGTTGACTGGAGGGCAGCTAATTGGAAAGCGAGGTATCATTACGTCAGTACAGAGTGGTTCAATTGAAGAACAAGCGAAGATGCAAACAATGCTGTCAGTTGCATTTGGTGCGGTAAGTTTCATTTATATTCAAATCAAACAGTATCGATCACTATAATGTGTTCTAACGAACTCAACGGAGTATTGCTGGACTTTGAGTGCAAGTCGTATTAGAACAAAACGTCAGGGATATCTTAACATAGTTTTAAGGTAATGCAATTGCTCAATTTCTGTCGATATATTTTTTAAATTAGTATGTAAGTAGTTTTTGTGGCTACTGCCTCCGAGAGAGGCGAAGCCACTATGCTATCGAGTCGTGTAAGTAAGAGTGTCCGTCAGTAACACCACAGGAAGCCCAAACTGATGAATGGATAAACTTCGGAACCAATCATTAAACGTCGGAGCCAATCAGGGACAAGCTACTCACATTCTTCAATATCGATAAACTACGGAACCAATCATAGCTTGAATAACAAAATATCGGTATTTCCGAATTGTAACCTTGTCATCTTGGACTGTCTTCGTTTTTCGCTGCTCGAGACTTCAGGTAAGTAAAGTGCTTTTGTAAAATCTATCAATATCATTTATCACAGCTTTTATGTAGTATCACTATACAATAAGATGAAAGGTTTTGTAAGTGTTATTCCAATTTTAGGCAAATGTTTTTGCCCAAAACAAAGCTGCTTGACTTCAAACAGGGCTTCAAACAATGAACTTTCTCAACCAATGAAAATCCCTATATTGGGAAAACAAATGGCGTTTAATGCCATATATCACCCTCTTCGGAGGATAATTGAGCCTCTTTGGAGGATAATTGAGCCTCTTCGGAGGATGATTGAGCCTCTTCGGAGGATGATTGAGCCTCTTCGGAGGATGATTGAGCCTCTTCGGAGGATGATTGAGCCTCTTCGGAGGATGATTGAGCCTCTTCGGAGGATGATTGAGCCTCTTCGGAGGATGATTGAGCCTCTTCGGAGGATGATTGAGCCTCTTCGGAGGATGATTGAGCCTCTTCGGAGGATGATTGAGCCTCTTCGGAGGATGATTGAGCCTCTTCGGAGGATGATTGAGCCTCTTCGGAGGATGATTGAGCCTCTTCGGAGGATGATTGAGCCTCTTCGGAGGATGATTGAGCCTCTTCGCAGGATGATTGAGCCTCTTCGGAGGATGATTGAGCCTCTTCGGAGGATGATTGAGCCTCTTCGGAGGATGATTAAGCCTCTTCGGATGATGATTGAGCCTCTTCGGATGATGATTGAGCCTCTTCGGAGGATGATTGAGCCTCTTCCGAGGATGATTGGGCCTCTTCCGAGGATGATTGAGCCTCTTCCGAGGATGATTGAGCCTCTTCGGAGGATAATTGAGCCTCTTCGGAGGATAATGATTTAAGGAGGCAGCATGGTCAAGTGGACATAGCGTTGATCTCGCAATCCGGTGGTTCGAATCCCGCTGTGGCCACTAGCTGAGACTGTATTTGTCCTGATCACTGATTAGTTCAGTTTCTCGACCATGCTTGTAAATAGCCAACTGGTTTGCCTCCTTGCCAGTTGGGATTCTTATTTCATTTCAGTTTATTAATTGTAGGAGGGCCATAATGAAAACTACTGGGTCACCAGTATGGCGTACAATTTCCGCCAAAATTCGATCTTCGTTTTTGGCATTGTTTTCTTGAAATTCTTGCTTATTTTAGACTTGAACATTGCAGTTTCTAACCTGCTTTCATATTTCATCAATGCATAATGTAAATTTCACACTTCATTTTTGTACTTTACAGTTTTCGACATTGTATTTTACGTAATGCGACATTCAAATTCATAACTTGCAAGTTTTCGATATCCAACCGCAACCCAGTCGTGAGCCCCCGCCGTGGGCTCAGTAATATGCCTAATTGTCTCCCCAGTAGGGGAAATACACGTCGTTCTATATAATATTATACTTGTGTTCGAGCATGAGGATCGATTTTAGAACGTCTATTAATATTTCTAACAGAAAATCTATAAATGTTAACGTTGTTGTACGTTGGACTACTGACATTATCAAGATGTAAGTCACACTGACCGAGAATAGTTTTAAGACAACTTCCATAGTCATTTACCACTGCTTCCATAGAAGTTTCTTGGATAAAGAAAGACTCAGTGTCACAACAAACATGTGCTCTCTGTAAAACAGCTGAGTTTTCATTTACCCGAAGGACTTCTTCAACGGGCTGACTAATCCCACAATAGGGCACAATTATCCTCAAAAGAGGGTTAAGTATCCTCCAAAGAGGCTCAATCATCCTCCGAAGAGGCTCAATCATCCTCCGAAGAGGCTCAATCATCCTCCGAAGAGGGTGATATAGGCATTAAACAGGCATTTGTTTTTCCAATATAGGGATTTTCATTGGTTGAGAAAGTTCATTGTTTGAAGCCTTGTTTGAAGTCAGGCAGCTTAGTTTTCGGCAAAAACATTCGCCCTAAAATTGAATAACACTTACAAAACCTTTCATCTTATTGTATAGTATACTACATGAAAGCTGTGATAAATGATATTGATAGATTTTACAAAAGCACTTTACTTACTTGAAGTCTCGAGCAGCGAATAACGAAGACAGTCCAAGATGACAATCCTGCTTTTAAAAAATCGTCATCCCTACATCGGTTACAATTCGGAAATACCGACATTTGCAAATGCAAATGTCCGTTTCTAAATTGGCAGTAGACACATGCGGTTTACGACCGCCTATTTTTTATTAGTATAAGTAGTGATGCACGTTTGGATGCTCTGGTATGTCAAAATCCCGCAAAATATCGAATTCTCGAACGAAAAACAACAAATTTGGTTCGATTGGGAAGTGCGACTTCTGTTGTACTGAACGTTCTTTGCTACTTTCAAATCTTTTAATGGATGCAGAAGTAAACAGACAATCAAAAAAAAAAAACAATGTACATCAACATGTTTGACTATTCACATCTAAAATATAGAAATCAGTCTACTTTACTCGCAGCCAAGACGTTCATTTTGACGATAGTTTCTGCGAGTTTCCCAAAAACGGTTCGATAAGTTTTCTTTTTTGTATTTTCGATATATTATGCTCTTACATCGAAGGTGAAAAAAAATTTTTTTTGGTCAAGGAATTACATGTTCTGTTAATAACCATTTCAATAATGGCTTTGAATTCGAGTACGTCATTTGAAGTATTTGAAACAGGAAATACGGTCAAAATTTCGGAACTAACGCGCGAACGAAAGCATGAGCGATAAGATGCATACGAAAGTGCGAGCACATAACCTTAAAGTGATACTCTGACGAAAATCGCTCAAACTTGGATTCAGCTGAAACTTCCTAAGAATACTCTTTAAAGGTCCAATAATCACTGTATGAAGTGTTTTCTCGATATTCAGGACGAAAGTATGATATTTTTACGATTATTTCTGTGACGTCATACACTCAACATTAAACATTGCTACATATATTTCTTTGTATATAAATTCTTAATTTATTTCATTCCTATGAAGCCCAAAGGGTGGCTAATGTGCATATTTCACATTACTTGTGGCTATAATTTATATTTTGGGGTGTTTTTTTCTCCCTTTACTACTGATATTTTGACTATAAACTACAACGAAATGTATGGAGCGATGTTCGATGTTGAGTTTATGACGTCACAGACTCCAAAAAAGGAAAATTATACATTTACTACTCTAATTTTACATTTTTGTTTTTTTTGGAATAAAGTTTTGCCTTGTGACAGTATTCTCACTGTCTTGTCTGAGGTACGCGACCCCACCAGGAAACCAAAAAAGGACAGTCTGTGTTTTTATTTATCTTCGACTCTTGTGTTATGATTAGGATGACCTCACGTTCACTGGTGCTATGAATGGAGATGTTTACATCTGGTCAGGACATAAGCTTGCTCGTGTAGTTAGTAAAGCGCACAATGGTCCCGTGTTCACTATGTACACAACACTCAAAGATGGACTTATTGTTACTGGTGGCAAGGAGAAAAAGTAAGAAACAAAACCTGATGTGATGTCTATTTGTAGATGTTCAAGCTTGAAGTGTTCATTACTTAACCCTATTATTCTAGAACTAGGGTTAAAATGTATATCAAGGGAAAAAACATTTTCAAAATCACTTATATGTGAACAGTGTAGTAGTATGGTTGCAGTGTTTAGTTGTATGTGCCCTTCTCTTTTCAAAGGTAATAGGTATTTGAAATATCAATAGGCAAATGAGATGAGGTAAATGAGATGGCATGACGTTAGTGATTTTGAAAATAAAAAGATTTCCTTGATATACACTTCAAGGATAGCATTGTGTTGATGACTTATTCATATTCTATAACACAGACTGCTTGCTAACTATCTACTGATGGTTATTGCTAGCTTGAGGTCTGCACGAAAACACTCGAGAGAGGGAAGATAATTTTTCGTGTAGTTTTTATTACACATAAAATCCAGACTCGTACCCCGTCATTTCTCCTATTCGCGCTGTGGTGATTAGTAAGGATTTAGTGAGTTCGTGGTGTATCAAGGGAAAGAAGGAAGAGAATAGTGAAGCCCAGTCGCTTCTCGCTTCTCTTACTCGCGCTGTGGTTGATGGGAGGATACTTACCTTGTAATTTCACTCACATTTATACATATATATCAAATACTTAAGAAATAAAGATAATGGAGCTCCAATCAAGCTTTGGGACCAGGAGATGAAGCGATGCAAGCCATTCACTTTAGGGAATATTTCGGGTCATAATGTTGTCAAGTCCGTTTGTAGAGCAAAGGTAAAGCAACTGATGAGATTTCCAACCTAACACTATGACACTTATGGTATATAATAATGCAATCACATCAAAAAGGTATTATCATACATCTATCTAAGGATACCACATATTTTTTTACAGGGTAAAATCTTAGTAGGCACAAAAGACAGTGAAGTTATAGAAGTTACTGAAAAGACAACATCTGCTCAGGTGATTTAAACTAATTAATAAATCTCAAATTAATTAAGCTCAGTTCTATGTCTTCAAGTAGTATGCTAAAAGCTTCTATTTTTTTTATTTATTTTTTTTTTTTTTTTTTGGCTTTTTCTCAGATCCTTATCCGTGGGCATGGAGAAGGAGAGATCTGGGGTCTAGCATGTCATCCTGAAAAAGAAGTATTCGTCACGGCTAGCGATGACCAAACAGTCAGGCTATGGGATATCACGAGTAAGGTAGGAATGTATACCATTCAAGTTCTTATATTTGGTATGCACATTATAGTATCATTGCACTAGCGTTAACTATATGCCTTTTTTTACTATCGGCTTTATCTCACTGATATCCTACTTTCATCTTGCTATTCCTTTGTTTAACAGCTTTTTATCTTGATAACATGGCATGTTCTCGTTTTGTTTTCAGGCAATGGTGGCAAAGACTAACGTAGGTATGGCTGCACGATCCGCTGCATTCTCTACAGATGGTGAAATGTTAGCTGTTGGTTTAAAGAACGGTACCTTGTTGCTGATGAAGACTATTGATCTGAAGACAATCACTCAGAGACGAGACAGAAACGGCGCTATTTCTGATGTCAGGTACCTATCAAACATCTCCATTTACAAGAGGTTCATTAAGTCTGCAATGATTTTTTTTCAGTGTTGTTTATGGATATGGTGGTATTTGTAGCTGGCTAACGATAATTTGCATATTTGTGATTTCACAGAGTTTTGAAATGCTGCCGTGGTTTTGTTTCGTTGTGTTAGACTTTTTTAGTTTGCAGTATTTGTTTGCTTTTGTTTGCTACAGTAGTTGTTTTCCTTTTCAGTATTTGTTGTTGTTTTACCACCAGGTTCAGCCCTGACAACGAGTACCTTGCAGTAGGTTCGGAAGACAAGTGTGTAGATCTGTATGAGATCCGCGAAGGCCAACCCCTCAAACGAGCAGGATACTGCAAGGGAATCCCAAGCTTTGTCACTCAAATGGATTTCTCAGCTGATGGTCGCTTTATTCAGGTAATTCTTGTTATAAGAGTCTCCTTTTACCTCTACGGGCGAGAGAAGGAAAGGAGACTGCAGAAATCCGTGTCATTTCTTTGAAGTCGCTGTCGCCCATGATTTGGGGCTAGTCAAACTGGTTTTGCTACCGGACAAACTGGTTTACATACGCACGACTGAACTAACGAATTAAACCGATGCCCAAATCTGCGCTCACAAGCATAGTATTATGGCGACCTAAGTTAGAGAAGTTATTAAGCCTTAGGGTTTTTGAAAAGCATTTTCCTTCTGAATCTTTCAATTTATCTCAAGCGATTATGGAGCTTATTACTGGTAGGGATACTCGTATCTTTACCAACAGGACATGGAAAGTCCTTAATTTACCAATTCGCCATTCCCTTGGCTAAGGAACCAGCAGCCAACGATGGTTTTCAAGATAGAACTTTTCCTGAAAAACCACTCGGCAGAATTCAACAGATAAATCGATTGATCAATCAATCAAATGCTCGAGATTTTTCGTCTATTACAAATCCTGCATCTGATTGGCTGTATTACTAGTGGTCTTTTAGTGACAGAGCACCAGTAGCGGAAAATATTGGTTTTGAAAACCAAACAACGCAACAGCATTGTTTGTATCATTCATTTTACCGATAAGTAAGTTTATAAATAAACCATCAAATCTCTCGCCATCATGGTCTACGAGCCATTGTTTCATAGACCTTCTGTGCTGTGGGACTAATTGTTAGTTTGATCAAGAAAGAGAGGGAGTAAGCTTTAATGATGTCTTTTTTTTCTTCAGGTTTCTACAGGTGCGTACGAACGCCTTGTATTCTCTGTTCCTGACGGTAACCAACTGAAAGACACTAAACAAATCAACAGGATTACCTGGGCTACCTGGACAAGGTATGGTCAAAAGCTACTAAAACGTACTTTATTTAAAATTCATCTTTTTCGCCTTATTTTCAAAGTAGCTAATAATGTTTCCGATTTGGTGTTGAGATTTATAGCTAAATACCAATAATGAAATTTAGCCAGTCAGAAGAGACAGGGAGCAGTATTTTTTCTGTTTCTGCTGCTAACGACGATCATGATGATGAAAATAAAACCTAAAAGTCTATTAAAAAGCGATACACATTGATTGTCGACTCCTTGCAACTACATTTTATCTTGACATCTCTTTATGGTGTAATCTTTAGTGTACTTGGTAACGAGGTAATCGGAGTATGGCCTCGTAATGCAGAAAAGGCTGATGTCAACTGCGCAGACTTGTGCAAAGCTGGTGCGTCATTGGCTACCGGAGATGACTTTGGTTTTGTCAAGCTCTTTGACTTTCCAGTGACGGAGAAATATGTAAGTTGATAGCAGCTCACCCAGTTAAACTGAGGAATGAGAAACTTCGTAATTGGTTCATAATCTATGCAAAGACCTTGTATTGGCTTGCCCTGGCTGTGCTACTGCTGCAGGTTAATGGTGATATTAGAGACGGAATCATGTTACATAAATGTAAGCGTTGTGCAATTTATTTCATCGTTTAGGCAACCCACAAGAAGTATGTTGGTCATTCAGCCCACGTGACTAATGTTCGTTTTACATGTGATGACCGTTATCTCATAAGTGCTGGGGGAGATGACTGCTGGTGAGTGCGAGCGTCGTATTTTATTACTGAGATCACAAAATAAACTGTTCCCATCCCATTTATAACTTTCTTAACACTTAAGAGGCTGTGTCCCTAAGAATCACCAGACCAAATTGTATGGGGTCTCAGATCTCTTTCAAACTTTATTTACAGAAAGCCTTTACTACTGGTAGTATCAAAATGCATTTTATTTTGAATGTCGTCACAAATTCGCTAAGTTCAAGGGGGGGTCAAGTTTCGGGGCAAAAATTACGTTTTTGGGCACCTCCTGGTTACGTAATTTGAATGAAATTTGAGGCTTTGTATCTGTTTTAAAAATGCACACAAAATGAAATCATTTTACATGCTGCTAGATACACCTCTGAGGAATAATCTAACATTTTAAAAGTTTCAAGAAAAAGTATTTTATTTGAAGAAAATTCACACTACTTTTGCACTATTTTTGACATTTTGTGACTTGCAAAATTATGACAAAAGATAAAAATTCAAATCTCAAAAGTGGATCGCTCTATAACTCTAATATTTTTATCGTAATACAAGTAAACATTGATCTTTCATAAAATGTAAAAACATTTTTTGGCCAGCATGTTTTAGGCATATCGTGACTCCGCCAAATGTCAGCATTTTTCGAGTTGTCAAATTGAAAATGAAAATCGAATGTTGTTACGTCCCTCAAATTTCTACTCCATATTGACATAGAATTATGTTCAAACCCAACATAGGATACTTTAAGGTATTTCTTTGAACACATTCCACAAGTGGGATCAGAAAAAAAAATGAACGTACATTTGTGGTTGGTTTTGTTAGTTAATTTGTATGTTGAATTAGTCATGAATTAGAAGTAAACAATGCAAACGCTTTCAAACAATTTCAAAACACGTCCAGTGCCATTTGACCGCTCATTTGTTTTGCTGGTCAGCGGCCTCGATTATTAGACTACCGTGAAACAAAGCCAACTCTGCATAATGGTGGTGTTACAAACCGTATTTTTTCGCTCGAACACAACAATTATGCTGCAAGAATCATACTTAATTACAAACTAATCCTTTGGACAATCGTTAGGAGAGGAATTGAAGACTTGTCTTGCTAATTGCTTGGAGAAACATGTTGTTTTACCAGTCGTGCAAAGCTAATGCGAAAAGGTTAATCGAAGGTCTGTTCAATTTGTTGTATTTAATGCTCTCTATGGCTAAATTTAAAGCTCTTTCCTGGTAATTCAATGCAATTAAAACTAAAGCAGTGTATCTTTATTGATTTATTGATCTTACAAGTGGAAATTTGTTTTCAATTCTTTGAAATAAGCGTTTGCATTGTTTACTTCTAAATCATGGCTAATTCAACATACAAATTAACTAACAAAACCAACCACAAATGTACGTTCATTTTTTTTTCTGATCCCACTTGTGGAATGTGTTCAAAGAAATACCTTAAAGTATCCTATGTTGGGTTTGAACATAATTCTTTGTCAATATGGAGTAGAAATTTGAGGGACGTAACAACATTCGATTTTCATTTTCAATTTGACAACTCGAAAAATGCTGACATTTGGCGGAGTCACGATATGCCTAAAACATGCTGGCCAAAAAATGTTTTTACATTTTATGAAAGATCAATGTTTACTTGTATCACGATAAAAATATTAGAGTTATAGAGCTATCCACTTTTGAGATTTGAATTTTTATCTTTTGTCATAATTTTGCAAGTCACAAAATGTCAAAAATAGTGCAAAAGTAGTGTGAATTTTCTTCAAATAAAATACTTTTTCTTGAAACTTTTAATATGTTAGATTATTCCTCAGAGGTGTATCTAGCAGCATGTAAAATGATTCATTTTGTGTGCATTTTTCAAAAGAGATACAAAGCCTCAAATTTCATTCGAACTACGTAACCAGGAGGTGCCCAAAAACGTAATTTTTGCCCGAAACGTGACCCCCCCCCTTGAACTTAGCGAATTTGTGACGACATTCAAAATAAAATGCATTTTGATACCACCAGTAGTAAAGGCTTTCTGTACATAAAGTTTGAAAGAGATCTGAGACCCCATACAATTTGGTCTGGTGGTTCTTAGGGACACAGCCTCTTAATTGTGTTTTTTAGATAAAACGTTGTATTTTGGTTGTCATTTTATTACAGCATATACTCGTATGGATGATTGCTTTCTCAACAACTAAAATAACAACGCTCATATATATTTTTCTTATTATCTTATTTGCAGTGTCTTCGTTTGGAAGTGTGTATGAAAACAATTTCTCGGTAATTCCTAGCTGGTCTGCCTGAATCATTTCACCATTTAAAAAACATTATGAATATTAGGTAGATTTAGTTTCATCTTTGAGTAGAACCCTAAGTATAAGTAAAATGAAGTCATTGAAAGGTAGGTAGAAGGCGGACTCTTTCATTTGATGCAAATGGATTTGTTCGAACGAAAGCAGTTCATTTTGCGGCAACTTCAATGTTATTCAGGGTTGAACCAAGTTAATAGTATCAATGCGTATCAATGGTCTTTCAGTAAAGACCACCCGAGTACAATGTGTATGAGAATAGACAACGCTCAATCGACGGAGTAGGTCAGAGAGTAGGCCAGAGACTGAACATTACCAACGCATTGCTTTCCGCTTTGTATTTCGTGCACGCGCGCTCTGTTTTTCCCCTTATTTATCAGACAGATTAGTCACCTTGAAAGTCGGCGTCAGTTCTTGACTAAATTCAATTATAAATACTACTAATGCTATTTAATGTCTGCAGCGAGACTGAAAGGATTACGAGTCAATAGTTTTTGGTCCTCCTTGCTATTTATTATAAGAGAATAATATTCTCCTAGGATTCTCGTATCGTGGTATTAATATGAACTTGTTTCGATAAAATTAGCAGTTAATATAGCTCATAAATATGTGTTCATGGATTTGAAAAAAATAATTAAGTAGATCTTATTGCAATGGGAAAGAAAGAAATGAAAATGAATTGTAAAATGTCAACCAGAATAATAATATCTGTAACATCAAGAAATGGTTTGTAGTGTTCTTATTTCCCTGCCCCTGATGATGATGCTTTCGATAACTTTTAGACCATTCCTCTCTTGCTATTTCTGATTTTTTTTTGTAACGCAAAAGAGTTGTAATAAGTTCAATGTCCTTGGAGAAATTCAAAAAGATTATTTCTCACTATGTAATGAATTCGTTCAGTATTCTTTGATAAAATATTTAAGTCATGACTTTAAGACCTCTTCACTCTTGCTATTTCATACTATTTTTTTCATTCGGCAAAATTGTTCTAAGAAGTACTTCCTGGTATTTTTTCAGTTTTACAACAATAGGGGAAGGTTGTCAGTTGGGACGCAAGTCCTGTATCCTCCTCCTGTCACGTTTTATCGCAATAACCTACTTCTTTTTCACTATTTTTTTCCTTTTTATCTCTATATAACTTATTATATGCTTCTGCTTCCTTCGCTTATGTCGCTAGTGAAAACCAGTCTTAAGATGTTTTCCGCGCACGCTGAAACAGCTTCTGGGCTAATTTAAGTCAGAATGCGGCAACTCACAGATCATATCGGAATTTAGCCCGGCGTTCGACGACTTTCAGAAAGTATTCTGGCTCTGGTAAGAGGCGAGGATTGGGGAGTATGAGTAAGAAAGAGGCTAGGGATACCTTTAGGGAGCGCAGAGTCGTGCAGTCAGAGTTGAGTGATGGTCCACCTATAATAATACACATGAGTACACTAAGGTTGCAATTATAATATGCCGTTTATTATTATTATGACATATATATATCTTACAATTTCATTCAATTATCTAATGTATCTAATCAGATCAAAAGAGCTTTATTTATCTTCCCCCAACAATGAATTGTATTCGAGAAAGCCAGAACCAGAACAGTTTATAGAAGGAAGTTTATCTCAATTTGAAGACATTGCGCGAAAATTTAAAAAAAGTATACAGTCCACAAACAACTAAAACATTCATAAGAATAAAATAAAACTACCGACAGAATCCGACTGAAACAGGGCGTGTTTGCAATCCCATGTAGGAATTCTTTATCGAATATTCTTTTTATCGAAGTATAGGACCGAGAGCAAGGATTGAGCATAGATGCCATTTAAATATTTCAAAACCCTCTGATAAAAAAATAGCTAAATGGTCCATAACCAGAGTACGTCCATTTAGATATGAAAATGTTATTCACTTTATCTTAATTTTTAAATAGAAGTACTTGATCTTACTGCATGCACAACTGAATCAATAATAATAATGATACTAATAACTCTAATGGCATACATGTGACCTTTTCAGTGTTTTGATTTTACAAGTTTTCTTTTCTTATAATTTCTCCTCTACTCTTTTCTTCTCTTCTTATGTCTTTTCTTCTGCATTCACGTCACAAAGTATCATCATTCGATGAAGGGTAATGAATGAAGGGTTCACTGAGAAACTCTGGCGTTGCTACAACATTCTTTAAATATACACCTATTTCAAAAACGTGTCGGTCGGAGATCTGAAAGTTTAAAATCTGAGACCGAAATGCTCTATGGTTAATTTTGAATATGAAGGAAATCGTTAATTGTATTGTCTTCGGTTTATTACCTCATTCGGCTGCAAGGAAATTTTCGAGACGCGTTAATTTTGCGATTTTCAATAATACCGAAATTATAAAGTTACGCGAAAATAAAATGAGGTTAAAATAAGTGACCTTCAGATATTGACAAAATCAAGGAAAAAAGTAGAGTGGGATCTATCTAGTGGTCCCTCATACTCAATTCAAATCCAAGGAAGTAACGACTTTTTACTTTTTGTTGTTGCGTTAAATTGACATGACGCGAAAATTTTGTGTATTAAGGTAGAAGTTCAAAAGAAGTTATAACTAAGTATGCCACCACCTTTGAGCGACGACCAGGTATCCGAACAATAGCGTTTTATAAATAGTTGTATTAAAAACGAGATAAGGAGGTTCACAATGGCTGAAAAGCTCTCGCGCTCCTATATTTCATTTTCATCTTTTCATTGATAAATAAATGCTGATGTTAACATAGGTATGTACAATCGTAGAACGTGCCATCCGGCTATAATAGTCGATCAATATTATCGGATAACTACATTCATTCATAGCAATGACATTCAACAATTTAGCTTAGCTAAGGATATGTTTACTAGGCTTCTGATTAACTTTTGGTCGCTTTTGCTTTTTAATTATTGTTATTACTGTTTCTGGTAGTTGCGTACATTTTTTGGTCGATACACTATAGTAATCAAAAGCGTCAGACAATCAATGGGATGCAGAGAGATATATACTTTCGTAGCTTGTCGTTAAGTACTACCATGATTGAACTATTTATTAATACTAGTACTGTATAATTTTGAAAAATCAAGATAAATAGATTGTATTTTCCATGGCGTGCTCGATCACTGTCAAGAGTGAGGCTTTGTTTACTATGCATGCTCTTTAGAACACATTAGAATCCACATTAGAATTATCTTTATTGGCCAATTCTAATTGACACGTTTTTGGCCTAGGGCTATTCAATGCTGCATGCACTCGTATATTTCTACTAGCCCGTTTAGCAATTGTATACCATAATCATCAATATACAAGGCCAAAAAACAAACTCTGCCCTCTTGAACACTCGCGCACAGCGGGCGATAATGGATTTTGGCGGGCCGCAAATACGTTTGCAGCCTGCCAAACATTCAACTCCAAAAATTTCATACGGTTAACTTGGCCTAGTATATTGATAATGCATGATGATAATAACATGACTTTGGTCGAGCATATTGTTCATTTGTGGCCCTTGCAGCAACGTTAACACCCTCACAACGCTAGAGCGCAAATGATTATACTCGGGCCACAAAAAAATAATAGCCCTCCAAACGTCATGCTATGTTATTCTCGATCAGATGTTTGATTCCCGGTCAGGTTTAGTAAGCAATTGATATCTTCCTGTGTATAACTCAGACTCGGAATCAGAATATGTTATGTCTGATTCATCTTGTATAGCATCGTATCCTTCATCATAGTCACCCAACAGTTGAACTTCATCTTTACGTTTCTTCTTACAAAATTCATCGGTGATGTTTTGGAGACTGCGGGAAATCGACTTTGCTTTCATTTTGTATCCTTGGCAATGACATTGATCTAGGTCTGGCGTAAAGACCTTGTTATTTTAGATGCTTTGTGGACTTTGTATGTTTTGGAGCGAGACAGGAGATTTGAAAGATCATATCGTAAGGTTTTGAAGCAGCCTTTGACGGAAGATATTATATTATCTTCATAGTCCTCCTCGTTAAAATAGCCTGGAAACACTTTGTGGTCATCATATTCAATAGCAGTGTACTTTTGATACTCTCCATTCTCGTTTTCGTAATTTATCAATCGTTCTTTGATCTCGTATTTGTGCTTCTTCGGGAAAAGCCTGGTTTCCCTCAGTTTCGCAAAGCTCTTCCTCAAACGCAAATCTGCATAGTCAAGGAATACAACCAGCATTTTATATTCCTCTGGAACGATATCTTTAAAGACATGCACCTCTCGATACGCCTCGTTCAAGATTGCAAGGAACATATTTATTAAAATGGTTGCCATGGCCGTCATGAATACAAAGAAGTAAATTGGGCCCAAGATACCATTAGCATCTCTTAAAGACTGGTAGTCTGTTTCTCCGCCAACAAACATTGAGAATTGTGAACGGAAAACTTGCACGACGCTTGAGTATGAGGAAACTGTTGATCCAAATACCAGTACGGCCACTTGAGCAAATGCTAGGAACGCCACTAAGAAAACTACAGAATACGATACCAATTTCTTACCACATTTTGCCATACTTTTGGCCAGCACGCTGATGTGTTGGTTAAACTTCAGAATGCGTAATAGTTTAATAGTAATGATAAAGATGAGGATTGCCATAAGTGCACCTTCTACTTCAGACCACATCACTACGTAGTGAAAGCTTGAAGTCTTGAATGGATTCTTATGTACTTTGTTGACTAATTGCGTGGCATGGTAGCGACGGAATATGGATAGAACAATCGTTGCCATTGCAGCCAGCACTTGAGTGATTTCGACCCATGTCCAGGGATATTTGAAGTACGCCAAACGCTGCCTATAAACCTTGATCAGCTCGGCAATAACGAAATAAATAACGATAAGAATAATAACGAGTTCACATATTGCATATAACGACTGTAGTCCGTGGGATCTTGCGCCATAGAGTGACATTGTCTTAATAGAGGTATATGTAACAGCTCCGCCCGTTGATGGTTTCTCATAAAGGTACGTCACGGCGCTAAAGAAGCTGCTGGAAGGTTCAAACACCAAAAACTCAACAAAAATTGCTCTCGTCTTCTCATCAATCCAGGAATTTGATTGCAAGTTTTCCAAAACCCTCAAAGCAGACCCTTGGGTATATCCGAGGATCAGCTATATACCCTCCTCCTCCATACAGATCTTTCTCACCCTGGAATGGTAGGTTGTGAAGATCAGTAGCCGTTCGATAGCGCCAAGGACGTGGACAAATCTTGAACAGTTCAAATTCTGAGAAAAACTTTGTTTCGTTGTCAGTTAGTGGAAACCATCCAGGCAAATTAGTATAAAGTCTTGTCTTCAGCATTGAAGGAATATTGGGGTACACAAGGGTTGAGCGTACTTGTAAAATTGGGATAAAGATACATTACTGGGCAATCATCTGCAACGTAAAATTATTTAAACGATGAGGTTATGATACTGAATATAAAATATGATAAACCTGATCCCAAACAAAGATTTAAGAGAAGATGTCCACTAATATCGAGCAAAATCGAGAATTCGCGGTCACATGCAAAATTTCGATTTGGCTCATTTTTGGTTTGCTGCATAAACAACAAACACTTGTCTATTTCAGTCGCGATATATGTCGAAAATAGCCAATGTTCACGGCCTCTGTATGAACGCTAAATACAATAACCCTACAACAACTGATTTTTGGATATGTTCTAGACGAACATCTAAATAGTTCATGACGTGAGTTTCATTGAGAAAAAAGTTGCGCACTTGATTTTTTTTTGTTGGCGTAGCAAGGGTCAGATCTATGAGTGAATACCACTCCATTCTAAATATCATCTGACCTCTTTCAATAGATAGCTAAAACCGTTATTTTATTCCAGCAAACCAAAAAAGAGCAAAATCGAAGTTTTGACCGTGACCGGCCTATGCTCGATATTAGTGTACCTTAATTAGCTTAAAAGCGCTTTGGGTTTTGGTTTCCCTCAATCTCAACAATACCAACTCTGAACGTTGGAAAATTAAGGTGACGTCGTCAATGATCTAACTTCCTAAAGGGATTTAATTCTTGGAGTCATTAGTGGTAACTAAAGATGTCGTTCCTTAGTTAAGAAATGCACGCCAAAACAACAATTAGTTTCAAACCTGTGACTGCTCGTAGTTGTCTTAAACGTGGCATGCCAACCAAGTACACGACTCTATTGGAAATGAAGCCCTCCTTGTACTCGAACTCTTTGCCATTGTACCACTCTGCGTTGTAAAGCCCTGGAACGAGTGTCTTCTTGGACCAATCCCAAAAGGTATCTGAGTTTTTAACCTGCTGAAATAAAAAGTAAGAGTTTATAGAAATAAACTCGTTCATCCGTTCATCCGTTCATCCGTTCATCCGTTCATCCGTTCATCCGTTCATCCGTTCATCCGTTCATCCGTTCATCCGTTCATCCGTTCATCCGTTCATCCGTTCATCCGTTCATCCGTTCATCCGTTCGTCCGTTCGTTCGTTTGTTTGTTTGTTTTTTGTTTGTTTCTTTCCTTGTCTGTCTTGCCACAATAAGTTCGTTCTGTCAATGCCTCGAAATTTCATAAGTTTACCTTGTCAAATTTCTTCAATATATCTTGTAAGCCATTTGTCATCCAGAATCTTCCAACATCACGACTTCCATAACAAATAACCATTAGCATCCAAACAAACGTAAGGTAAAAGAAAAGTTCAATCAAGGTTCTAGCCATCATCAACACTCGCACTCTATATTGGCGGAACGCCTCCAATTCTTCATTCTTTGGTGACTTCGGCTCCTTGACTTCACCAGCGATTCTGGAATAATCCTTAGCAGCAAAGTCTTTTCCGGTATTTTTACCTTTAGATGCTTCTTCCTCTGGTGCTTTTCTTATAATAAATGAAAGCAATATTGCCACAATGAGAACTTTAATTGGCTGGATGAAGATCACATCTTGTGAAAAAGAAACCAAAATGGACGTAAGCCATTGATTTGAAATCTCTCTTCCCCACATCATACTATAAAACAGAGTAAATGCTGCAGATGACAAAGATGCGAGGATGACAAGGGTCCAAGCAATATACACAACAAAATGTGGCAATCCAGACTTCTTTTTTGCTCCATCGGCAGGAGTAGATTCATCATCTTCATCATCGTTTGGTTTAACAGAATTTTCGTCTATATGCCTTGCGTTCTTGAAAAGCAAAACGATGAGAATGTTTATTGGAATGACGATAATACTGCTTTGAATCCCAATTATGATTTGTTTTAGGCTGACCACAAGAGGACCAAACTTGAAAGAATCCTTAGACTCCTCTCCAAATTGATAAAACATGGCATTCGTAACCATGGCCGTCATAAGGACACACAGACAACACGTTGCTCTCTGGACTCGTGTGAATGGGCTTGTGGGAGGTCTTGTCACCACAGATACCCAAAGATGTCCATCACCGATGCCTGTCGCTGCTCTGCTGCAAAATTTGTTTTTGAATCCGTTAATCTCACGATTAGTAGAAACATAAAGTATTCGGTCAATTTTTCCATCCTCCTTTTCAATCGCAAGCCACTTGTTGCAAATGAAAAAACATTTTGTGTCCGTTTGAATATCACGAACGACGATCTGCCTCAAGAACCACGCAGGATGGTCCCCTGAGTTGTCATGCCATATTCGTATGTGATTTAAATCACCCAGCGCTTTAGCTGTAGGACACATGAAGACGTTGACACTTCCTCGACCAAAGAGTTGCTTGTCACACATCGCATTATACGATAGCGATATGGTTCCCGTTTCAGCATCTTCTCCGCACAAGTTCATTGCTATGTTGGAAGTAGTCCCACACCTTCGCCATATCCCTGTGTAGACTGTGATTTCGTAGCAGTAACTGTCATCAGTTATTTGAGACACAGGAATTGCTTGCGTAATCTGAAAAGAAACAATGGATGGAATTATCACTATACGTGAAAATGAATAACCAAGAAAGGGACATCTTTAGAACCATCATGGCACGAAATAATCTGCTGTATGTACACCGAATCGTTTGTTTATTGAAATATTCACAATTAAAGTTAAAATTGCTGCCATTCTTACCTTTTGTTTGTCATTTTTGTCTGCTCTTCTGGCAAATACCACAGTGACGATATACAGACAAAATATAGTACATAATGTGGCCAGCACCACAAAGTTCTTGGTCTCGCCGATGCTTGTCAAACCTGCCCATACTTGATCAAAGTCTATTGGATTTGGTGCCACGAAGAAGTCACCACCAAATGAAGACAAATGACTACAGAGGCAAACCAACGAATCATTCACTACTCTATTGGACACCTGATAATTTGTAGAAGAAAAAAAACAAAACATTTAACTTCTTTTGACTCTTTTCAACAACTTTTCTCTTCCACTGCATTGTGTTCTGAAGCCAATAAGCGTTAGTGCAAGGCAAATAGGGGCTAGACAGGGTGGAAATAATCTCGTTATCAACATACTCAATTTGCAAAAATTCAATAGCCATTTTAGCTTCCATAGAACTTTTCTAAGATTTCGGGCGTGGTGCATTCTAGTTTAGCTTCAGTACAAGGGAGTTTAGTTAAGCCAGATTTGGAATTTGGTTCATTAACCGAGCACGCAGTGCGAACAGCCAGCCACTAATTAAACTATACAACTCTTTTAGAAATGATGTTTAAAGGTCTCGTAGAACGAGGCATTAGTTTGAGCTACGTACGTCAGCATTTTCATATGCTACTTACACGGCATCCATAGTTTGTCCACTTTTCTTTCGCTTCTGACCAATACAAGCAGGATTTGACAGATACAGATATGGTGTAGTTGATATCAGTTGTAGGGTCGTATGATGGAATCACTACCTGTGGTGTCGGGGGAGGAGTAGTTGGTGGGTCTTTAAACTCTACACACACTACAGACCGTTTCTGA
This sequence comes from Actinia equina, assembly GCA_011057435.1. Classification (NCBI taxonomy): domain Eukaryota; kingdom Metazoa; phylum Cnidaria; class Anthozoa; order Actiniaria; family Actiniidae; genus Actinia; species Actinia equina. The sequence goes on along the minus strand of WHPX01001433.1, from coordinate 494,916 downwards.
CGTCCTGCTTCTGAGCATGATCTTCGTCTTCTTGATTTAACATTGCTATCCTTTCTTCCTGGGTTCCTTACACCAATGTAATAGACACCTGGATATTCAGTAATGTTAGCAGGAACGGCAATCATATAGTTTTCCGTGCAGTTTTCCAATTTGTTGCAGTGCGAGGTATCAGGAACAGATACTTTGAAATCATAGTTAAAAGCGGTTGGTCTTCTTCTATAACCCACGAAAACCTCCAGTCTTTGCTGAGTCTCGGGCATAAGTGTTATATGAACACCTTTGTTATAGCCTGTTATGTTCGTTGTATGGTACTGCATACTGCCGTTAACACTTGGTTTGCAGAAGGTGCTAAGAGTAGGACCATCAGACTGTCCTGGTGGAGTTTTAATAAGCAGTTCTACTTCCTTTTCGAGTCCTTCGATTTTCAATTTTTTGCCTGAATCGTCTTTAAGCTCTATATTTAGCACTGGAGTTGATACTTGATTGGCTGAACTATCCCATTTAAATGGATTATTCTTTAAAATCAGCATCTATGGAGTGATAACAAAGAGATGCTTCATAATTAGCTCAGTGAGCTAAGAGCGTCGGTCTGTTGTGCGGGAGGTCGTGGTTCAAGCCTCGGCCCGACCAACACTCAGTTTCTTAAAATAACTGAGGAAAAGGTGCTCATAATATCTGCAAATGGTTTAGACCTTCAAAGATACTCGGACAAGGACTTAAAACCGTAGGCTCTGTCTTCCAACCCTTCCTAACCAACAGTAAATGGGGGACATAAAAGAGACTGTTGGAATTGTTCGTGTAAGAGTAGGGGATTGTCTTCCGGTTCAACAGCCTATCCTAATTTGGAGGCATAACACTAATGTACTAATAAATCACTCATGATTGTTGCTAATAGCGCCTTAATATGCAGCCCGTAAAGTCCCTCCACTGCAATGTAAAGCGCATTGAGACATTGTGAAATGCGCTATAGAAGAACCTCAGTATTATTATTATTTCTTTTTTTTTTTTTTGCACTTGCCATTTTGCAGTTGTTTTTTTTTTAACGAAAATAAATGGTGTTGATTGAATCGAGTGTTACTGTTTGATTATTGCGTTTTCCAAAGTCACTTAGATGATCTTATTTTTTAATGAAGAAAACGTGCGGCAGAGCATTTAATAGCAGAATGTCACATGATGTCAGATCGAAGAATAAAAGATGCAAAATAAAACAAAGAAAGAAAAAAGAAAACGAACAACATGGATACAATGACGGACTATTACTTTGAACCCGTGGTTCTCTATCTATATATATATAGTAATATACCTGCGTGTCTAAATGCGATGGGGTTTTGTTTTGGCTGCCAAATAAGGTTTTGCTGTCTGGGAACATTACACCCCCGCCGTCAAGGTCCAGTCTTTCTTTACCAATGTCTTCTACATCCCCTCTTCGAACGACCATTTCGATCTTTTGAGTTGTTACTCGCGCTGGCCTTTCTCCAGAACTCATGGTTGATAACAGAGTGTCACTTATAATATCGATTAACTTCATCACTTTTTTGATTGTTTTCTTGCTGTAAGCCTAGAACGAAAACAAGATAGTAACGCAATCAGCAATGGAAAATGCATTTGAAATAAAAAGAATGTATATATATATTCTCCTTGTATATATATTTTTACAACAACTCACGTAAATAACACATTCTGATTGGCTGAGAGCTATGATCAATAAGAGGACAGACACATGGATGACGTAATGTTTTTGAAATCAAGACTCGCCGGTAGGAGTTTTATCGTAAGGACTGTGATTTTGCGAATTTATTTTGCTAATAAAAGTCGACAATGAAACCAAAAGAGAAACCAAACTTTGAATTTAATCTTGCTGATAGTCTTGCCGACGAATATTTAGTTCTGGAGGCAGAAAAGTTAGAGGAAGACGTGAAAAATTCATCTCGCTTTGCAACCGAGTGCGAAGAAAAAGACTTGAATGAGCTTGTGTCAAGTGCCATTCCAGAGTCGATCTTCAATGGCTGCTCCATCCAGAACTTGAATGTCTATGTTGTCAAGCGAAATTGACATTGCTTTTCTTAGCTGAACTTATTACTAAGCTTTGTTTTTTAGAACCTTTGAGTTCGTTTTCTGACTCAAACTCTTTTCGACTTAGCTAAAAAAAGCCATTTATAAGTAAATGTCAAATGTTTTGACCAATAGCAAGCATTCTTTTACAGTGGATGTCAAAGAACTGTCAAAATTAGCCAATCACAGTGTAAGAAGTTTGTTGTGAAATGTTGACGTGTTTTATGAAAAAAAAATTTGTAAGTTATAAAATAACCTTTGAAGTTTTCAAAAGTAAATAACCGAAAAACCTTCGTCTTACTTTCTGTCCTCTGTCCTCTAATGGTTATGAAAACTACCATCTTAGCGAAAATATTCAAAAGCTCACAATAATCGGAGCTGTTTGGTCTATCGCCTTGCTTTCCTTGAATGACAAATTTTCGAAAAACTTTTCGCTCATTTTATTTTGTAAACATTTCGCAGTTTGTTGTAAAAAACAGATCGCACATAGATTTCCATCATTGTCTGTCCTCTTATTGATCATAGATGACGTCTTAAAATGTTCAAAACTTTACACTGAAACTACTCGCTGCGCTCGTGGTTTCACTTTAGTTTTGAACATTTTAAGACGTCATCTATGATCAATAAGAGGACAGACAATGGAAATCTATGTGCGATTTGTTAAATATACACCGGATTTATAAAACTATGACATTCATTGATATATATTTATATATATATGTCCCCTTTTTTCTATTGTATTTCCACGATTCTTTTGTACCGCTGGGAAGCCAGGAATACAAAGGACCATGAAATAGTCAGCAGCCTAATTGACCTTATTATTTCCTTAATCCTTACAGCTTTGTCATTTCAGAAACTGGGGTACCGTTTACCCGTGAAAAAGAAACAAAAGGAAACAAATAACTCATCTGTCTGATGAGTGCGTAAGCACAAAACTCGGAGTTACAGTGAACATGTCTCGTCTTTAATCCAATCTTTACTATATATCTATTGCTCTGCATCCCTACGCATCGAGCACTGTTTCACCAGTATAGACCACATTACATACTTTGTTATATATATATACCAAATCTCAAAAATTCTGACATTTAGCGGATATATTTACTTATAGATATGTCCCCATTTTTCTTTTGTCTTGCCTGGATTAGTATTTACAGTTGAGCGTTACACTATAACAATGAACGATTAAATGTGCTCATATGTAAGTCCGTGCGCCCCAGAAGAAGGGAATAATTATTTTATCGTGGAATGGGGTTTAATTATTTAGTTTAATTATTGTTTAGTTTCCGAAAGAAAAAAGCCTAAAATTTGCTAGTTCCATGCTTTTAGTAGAATTCGCAGAAAAATGCGCAGTGCAAAATTAATCATAGGGAATTAGTACTTTAAATAGTCAACCGCCGCCATTTTGATTACCGTGAGATACTTAAGCAATAGAAAACTTTTTCCGTGTTTACATAGCCTGATAGCAACACGAGGGGAGGTTGGGAGAATTCGAGACAGTTATGCAAACCCGAGACGTAGTCGAGGGTTTGCATAACTGTCGAGAATTCTCCCAACCCCCCGAGTGTTGCTATCAGGCTATGTAAACACAGAGAAAAAAGTTTTCTATTGCTTTTATAAAATAAATACAACGGAAAACATTACCGCTTGCAACGAAAATAAATCTTTATTTGAATTTGAATCTCATATCAAAATACAAATTCTCCATACATCACGAACTTCGATCGTTAGCCAATCAAATTTCGCGTAATAAACGTCAAAGAGACAAATGTGAAGCGAGAAAGAATCGCTAGCTATTTTAAACATTTATCACTTCTAAAGCCTTAAAACAAAAACAAAGAAATGTTCAAAGATTGAAAAGAAATCTTAATAAAAGATTTCAGAATTGATTATCTTCACGAAAGTGATCAAAAGTGGATAACAAGTGTCACTGTGAAGGGAATTCTCGGTTGAAAGAAACGTGGTTTTGCTCAATTTGACAGCGAGAAAAATATGGCAGCGAAGTTGATTGTTTCGTCTTGCCTCGAGAACATATTTTGTGGAGCTGAAGAGCTATCGCTGGAAAACGTTTGAAGCTGCTGACTGTTTCCTTGAAATACTTGTATTCTTTATCGGGCGGTGCACTTAAATCATGAGAAAGCACGTCGCTAAACAACCGAAGCTGTCCTGACGGAGGACGTGTGTTGTAGCACCTGAGGGAATTCTCTTTGCGGTGACCAACGAGAGATTGTCATGATATTACGATCAGAAAGACCAGCATGAGACCATAGAATTATCCCTGTGGCCCTGACACAAGTCAAAATTTGGAACTTCGTCTTCAGAATATATTTTTGGGGGCGTTTTATTCCTCAAAAGAAGCTGTAATTTTTTTAATTTTTGAACTTGTACCGGGAAAACACGAACGTTTTGACATCACAACTGTGTTTACATAGCCTCATGCAAACATGGCTATCAACCAATCACAGCGTGCGTACTATTTAATTTATTTTATAATATAAAATAGGAGCTTGACTGGGTATTAAGAACTGTTCGATTTGACAATTAATCCTTTGCGCGCTTCAAGGCGAGATCACATGGGACGCGTAGATCGAAAAAGGGAAGCCTCTATAAGTACTCCCAGCATGTTCAAATCATAAATAAATAACATACTTTGTTATTTAATTTGCAGCTTCGTGACAAATGTCAAAGTTAACGTTATAAACAAAACATAGAGCTCATACCTTTTCGTTTTTAGTATCATTGCTGCTGACAAAAGGAAGTTCTTCTTTATTAGCATAGGCGTCGGCAGTAAAGGCATAAGTGTCCAGGATATTGCCAATACCATGTAGGAGGTTCGTACTTGCTTCATTCACCATACGCGAAGAACCTTTTTTAACTTCAATAGGAATGCCATGAAAAGTTTTTGTCATGGATTCAAGGACACTCACTGACTTTACCTAGTCAGGGGAAAAAGAGGAAATGATTACCACATTGTAAAAGCAACAACAGCAACAACAACAGCTTTAAATAAGGACAAAGCAAACAAACAAAACACATTCTCTTTCCCAAAGGTGTTATCATTTCTTACTAGGTATGGTGGACTAAATAAAAGGTTCTGGAAAAATTCAAACTGGAAGACCGAGATTCTAAGTAACTCTCACATGCGCATTATGACGGACCAGATAAAAACATAATTGCATTCGGACGACGTCTTAAAACTCTTGCTTTCAATGCAATTGGCTTTGACGATAGGTTTAAGCTAAGAGATAAGCAATACGGAGCCATCATTAATATATAGAGGACATTACATGGGCGCGCGGAGATACGAATTTTATCTTGAATGTTCAATTGATATCTCACAGGTGAGCGCAGCGAACGAGTGACATTTAACAAATCGCACATAGATTTCCATTGTCTGTCCTCTTATTGATCATAGATGACGTCTTAAAATGTTCAAAACTAAAGTGAAACCACGAGCGCAGCGAGTGGTTTCACTGTAAAGTTTTGAACATTTTAAGACGTCATCTATGATCAATAAGAGGACAGACAATGATGGAAATCTATGTGCGATTTGTTTTTTACAACAAACTGCGAAATGTTTACAAAATAAAATGAGCGAAAAGTTTTTCGAAAAAAAAAATTCAAGGAAAGCAAGGCGATTGACCAAACAGCTCCGATTATTGTGAGCTGTTGAATATTTTCGCTAAGATGGTAGTTTTCATAACCATTAGAGGACAGAGTACAGAAAGTAAGACGAAGGTTTTTCGGTTATTTACTTTTGAAAACTTCAAAGGTTATTTTATAACTTACAAAAACATTTTTCATAAAACACGTCAACATTTCACAACAAACGTCCTACACTGTGATTGGCTAATTTTGACAGTTCTTTGACATCCACTGTAAAAGAATGCTTGCTATTGGTCGAAACTTTTGACATTTACTTATAAATGGCTTTTTTTAGCTAAGTCGAAAAGAGTTTGAGTCAGAACTCAAAGGTTCTAAAAAACAAAGCTTAATAATAAGTTCAGCTAAGAAAAGCAATGTCAATTTCGCTTGACAACATAGACATCCAAGTTCTGGATGGAGCAGCCATTGAAGATCGACTCTGGAATGGCACTTGACACAAGCTCATTCAAGTATTTTTCTTCGCACTCGGTTGCAAAGCGAGATGAATTTTTCACGTCTTCCTCTATCTTTTCTGCCTCCAGAACTAAATATTCGTCGGCAAGACTATCAGCAAGATTAAATTCAAAGTTTGGTTTCTCTTTTGGTTTCATTGTCGACTTTTATTAGCAAAATAAATTCGCAAAATCACAGTCCTTACGATAAAATCCTACCGGCGAGTCTTGGTTTCAAAAACATTACGTCATCCATGTGTCTGTCCTCTTAGTGATCATAGCTCTCAGCCAATCAGAATGTGTTATTTACTTGAGATGTTGTAAAAATCTGAATTGAACACGCGAAGATAAAATTCGTATATCCAAGCGGCCATGTAATGTTCACATCAAAGTCACTAACATATTGGAAGTATAAACCTTCATAACTTAAAGACACAACATTCAAATGAAGAACTATTTGACCATTCAATTATTCACTTTATGTAGAATCAATACTGAAAGTATCAGAAAGTATTGTAACCATAGATCGAAATCGAATACGTACAGGGGTGTAAGCTACCTACGAGAACTATCATGTTTATTACATTCATTTAATGTAATTAAAATGTTTTACAATAACTTACAAATCATCTCGCGCGCTGATTGGCTATTTTTTAACATCATTAAGAGGACAGACAGATAAAGCTTACGTCAACCAGCGCGCGCGCTCTTTCCGTTGGTTGTTTTGATCGCTTTTTGTCATTGTAAAAAACAAAACAATTAGACATCAGTTTTTTATGTGTCTGTCCTCTTATTGACAATAAATTTCGCCATCACATTGCGGTCAAAGTAGTATGCGAATCCACTCGGCTACGCCTCGTGAGTCTATTTGTTAAATCTCATCTTGATGCATTCTCTCAAAGGAATTGTACAACATCTTACTATTAAAGTAAATAAATTGAGCTACAAAATCATTTTTGTAGTTGGAGCCGATGGAAGTCGGCGCTATTAGTAGTGAAATTTTATTTTTTGGTTCCAGTTTTTGTTGTTCTCTTAAGGATAATCAGGAGGTAGAAATTATTGAATTTTTCAAGAGCCATATTTACTTCTTCGAGCATGCGCAGCAAGAAATAACGGCTCTCTGAGCGAGATTGAACAAACATAGCACGACAACAGAGAATGAAGCAAAACAAAACGCCTAATGAACCAAATGGAGCCAGCTTTTCAATGTTCTGTTTATCTACAAGACATTGGATACTTTTAAAAGTGTTTACCTGAGACATCTGTGATAACTCAGTTCGGTTTTCTGTTATACCTGCTACAACTGACGCAACTTGAATTAGTTTCTTTATATCAGTAACATTTACTCTTGCCATGTGGTTGATCATGTTGTCCTTTATCTAAAGAAAATAGGACTTCACTTTAGAATTAACATAAAGTACCATAAAACATATATATGCAGCTTCGCAGCTATCTGATTTAGTTGTCATATGGTTTCTGATTAGGTATTAGTATTGTAAAGTGGCCTCCTTACAGATTCCCTGATTTTTTTTAATTGTAAGCTCGATATGCCGGATACGTGCATAAGACTCGAGTGATTGATATTTTTGCCATGACAAAATTATTAGTTACATGTATTTGTACCGGCATTTTAACCTCGTTTTGGAATCAGGCGCCTATAAGGCTTCCAATTTCCATTCGTTAAAACGAGTGATCTCCAATTGCGCATCCCCTCTTGTAATCAAGTACCAGTACCTCTACCTGTCGTGCAATTAGCATTACACTCTCAACCGAGTTTTAATGTATATACAAAAAATGAACTCCTAAATTCCAATTCGATCACGGAACGAGGGCCACAGGTTTGTTAGTCCTTGCCTATTAAGTGCTACCCTCGCAAAGAAAAAAATTTGTATCAAAGTCATAGAGCAAGCGCTTGGCTACTAACCTTGATCTTATCAAGCATTGTCATGTTGGTCACAGCATCACTAGACATCATTGAAAGGACTTCATTGGCCAGATTTGTAGCTTGCTTAATATTATTATTTTTTAATAGCACGCTAAGCCTACTTTTTTCTCCAACTGTGTAATGGTACAACGTCGAGTTTTCTACCTTAATCGGGATAACCTAAACAAGAGAAATACTATTGTGAGTCGTCTTATCGTAGAACAGTCTTCATTTTTCATTTCTTTTCTTTTCTTTTCTTTTCTTTTCTTTTCTTTTCTTTTCTTTTTTTCTTTTCTTTTCTTTTCTTTTCTTTTCCTTTTTCTTTTCTCTTCTCTTCTTCTTCTCTTCTATTCTCTACTCTTCTCCTTTAATTTTCTTTTCTTTTCTTTTCTTTTCTTTATTGTTTTGCAAATATAGTGTAAATTATTCATGTTGTTTGTATGGAAGTGCGATATGTACGGTTTTTTGTGTTTTTTTTGGACATACTTATAATATTTGAGCAATTATCAATTTACTGGTTATCAGTAAATTGCATAGTCGTTTCAAAAATCTACATTTTTGTTTATACAAAAATGGTTATCAAAAGTTGATAAACGGTACTCAAGTATTGGTTTATTTGTATGTTCTGGAATTATTTTAAAATTCAGTATATTGAACAATTGCAAACAGCATTCCTTATATTTTACTTCATTAACCTTGTGCATTTTGACTGCACTTTGAAATCGCTCAACAGAAGAAACAAAGAATAAAGAGAAACTGGGAGACGTCTTTCTTACCGATTACTGCCTAAATAGTTATGACATTATTAATATTATTTCCCACAGGAAAAAAAACCTTCTAATTAAAGAAAACAAATACAGTTGAAAAATAGCATGCCATATACGTCCGGAAAAACAGCCCCTTAACATGTGATTCAAGAGAGAATGGTCTCTCGGTGATAGTATTGCTCTCCTATTGTTCTAAGATCAAAAAAGGCAAGTTCGGCAAATAGTTTGGGGAATATGAGCTTTTGGCTTGTTTGCAGAGGTTTGCAAGTTCTTCATATATATCCATTTGGGATATGTACGTTTTATCCCATATCACATTTTGTTATGATTATAATATTATATTTTTTTAGAATAGTTATTAGTTTAATCAGTCATATTCTGAAAAGAAAAGTTATGATAAGTCTATACAGCGTGGCCAAATACATATTTAAAAAGCTTGTAATATCTACTAAATCTAGAATTTCATCTTTACGAAAATATAGTTTTTCCTGTGCAATTTAGCTTTTTAAACAGCCTATCTATAAAATAAGTCGAGCGATACTCAAAATATTTTATAGGTATTTGGCTACGGTATACACTGCTGAACATAACATACCTTTTTACCTGAAGCAGAGGATGTATAAAGAGGTGTCAACCAAGGCTTACTCTGGTAATAGTATAGAGATTTAAATGATAAAGATAATTCTAAACATGCATGCAAGTTATCATTTATGTATAAAAGATAGAAATAATGAAGAAGAAAACAGAACAAAAGAAAGGGTAGCCTTGCAATTGTGTCATGACCTGGAAAGGCCAACATCTCAGGACCTATTCAAAAAACATTGCTCAGTTTTCATATGAATAGTGAAAGTATAGTGATTGATCGAATGGAAAAAATGATAAATGTGAAATTTTATTTTAGTTTAAATATTTTTCCCATTTAATCAATGTTCATATTTTCATCATTTATAGTTCAAAATGTGCATGTTTTTGAGTAAGGCCCTTTAAAAATAAAGACTAAATTCCCTCCTCTTTTACACTCACCTTTACAATAATTTGGACGTCTCGACCAACTCCAACTGAATCAACGATAAAAACGTTCATGGGGAGATCATAATCATTGTCAGCATATCCGACTGGCAGTTTCGTCGATACATTAGGGATGTTGCTGGATTGTAAGAGCACCTCAACTCCAGATGGCTTTGTAAATTGAAACTTGTAGGTGAGTGGTGGTTCCTCGTCTATCCATCCCGAGCAAGTGAAGTTGAAGACTGTAGTGAAAGCTTCTCCAACACTGGCATCCACGAAACATTTACCACCTCGCGGTGCTTCGTTCGCATTAAGAGTAAAATTTGACATCGCAACTGTCCCGGAATGAGATTTGGCAGTAACTTCAAGCATGTACTTCACACCAACCTTCAATATTCCTTTGGATATAGATATTCTCGAAACGTCTGCTTCTTGCTTCGTAGAAACATAGTTGATATTGGCATACTCCCAGGTGACATTGCTGCCCGAAACCTTTTTTTCTATAACTTTCCAGGTATATTTTAGATGTTCCTGGCATATGATACCCTCACAGCTGGCCTGGAGAATCATGCTTTGCTCTGGTGAATATTTTCCACAATTTTGCTTGCATCTGGAATAATAGGAAAACAATTAATGTTGGTTTTCATCGTACAACTTCTTTGTTTTAAATTCATTCATTCCTTTTATTCATTCATTTATAACTTTGCTACAGATATTCAGTCTCCTTTCTTGCTTGTTTATTATCCAGAACATCTGTTTAATATACTTACGAGATTTTGACCGTCATTGTTGCTACTTGATCAACTTTAACTACACTTTTTGCTATTTTTTCCCTTGAGTCTTTTATGGCAATCACAATGATTTGATACTTTAGGCCAGCTTTTATTTTATTGACAGGAAGCTTCAGGATTGGACCAGATTCGTTTAATCTTCCTAATCCAGTTCCAAAACATCCAGATTCGACAAGCTTCTCGTTAGGGCCCGGTATGTGGACTAACGGGAATACGCGAACGAGAAACGATATCACGAAGGCCGTGCAACTTTTCTTCTTGTCGTTTGCAAAACCACTGAAAAGTCATGCCATCACTCGATCTTATTGCGGGGTCTGGATCATACGACGATGAGGCATTCATAACTATGAAGTCGTTGTAACCCCTAGCAACAACTTTCGGACCAGTGAGGACTGCATGCAGCGGTGTTTTTCGCACTTCAAAGAAGCCAAAGTTATAGTTAAATAGTCTCGTTTTTGGAATTCCCACTCTTTGTTCTAAGTAGTAAATACCGTACTGGAAGTGTTCGTTTGCCTATTTTCAACGAGTTTTCGGATGCACCCTTTGTGATAATTGTCCTGTTCTCAAAATAGTCACTTCCTTCAGGAAGTCTTGATATCACCCACTCAAATTCTATTGATATGTTATGAGAACAGCTTTCAGTTGACTCTAGACCAATAATTGAAGTCACTGTAAAGTCCTCTGATTTGAGTGTGAGCGTTGGGTTGTCTATTTGATGCGACAAGCTCAGACTAACAGCTGGAGGTCTGCAGCCTTTCGAACCTGCATAACGGGAATCAATAAAAATATCAACGAATGCCGGACTAGATATTAACGATAACGATTCCAAAATAATGTATACTCTGACCTTGTAGATCTTGAACCATGAAGAAATTTGGATCTAAATCCAAAGCAATGTCATTGTTAAGAACTCGATTTGCTGTTTGAATCAAACTTTCAGCTTCCGCTTCAGCCGCACCAACCTCAAGCTGGACAATAACGCTACCAGGACTTTGTAAAAAATAAAATAAAATAAATAAATAAAACGATGATTATAAATACCATTACATGAAGTCATAGAGTCACCCTTACATGAAGTCATATTGCCGCATTTGCAAATATATATATACACCTACTTGCAAGAACGTTGACATACGAAAATAGAACATTAGTGATTTAGTGGGATAGGAATTATATTAAAAAACAAAAGAAGATCACTGAAGCTGAACCTTTTCTTTTGTCTTTTTTAAATGTATTTCTTTCTCACTAAATTACAAATGTTCTAATATCGTATGATAACGTTCTTGTAAGTAGGTATGTATATATACACCTACGTTGCCATACGATATCAGAACATTTGTAATTTAGCGAGAAAGGAATAAATGTCAGTGTTCTTGCAAGTAGGTGTATACAGCGATATGCAGAAAGTATGATCCTTTTGTATATACACAAGAGTATACCAAAAGTATATTAGAAATTATGGGATACCATCTCTAATATATATATATATTTTTTATATATATATACAGCGATATGCAGAAATTCTGATCCAATCAAGTACATAATATAGGTTATTTACCGGCCAGGAGGTCCGGATAGGGAAAAACTGTGCCCGAGGTATTGAATATACATAACCGAGGGCACAATTTTTCCCTATCCAGACCGACTATAGGACGGTAAATAACTTTTTTTTTCCGTTTTTTTTTTTTTTCTTTTTAACTTGTTTTTGTAATCGTTTTGTGTTGTCGTTTAGTGGCACAGGATACCGGAACGCGCGCGCGGCCAGATACTGACAAAATACCACCCGCTCAAACAGCCAATCAGAAAAAAAAAAAAAAGTATATAACTATATCAGGTTCATTATGGGTAATAGCATCGCGGGATTCAAAGCTAGGTACCAAAGCGTTGGCTGGCATACCGAGTGTTGTTTATGTTAGAAACAAATGTCATATTGTAAACAGTAAAAAGTAAAAGTAAAAAATTGGAAGTTTTGCAATTGGTTGAGTTTAAAATCAGTTCTGAAATTGCTCTTCTTGGAAGTTTCGGTTGAGCTGAACTCAATTCTGACCTCGTTCTTCGCTTATTTATACTTGCCCTTCTAAAAGAATCAATCACTCCGAGGGCAGCAAAACCAAAAAAGTCGGTAATATGACTTATGACAAAAGTGGCACAAAAAGTGTATATATATATATATATATATATATACTGCTGTTTGCATAAACTTTGACCATTTATATATAAATACAAGTAGTATATATATATTTGGGTCAATTTATTTCTAAAAGGCCAAGGTTTATCATAATGATCCGGCAAGTTGTCCGAAAATAATGAGACCGACATTCAGTGAAATTTGGTGATCGCCCATAATTGAAAAAATATCTATAAAAACGTTTTTCATTCACATTCACACGTTTTTCAATCATCTTTTCAGGACGTAAACTTGCGGCCGTTTTCTTCACAGCATAACCTCATATATCAATTACATTGAAAATTTTAAAGAATTTGAGTTTGCTTTTTGTAAAACCTTTTGTCGTAATTAATACATAAATGGTCTACCCACTGAGAGACTAGATGAGTCAGGATCAAATCCAATCACATATTTACCTGTATCCCTTGACACTGACAAACAAAAAGTTAGACATTTCACGAGGAAGCTGCAAAAGTTGATGAATCGATACATTTATTGTTAGTACAGAGTCTCCTTCCATACCTTAAGTGCAATACATTGACAAATAAGAATCCTTTATGACTTGAGATCAATCGCTCGACCTGGAATACAAGAGTTACGGCATGGAAGAAGCGATGGTTAATGGTTAGCTTTGTTCATGCAAGAGTTGTACCCGCCGGCAAATCATTTAGGAATTGTTGAATTCTGCATGCAAATATTAGGAGAGAGTACAAGGAGCACGTCATCTGTAGCAGGGCATGCAAAAGGTTAAGGAAATGATTGAGAATCAGGAAGTTAATGATGGCTGAATGCATGCATATGAAGCGTAATCAGTAAAGTATGCTTGTAAAATTTTGAGTCATTTGTTGTTGTAAAAATAAGCAACCAAGACCTCCACCCCCTCTCATTTTAATATTTTCCACATATAGTTTGTTAAGCCCACCAGTAGAATGCGTGTGTAGGTTTCACACTTATAATATGCAGTATACGACACCCACACACACACACACAAAACAACAACAAAAAACAACAAACACAGTTAGTCTAACCAAAACCGTGTGCCAAAATATCTAAGCGTTCGAGAACAGTCAAAATACAATTCATCTATCACGACTAAATGAAAAACTTAGTTCAAAATAAGTGATTTTATTAATACGAAGTAGAAGATTTTAGTTAATTTGGTAAAAAATGTCCGTATTCAATTGATTTAGATATGTCCAAGCAAACGTTTAGAAAAATTTCTCCTTGTAATCTCGCCTAATGACGATTCGCCTCCTCCGTCGCTTCCTACCCCTCCCCTCAAAGCGTTCCCCTCAGGCATTTTGGTTGCATGATATCGATAACCAATGCAAATTTAGTGATAACGGTGGCCCAGGATTTATGCGCTGTAAAAAAATCATTTTGATGAATTTCGAATGATGAAAGTCATTTTCATTACTTACTAGTAATTACCATTCATTGGTAAATGTTTGAGGGAAAACTATTTTCTGACCCGAAATGCTGTGGGCTGCTTTTACAGAGACTGCCTCTTAAATGACTGTTGCTGATACTACTAGTGAGGTACGACTGTGCAGAGCCGAGCTTCCTTATCAGTCTGTAAAACTTGTTGGGGTCGAAATCTCCGGCGAAATCGTAAATGCTTCGCGCTGCCATGCCGACTGTTCAGCACTCGATGTGTGGAAGTATGGTCCTTTTTCAATGATTCAAATAGTGAAAATCCCAAAATCATGTTTCTAAAGCATGTGTCTATTATGCCTATATCTACAGAATAGATTTCTATTGACTCTCTAGGGTCTATTACATTTTATATCGTCTATATATACTTGCAATAGATGTCCACGAGCCGACATTTCACGATATTTCGCGGCAGCATTCAAGCCCCGTTTTCAAATGCCTCAATATTTCTTTTAGGGCAGTCTTCTATCTTTGTCTTCATTTTGGATTCACTTCAAATCTCGAGAAACAAGTTTGGTTCTTTAAAACTCCAAGTTTGTCCTCTTTTAGTTAGTTTTGTAACGGTAAAAACGTTGTAATCCTTGTACAATTTTGCAAAACAGATTTCGGCAGGGGTGCAGAAAACGCGGCGCGCGCCCGCTCAATTCAATGGCGGAAATTAAACTACTGTACCATTCCAAAAGTACTGGAGATAGATCGATTTAATATGAATCGGTATCGTTCACAATAATAGCTAGATCGGTTTAGTTAGAATCGATCGCAAATAAACGCCCATCGAGCCGCTCTAATTTAGATCACTCTAAATTTAAGTGTAAACAGTATAAATCTTGTGCGAACGAATCGAATCGAACTAAATGGCCCTTGCTGTGACTACGCTGTTTGATTGATTGATTCAGAATAGGTAAAGCTTGCAATATGTAAATGGCAGCAGAATTTCTCTGAGCAGAATTGAAAGTGCGCATAGCAGCAGAAGTAAAAAGTATAAAGTTGATTAAAATTAGCAAGTGAAAGGCAGAAATGCAGGTCATTGCATGCACGATTAATCCTCGAGATAAAGGTCATTTGCCAATGAATCCCATGTAGGAAATAAATAAATGAGTGAGTGAGTGAGTGAGTGAGTGAGTGAGTGAGTGAGTGAGTGAGTGAGTGAGTAAATAAATAAATAAATGAATAAATAAATAAATTGTAAGGAGGTAAATCCAACTACTATATCGATTACAAATCCAGTATTGGAAACATGATATATTTACTCTACTTTCCTAAGTTCAAAACGAGATTGGTATTGTCATATGTATGGCCATGATAATGATGCTGTACATAAAATAAATGGACATGAAGTAGGAATTAAATAAGCAGAAAGAGAGGATTCTGTTGACTTGGTGACAGTAATGTTATCAAATCAAAAAGATGAGCGTTCATTGGCAATATCGTTTTGAAATTTTTGGAAGCAGAAGAGGTTATATTAAGATTTAAGATAACGGAAATTATTGCGTTTGGTAGGTATGACGGGGTAGGGAGGGGGATTTTCGATTGATGAATACATTTAAAAGAATACAATATACTATAAAAGTAGATTTATCCTGTGGAAACGTTTCCCCCCTAAAATAGTTTAAATAAGCGTGCGTAATCCATGTGTAATTTGTTCAATGTGTAGTTAAACATATACAGCCATTGCCTCCAATAATTTGCTTACAGAGTCGATAACACAAATACCTTGGACTTGATAGAACTCTCCAGATCTTCAAATAGTTGAGACTTTGGCGAAAAGAGCAATTTGTGGAACTGTTTGCCCATTAATCGGATCCACAGCACGTAGGTTTTTTCTTGTAAAAAAAAGAGCAAAAAAAAAAAAATCTTCACTAAATAAAAGATAAAATCTATTACTAGATAATAATTAACGAATAATTACTTGGAGACAAAGCAGGGCATATTATTTCCGTCAGGGTCTTAACGAGGTATATACTCATTTTGTTTATAAACAAATTCTGAATTTGATTCTACCATGTCATTATCATTTTCACTTCGTCCAGTAGTATTTTTAAAGGCTGCCCTCAAGGCCAGGACGTACCTTGCACCATGTATAGTATGGTAATTATGAAGCGAGTAACTTGAAAGGAAACTTGAAAAACATTGACCCACTCTAACGTGGTGCCCGTTTAGTATCCCATAGCTTAAACACTGTCTAATCGAGTGACAATGAAAAATAATGGTTAATCTTGATAATATGTCCTCAAAGACAGCGAGCTCAGGTACCTAAACCTTATTACCACCATCCTGTCTTTTCGATTGTAGCATGCAGGAACTCAGGACACCCTCAATCTTTTCGTGACGAAGAGAATTTACCTCAAATAGTAACTAGTTGATTGTCGTGGCTTTATATATGGATGGGAATTTATTGCAATTTAAATTATAAACTTTAAAATGACTTACTTATAACACAGCCGTACAATTCCATTCTCAAACCAACTTTATCTCGATTGCACTCAATTGGAATCAGTAGTATGGACTTGACTTCTTTTGGTTGCGGAATCCTGTTGTACACGATAGTATTGGCATCACTGTTTCCTGTGAACTGTGTAGAGGAGAGGTATTTTTTAATACTCTATCACACATTCAAATACAATCGCTAGTTAATATGTTAATGTTCGTGGCCCAAGTTCAATCATTTAAATAAAGAGTTAGATGTTTATACTGCGATCAAACATTTGTTTCGATTCTTAAATTAGTCTGTCCCATAATTGTATAACATTTCCATTTTGTCATTTTTCAAGATCTTAAGAATTTTTCCTCCTTCTTAAAACAATTCGTTTGTTGCCCCTGTGAATTACTAGTTTATATGTTAGTTTTAAGGTGACTCGCGCGGTAATTTTGTATAAAGTTACCTTATAAGGGGGTTTGTACAATGCATACTGCTCATCTGCGGAGCTACTCTTCTTCCAGTATAATGAAAAGCTTTTGACCCAGTCTTTTCTCGATTCGTCGCCATACCCTTGCGTGGCGATGGCGGTTACCACGGTTTTGGTATTAAAGGTAACAGCCACATACCCACTAGTCTTGGAATGGCCACATGTATTGTCGTCACTGAGGTACCCTTGAGGATAATCTGTTTTGTTCAGCCTGGCGTTTGTAGCCGTGGTTTCAGGTTTCCAATACGAACCTTGGATTATCTGATTTGCGGGGATTTTACCACTTTGCATTCCTAGTGGTTCGTTGCACGTTTCTAAAATATATATAAAAAGCTAATTAAGGCGCTTTTAAACGGAGCAATTTTCTCTAAAGCTTGTCTCGCAACGGCGAGAGCATTGTAGCGCGTAATGTACAGCGCAATTTGAAAAATATTGCACTGAGACAAATTTTTGCAGCAATTGCTGCAAAAACCGAGCTGTATGATCCGTTTCTACCTTTGCGAGACAAGTTCCAGAGGTTAATTGGTCCTTGTAATCAGGCCTATGTATCTCGCCAAAACATTAATAAAAGAAATCAAGTACGATTTTCTTTATAAAATAATGATATAGAGGATTGAAAAACAGTCACTATATTTTTCTTCATTGGCTACACATTAAGAGTAAATTCTTTTTGTATTCAAGCAGTGAGCGCAAAAAAACTATTTCCTTGAAGAAAGCTAGGCTGTTGTACAAGGCTAAAAAATTGTTATTCAGAAAGTTTCACTCTTAAGTGTTAACCCAAAGCAAGAAATTAATTCGAAAATAAGGTTTAGGCCTTCTTTGCTTATTTCCCATATATTTTCTATGAAAAAAGCCTGACATAGCAACATTCTATACGCAAATGCAACAAAACATGCCTCTTTGTACAATTGAAAAAAACCACTTTAAACAGGCATTATATCATAGTACATCAGTTTCTAACTGTTTAAAAAAGGTTTTGAGTGTTAACCCATGAAAACTAAAATTGGGGTCAAAACTCATACCAAAGCCCAGTTTTTGGCGCTTTTTGCCATTATTGCTCATTATTGAAAAACATTTCCTCTTAATGGATACGTAAGCACTTACCTATAGGACTAGATTGAATGGCTGTTTTTGAGTCTCTTAATGTAGTTGGTAAAGTCGGCAAGATGCTTGCGCTTATCAAGCTTGCGGCATGATTTCCTGTGCTGTCACATGAGGACATCAAAACTATCGTCAAAGTAAAGAGCATAACTCCTTCAGTTTTCATCCTGTTGAGTAAAAGCAATACAATCATTTAACAATGTTATTAAGAATGGTAATTGAACTGGAGTGCAATTTGTATAGGAAATATTACGATTTCGAGTGCGATTTCGAGTGTCTATTAATTCCAAATTATACGAGAAGATTGTGGGATTTTGTTCATAGTTCACTCAACAAAATTACAGTCAAAATCATCTTTGTCTTATTAGCGGCCGATTTTCAGCCCTTCGCGCATCTGAAATGCATAAAAAAGATTAGTTCTTACGGCTTTAAAATTTTATTTATATGTTTTTTAAGTACAAAATGATAGAAAATAATCATATTGACATTGTTTTGGCCATGTTACCATAGCGACTTAATTCGGTACTCCTCTCGACCAATCAGAGGCGAGAAATTTTGTTGAGTGTACTTTAAGGAATAAAATTGAACGAGAGGGGTTTCGATAAATAGCACTAGCCCGATAGG
This sequence comes from Actinia equina, assembly GCA_011057435.1. Classification (NCBI taxonomy): domain Eukaryota; kingdom Metazoa; phylum Cnidaria; class Anthozoa; order Actiniaria; family Actiniidae; genus Actinia; species Actinia equina. The sequence goes on along the minus strand of WHPX01001433.1, from coordinate 476,045 downwards.
CACAATAGTAGGAGAAGAGGCTCGTCTGGCTGCTTGACCCGGTGTTGAATGTGACAGTGCACTATTGACGAAGGAATTCGAATTTTTGGCTTGAGAACTCATCAATTGGAGACTTTTAGCCATTTGCATGACACTAGTAACAGATGAATTAGCTGAGATCAGATGATTGGACTTCTTCCTTCTTGATGTGGCCGATGAAAGCTCTCTTTGCTCATCTTCATCTGCTTCGTCATAGTCATCCAAGGACTGCACATTTCAATGACCGGTCACCTTTGCAATAGCGGCTCTTTCAAGTTTGGCTTTCTTCAACTTACTATCCACTGTTTTACGGGCACTGTGGTTTGATAATCTCTTGTCACTTGACTCAAGACTGGTTCCAGAAACAATATCATTCATCATCGAGTTGATCTTTTTCACCTCCATGGGTTGAACTTTGTACCAAATGTTGTCGTTTGGTCATCTGTTGTTTTTTTTATGGAGAGATAAAATGGACCAGACTGCTGCATATTTTGGGGTCTTCTGCTGACGTAATCTCGAAACAACTGTACTGGTCAACATAACTTTAAGGCTTTCTGGCTCACAATCTTTCCCATCCTTATTTTTCATTTCAGCGTAAAATCTCTCGAGCAAACTGTTGAGTTCAGCCGGCTCGTAATATGGATTTCATCGTTTACTCCTTTTCCTATGCACCATTTCCCCCACACACTGAGCCAGAAGGATGTACTTCTGGATGTATTTTTATTTTTAGAGCTTTTTGAGCTCCTCTAATGTATTTTCAGTTGCAAAAGAAAAACTACTTTTTTTTGCCACTTGCAATTTCTTGTGGAATTTTCCACTATTTTCTAGGTCTACTTAATCATCATCGAGGAACTGCGCTGCACTGATTTCCTTTTTTCCGCATTGTATTTCTTTTTTTCTATTTCCTTGAAACAGCACTGCTCAAAGCCAATCAGAATTCAGAACTTTTTCATGCATGATAGTAGGTATGAAACCAAACGCGCGATTACAGAAATTGCAATTTTGATTTTAGACCAAAATTGCACGACACGAAACAAAGTTCAATTACCACTTTTTTATATCCATTTTGAAATCTGTTTTTTTTATATAGTTAAACACATGACTTACAATCTACAAGCAGTCGATTCAAAAATGCTGTCAAGAGAACTTGTATATAAGCTTTAGAAATGATCGAGCAATGATTCTCATTCTTAGTACCAACACTTTCAAGCCCAACTAAAATGAATTTATATAGGATCAAAAGCATTACATGCATCATTAAGAATCGACGCAGTAAGATGAATCTCTGCTTTGTTATCTTAGTAAATAAACGGAACTATTTTTAAAAACAAGTTGACAACAACAATTCAGCTAGCGTACCGCCATTGTTGGTTTTATAAATACTTCATAATTCGTAAGACATTAAATAGCAAGACAATCCTGCCCAAAAGAGTACATACAGCCAATGCTCATTCACTGCTTCTGTTTTACGATTTCTGTTCAACATGTTATGATCACACTTGTGCTGAGAAAACAGGCAAAATTTAAAGTCTGTTAAGTCCTTCGGTTGTCCTTAAGAAGTCCCTATAGCTCAGCAAAAATCTTCTTCTTAAGAAATTAAGAAAAAAACTTCTTTTAATGACTGTATTTTCGATGTGTTTTAAGGTTTAAGGAATGAAAACTAAGAAAACCACTTTCCACGGTCAATCGCCAAGAAGTCACATTCAAAAGATGCCGATTGAATTTATCCCCACTGCTTTTCGCTGTATAGATATCTTCAACTTACTTAAGCAGTTACTTTACAAAATAAGATGCTTTTGACAATTTTAAGTGCTCCCAGTTGGTCTGTTTAAGCCCTTTTTACGGCTTTTTGAGTCTCTTTTTACGAATTTTTACGGTAAAATCGTTCTTCAGATTTTTTCTTTTTTTCTTTTTGAGCCGTGGCCCTTTTTTCTCGCAAGAAGCGGCGAGCTTAACACTCAAATGGATTCCTTGATATAATTGGTTAGAAAATCACATGCCTCTCTTGTGATTGGTTTATAGCAGTTGATGTGCAAAACCATGCAACTTATAGCTCAAAATGGTGCATTTTAGGCTGAAATCTTTGCTGCAGGGAACATCAAACAGCTAGGTCTCTTTCATCTCCTCGATTGTCTGCTGCACGAGTCAAAAGTCCTTGTTAATCCTTAATTTGTATCTTTTTTCTTGCTCTTGTTTCTAATAATTTTTTCTATTAAGAGAAATATGTTTAGGCAAGTAAAAGCCAATAGCGCAGCGCAACCGTGACATCATAAAAACGAAGACAAAAGCGAAATTCGGACAAACAAACTTACAAGTTTAATTTCAGCAGATAATTTTCACAGCCGATCGCAGTTGATCTAAGTTTACATCAGTTTTTTTCGTAACCTTAAGTAAAAATAATAAAATCGGTTCGTATTAAGTCCTCGTAGCGGTTAAACAGAAAGCAATGTTAATCAGTGCGCTGCGCTATTACAAAATAGCTTAGATTAATTTGATTTTTCTTCGTCTGTCTTGTAGTATTACTCACAAAGTCCGTGGAAACTATTAGAGATTTCACCTGTAATTTATAATCCAAAGAATTTTAAGAGTCGACAATCTCGCTGCTGCATGATATTTTGAAAAATAAAACAAATTAAGGAGACAACGTTAAAACCAAGCTCCACGCTTGTTCCCAACTTGGTTCTAAATAAGAATTAAATTATATGCTCAAAGAAGTGTTTGTTTATATTAATGTTGACTTTAAAAAAGTCATTCTCCTGTGTATATAATTTGACTCGTTATAATCAGAATATTAAAATCAATAAGGAATTTCTAATGAAAATATCGAAATTATGGTCTGATTTACAAAAAAAATCCTTTCTCCTTTCTTTTTCCTACTTTCTCTTTCTCTTTGTGTGTGAGTGTGTGTTTCATGTTTTTGTTGAACGGTGTATAAACACAAGAAAAACCAGACGTAATAACGCAGTCAAAGGAAAACACGTCAACAAAAGTCTTCGTCTTTGAATAAATATGCTTTGCCATTTACTTGAAACAGTGCGATATATTCAAACCTGTCATACCCATAAAAAGAGTCGTACATAGATTGAAAAGTTAAAAAATATAGATACTTACTTGAATTGAAAGTAGCGGCGCTTGAATCGTATTTTATGGTCCAAGTTTTACATGGATGCTGAAAGGAAGGGAAAAAAACTTTTTGGCGGATCTAGTAAAATAAGAGCAATTTGTATAATTAATGTCTTGGAGAATGGTTTTAAGGGAGACACCAATTAACCATTTTAAATATTTAGTTGCCTTAGTGTTGATAATTTATTGTTACTAATCATTTTCGGTAAGAAATGACAGAAATTAAGCAAAAAATATATGAAAATAAAAATAAATGAATTGCTAAAACTTCCTTTACTCTAGATCTGTCTCTTTTGATTTTAAGCCAAAAAAAATTGAGTTGAGATCAATGAAGTATATTTAAATATTCACAGCATCACATACATAATCACGTGTGAATCAGAATTATCATCCACTTCAAATCAGAATTGCCAGTTCAAACTCCCTTCTCTTGAGAAACTGATGGTTCCGATTTTGAAAACCAAGACTGTCCTGCTGATTTAACTTTAATGAGTCGATGAGTCGAAAAGCCTTTGTTCATCCTAGAAAACGCTTTAATCCGTTCATTGTCTCAACCTTGCACACGAAAACCGCTTATATAGAGTGGTTATAGCAACTTTTAGAACAATATCGAAAACACCGCACTATCATCAACTGCAACTGATCTTGTCTTGGGGTTTCATGCCATTTTAGGTTTAAATTAAAAAATTAATATTTAATTATTTTAGGTTAAATGAAATTTGCGTAGCTTAGGATTTTTTCGAAATGCAATTGAAAGAAAAACTTTTTATTCCCCCCCCCCCCCCCCCTAAAGCTTGTATTCAAGAAAAAATTTGTTTATAGATATGAGCAAATAGAAAAACAAGTCTTCGAAGCTTGCTAAACGTGATTTCAATTGAGAGAAGTAAAATAAAAATTAAAAAAAAAAATGATTTTCAGTTTAATTTCTTCAGTTTGATCGTTTGACTTTGTTCCAACTTCTAAGTAAAATAACTCTAAACCAATAAAATGCCTTGAGCTCAGTTTCTATATCTGAAAACAAATACAACAATATCACGATACCAGACCGTTTGCTTATTACACCTCACCTTTATCTTAGTTGTTACCAATCGGCTAAACTTATTTGATCTTACTATATTGACCAGCAGAGTAAAGTCTAAAAATATTGATGTTTAATTGGGATACAATGAAATTTATCAGATAATATTAATATATAAGGGTTTGGTATGATGCTAGTATTTATTTTTTAAAAATGCGAAAAGGCCAGTGTTTCTAGCCGGAATTCGAAACATTAGTAACTTTCTCTTGGTGTTTGCTTGCAGATGGCTATATAACAGTTACAATAATCATGCTAAGGAGGCACATACGTCATCTATAGATAGAACGTCTTCTTCAAAAGCTACATAGGTTATCAGAAACTTTCTCTCCGGCTAAGCTTCCGCATTCGAAAAGCTAGGTTTTAGTCCAATCTTCTAAACGATCATGACCTAAGCTGAAATTACACTGAAAATGCCCAAGATCATGCTTACAGAAGATAAGTTCATAATAACCTAAATATTCTTGACGTTTCTAGGTCTGATTCGCAATATACTCTTTTTCTCAGAATTAATATATATCTTCAGTTTTCTTATTCACGCATACGTACCAGTTTAGTGATTAATTCGTCGCAGTAAACACTACCAACACGAAAGTTACCGACCTGCTCAACCTAGCTTGCTCATAGAGCTTCACATTTTCAAGAAGCCAAGTCTTTAAAATTAATTGCTGGTCGTTCGTTGCTAAGCATTTTTAAGCAAATAGTCACGAATAAAATAGGCAATATTTTATTATATAAGAATATATTTAAAGTATCAAACTGCTGATTATTGTAACGAAGATATATAGGCAAACGTTGATTGAACAAAGTATCTACTCTGATTGAACAAAGTATCTATGGTTCAAACTTTTCTTTGAATAGCAGATATTTGATATAATATATATAAAAAAAGCTTTTACTTTTTATTTTTTAATTCGAAGACATAATGGGATCAAGCAAACTGAAATGCTGCAGTCTACTTCGTTTACGAGAAAATCGATATTTCAAGCCTTCAAAGCAAAAAACCCCTCGGATTTGGCCTGTAATGTGCACTTCGGGAATGACGTACCTCCTATGTAGTGAAAGCAGCTTCACCCTCCTTTAAAGCGAAAACGGCCCGGCTAATCCGGCTAGTTACAGTCCATAAGGCAGGAACGTATCGAAGTCTTAATAATTGCAACGGGGGTGGGGAATACTGACAGACGCCTACGCGTTGCATCTTCAGAGTTTCCCGATCACCCTCACTACGCCACCGACGCGAGGATCTCTTTTTTTGTGTTAAAGCTGATATCATTAAAGTTATTGGCATTCATGACGTTCAATGATGTGATCGATGTAAAATAATAGTTCCTTTTAACTCGAAAAATTCTTGTGAAAGCAGAAAGCTTTTTGATTGAATTTTTCCCCCAGAAAATGTCGTTTAAAAATGCATGAAAATAGACGTTCGTATTGAACACCCGAGCGCTGAGTATGTGCAAAAACAATAAATGGCAGGGAAAGATCCTATAGCAACGTGAACCATAACGGTAAAGATTGCACTCTGTATATAAGTAAAACAAATAAAGCTAGACAATAGACGTTGTGATCGACTTCTTTCCTATGCCATACTGAAAATATTCTATTGCTACATGGCTCTTATAATCAAATGTGATATCTCGGTGAGTATAATAAATAACAGATGATTTGCATTAATCTGGGTGTTGCTAGGCACCGATGTCTCAATCCCGCTCACGACGATCATTACCTTATCAGTTTTTGAGCGTTATTGCTTAGAAGAATTGCCATATATAAATCAAAAACAGCTAGTAGTTTGTCTTAAGAATAATTATAGTTACTTATATACTCGAAGATAATTATTGATATAAACTGATAAAAATATATGAGCATATGTGGACCGCGTAGCACTTATGAAATACATGAAGATATAGAATATAGATACGTTATAGTGCACAGTCAATATAAGTAAAGTTGAAAGTCCAAAGTTTCAATCAAGTCAACTATAGGACCCGTACGACTCATAGATTATTAATAATAACAATTAATTTTCAAGCCATTTTTATGTTCTTTATGTTCTCCAGGTAATAGCAAAATACAATCTTGGATTTTTTTCTGAAATGAACTCTATTTTTTGTCACTGCGTCAATCAAATTGAAATGACAGAAATTTTTTATTGTTACTGCTTTAGTTGATGTTTTTTATTTCCCCCTCAAATGAGGCCTAGATTTTATTATTAATTGGCCGTTTGGAGAAAGGTTTCTAATTGTTTTCACCTTATTTTACGCCTTTCCAACACTAGACAAGATGGAACAACATATTAAAAATGTATACAATGGCACATGGCGATCAATTTTTTTTAACCAAACTCTGATGTGCAAATTTATCCTTAGTATATGTATATTTAGAGTTGAATAAAAGATACCGTGCATTGAAAGAGGACCAGTTTATTTTTTAAATGAGTACCTGCTTTGTCGACATGAAAACCTTTACTGTCACATCGGCGTATAAGTCAGTGCCCGGCTAGTATAATCATAATATTGATTTACTCTTGCAAAATATCTTCAATCGCAAGAATGGTTCCTAATGTTTTAACTTTTCAGTTCAGTTTTCATCATCTTTATTGGGCTTAGTTTCTGAGAAAATTTTATCTAACAATCACTTTATGCGGTTAGTTGAGAGGATAACGTATACGTACGAGATTAATTGTGCCTGAACAAGAAAGGAAGTTATCTTTCTTCCTTGTGTACTAAGATTGAAAAGAAAAAGCCCGCACTCCAAGAGCATTCTAGAAAAAAAATTTAAAGTTTACGAAGAATATATTGTTGAATGTTATCCAGAAAGTATTGCAAAATTATATATTTTCTACTTATCGGATTTTCATTCTTTTAATTTCCTTTTCCTTCCTTACTTTCATTTCCTTTACTTTCTTTTTTCCTTTCTTCCTTTCCATTTCTAATGCCCTTCGGTATTTATGGCCGTTTGAATATCAGTTCACATATTTTTAACTTCTGCAAAAAAATGAGTAAAACATAACTAGGTTTTATGAGTCGAAAGTTACCTTTTGCCTTAAGTCTTGACAATTTGACAGTCATGGAGGAAATACTACGTTGTTGCCTCATAGAGCTTTGTTATGGAATTGAATATTGAATATACATATATATAGTCTATATATATATATTACTATCATTTATTCTAGAAAGTGTTCACAAACACCCTGAATTCTTGACGAACCAATGTTATGAAAGTAAACAAATAATGAAACCTTGTCCTTTACAGGTGGTTAATAGCATATTGTATTGTATGCATGCTTTAAGCGCAATACTTGACTTAACAATTATTCTCATATCAAAGTATTTCCTATATTTAAATTGTACTTTTCGCTAGTGCTGATATAAGTTAGATTATGCTCCGTGCTGTAGAATAAGTGCCAATATCATAAACTCCTGCTGAGAGGCAAGAGTCGGAACACTGTGCCAATCACATCATTTACTACCAGTACATTACTTTTTGGTTCTCGAACGAATATAAATACGTTTTTACTAACATTTCCTTTTAGCTTCAGCCAAAGACAATTGACAAAATACATTGTCGAGTAGATTGACCGAAAGTTACTTATTTCATGTGTGAACAATGTTATGTCGGAAAATCTTTTCTTCTTGATAAAGAAATGTGTGAGTTGGTTAATTTTCTCAACTCTAGTGTAATGTACCTCCCGTGTACAGGTTTCTATGACTCTTTGCATTATTGATAATGCCCTGCCTTAGTTTCTAAGATCTTCGCCGCTATCCAATAAATAAAAAAAGTTCAGAAGATATTGCATTAGTATTCTGGAACTGTCGACATCCATAAAGGTCATAGTTGGTTCGAAAAGCTTTATTTAATTTTAAATTAACCCTGAGTTTGTAAGATTTGTAGAATAAGGGAGCAACATATAGGAGGAAAGAAATCGCTAGAAGGGACTGAAATAATAGTTTAGTTTATTAATTAATGATGATTTCATTTAGTATATGAAAGTAAACTGTACGTATAGGAATATATCAATTTTTTGCACTTGATTTTTACCGGCCGAGTATCATAGACTTTCTTATTGCTTCATACTATTTTAACAGGCTATCGTTAGATTATTTAAATCCTTATTAGTAAAATAAGAGCTGCTGTCGCTGCAATAAATTTCATACAATACAATTATTTAAATTCCCTGTTGAGAGGCAAGGATCTGATGTGATGATCCACACAGTATCAAACTGTGCCTCAAATTCATTTGTCTTCATTTTCCGTCATTTACATGTTTATGGGCAGAATTTGACTATGACAATCGTAACAAGACTTGTCCGCAATTTAATCGAGAAAGCCAAATTATCACAAAAAAAGGATTTTGTTCGCACAAAAAACATTAACATAATAAACAGTAGTAAGATGGAGCTCTGCCAGTTTCCATTTAGTTTTTTCATATTTTAGCCAGAAAACAAAAAATCACAAAAATTCACTGATATAGTCTTTTATAACGATCAGTACAACATCACGACGGATAAAACTAAAAGACAAACGTTTATTTGTTCTAAAACAAGTAGAAAAAATGTAGAAAAATACTCAGAGCCAAAAACATGTGACGAATTAAAATGCAATAAAATTGGGACATCTTAAATTTTGCTGTGATAACAATTGCTTCTTTTTACTTTAGATTGCGTAATAATATCCAAAATTGTCAGCACTGATGAATAGAGACTTGCAAGACTATCGACAATTCTTCTTTTTAAAAATTCATTTATGTATGCCAATCAAGATAGGATGTGTTGTGTTATTAAAAATACATTCGAATGGCGAGAGTGTGAAAAAGTGTTCCCTGATGTTAACTGACGTTAAAATATGAATAAACCCCTCAAATAAACCGGTGTCGATGATATGGTTTTGAGAACACGTACGATCTATGACAAATGGCATATAAATTGCAGCAAAAAATAAATTCGTTGACCTTGTTTCCCTATATATATACATATAGTTTTAGGGACCCGGTATATAAATATTTGTTTTATAATTACATTTATGACGGTACCAAATTAAATGGTGAAATCTCGAAGATAGCTATATGTCGATCGTCACCCGCGATTATTGTATGGCGGATATGGTTTTATAGAGGTTTTATTTTTGGCATTTGACTTGACCTTACGTCTCCAGAATTCCGTGATACGATGCACTAACACTAACATTGTCTTTATAACTCCCTCAAGATGACTTTTTCAAACCGTATGAGCGTTTAATACGCTAAATATATATATATATATACTTTGAACATTTTTCTATTTTCGTTGGGACCTTTAAATATAATTTTAAGCACAAAGAACGGGAGAAAACTTCAAGATATCTTAAACCATGTGAAAAATATTAAAGGTTTTTGCTTCCGCTTACCTGAGATTTCCAAGCGGGAGACAAAATGTCTTCCCTTCAAACTGATGCTATTCTCTGTTTAGAATTTATTTTGTTACCAAATATTTATCGCAAAACCGTAAAGCATATGAAGGTGAATTCCGTTACATATTTGCTCATGTACAAATTGAGTTGTCGATAAGGCAAGCTCTCCCAACTGACCGCTTTATAAACCTCTATCAGTTTTGCTAAGCCCGCAAGGCATCTTATAACCGGCAATTATATTCGCGCGCAGATGCAATTAGGAATGTTTGCGCTGAAGATGAAAGCTACTTCTTTCACTTTTCGAGATTTTTCTTCCAATTCATCATGAGGTGTTTGTTATTTAAATCATTAATAATATCGCGACTTGACATCTCCATAATAATAAGATAACCAATTTAAAAACGTCAATGCAAATATCGATCACGTGATCAAGAAGTCTTACCGTCTCATCTATCATGATCAAGAAGTCTTTCATTCCTTGAGAATACTTTTTAACCAAGGTACATTAGGGCATTTGACGTTAACTAATTAATGGTGCTTTTTGATTTTAAATTATTTAACAGATAATTGTATCAAACACAAATGAATAACACGGATGTGATTAGTGGTGTACTATGAAACGAAGTATTTATTTTATTTTAACTGAATCGAAAGTCTCGTTGGAGTTTTCTTTTATACCATGTATGAACAATGTTTATCTATTATTCTAATTAATACCGGGAAATTTCTGTTATGTCTTTATCATGATCTATATCAGCAATGCTGATTCCAATTTTCTTGAAATGATCAATGATTTGAAAGCCTTCAGTGAATGGAACCAATGACAACACTTAGCTACCTATGTTGATGTCTTTATTTATTTGTTGTTTTTATTTATTGTTTTTATATATTTATTGTTATTGTTATGTTATACTACTTTTTTCAGTTTTTCAGGTTTATATTTTAATGGTGTACATGTAATGTCATTTGTATAAACATACATAAGTTGACATTGCAGTTTAAAAAATGTACAATGTTTGTACATTGTACATTCACAAAAGATAGCTTGACTGGAATGGCCATATAGGAGGAATAACAAAACATAAACATAAACGAAACGAAAAAACATAATTACAGCATAATTACAGCAAAAAGAAATAAAATTCCATTCAATATCTTCTGCAAGATCTTGTCTTATCCCCAGTTCATCAGAGTTTCCATATCTTTCCGGAACACATACTTCTCGTGCATCATAAATAGCATTCATGGTCAAAGTTCTATTGTACAAAATGTTTCCTTGTTTGATTTTAACATTTTACAAGCTGAAGTGTTTCTTTTCCTTTAGTGCAGCTGTTATAGGCTCTTGGTTTAATCACACAATATATTTGAGTATTGTGGGAGATATTACATATGACAGCCGGCCAAAAAACAGCCAATTCTTTGACAATTTATCACTCTCAAGAGTAGCCTTTGTATATTGTTGAATTGTTTTGCTTCGCTTCGTACTGCTGTCAACTCATTCGTAAAAAGCAATGATAAAACATTGAAATTAAGTCCAGTTTATTGGCTTGAGCTTCCCCAGCCGATGAGTGGTAAATAATGTTCCAGACCAAGACAAGAACACTACCCTTATCTTAAAGGGTATTTAATTACTGCCCTAAATAAGGGAAGGTTCTGGAAGACGGCTTCCTTTCTATTCTTGTTGTCTAATTATATGTCGATTGAAGAACGCGGTCGAACAAAGTCCACATAACCAAATGGATTTTCAATAGCGTTCTCTCTATCCTTAATCTAATTGTTAATGCAAAAAATAAGTTTAGAAGCCAATGGGAAAGCAAAATAAGTTCCGCGTAAATCTCTACGTCGTTCGGATAAAAGCTTTCTCTTCAATTGCCCAACACAAAAACAAAATGTAAGTATTCCGCTCATTAAGGTTTTTATAGGGGAAAAAGAGTTAACTGAAAGAAGTTTCAGAATATGGACAGTCTGTGAAACATCGCTATTACTTTGTTCCACATAAAAAAAAGTTTGCTTCAATTCTTTTAATATTAACAAAATTCTTCCTTCGCTTTGTACTATAGACTAAAATCACTAGGTGCCGCAGTTTGACGACTTTCCCGGTTTCCAAATCAACTTTTTCGATTATTTTTGATCCAATGCAAGCATTATTGCCAGACTCCCAGGTTTATATCTTTGCATCGAGTAACTGAGACTTGTTTAAGAAGAGCTAAAAGCTATTGTTTTCCTTTAGAGCATCAAAACTAAAAAAAATGAGGATCCTAAATCAATTATTGACAACCCATAAAAGAACTTGCTTTGCTTACTATTTAGAACGACAAAAATAGAAAGTAGATGATACGGTGTAGAGCAATATGTATGTAGAAAACACTAAAAGATGCTTGCTGCCGTAACGGCGCTTACAACATAACATAACGATACGATGATGTACTGCGATTTACAGCTAAATAAGGAAGCACTTTGGAACAAATAAAAGCGAAATGAATCAATGCATGAAAGGAGCGACCTATAAAAAAGAATAAACATCTACCCATTTGTAGCTTGTTTTGTTACATGACGATGACAACACACAAGAGGAAAATACTTTTACTATTGACTATTCTGGCCTTCAAGTCATCAGTTCTCATTAGGCTAGGGGCAGCACTCTAAAATAGGAAAGAAAAATAGGAAAGAAAGAAAGAAAGAAAAAAAAAAGTAAAGGCAAGAAAATGCCTACTCCAAAAATGTCACATCAGTGTGACTATTTCAAAAATGCTCAAAGATTTTAGTATCCACACGAACGACAATTTTTAAGGAAGAAATTTAGCATATACACAAGTACAAATTGCAACTTATTACATGCAAAGGACACAATGTTCTAGTAAAACAAAATTGTTACCAAGTTGTTCCTGTTGAATACTTAACGACCAACGTAAGTACGTTTTTGCTGCCTTCTTTAGGTATTTAAAAATTGATTAAAGGTTAACAATCCACTTTACCGGTAGAAGCTGTCATTATCAGATAATTTCATGAACTAATACGAGCCTTTAATATGTTTCCCATGACATATTTCGCAAGAGATCCCGTCTTCAGTTCTTCTATTAATAATCTCAAAAAAAGAATTCGAAGTCCTGTGTGACTAACCATTTTGGTGCATCCTCGAACAAGATTAAAGCCATGAATTATGAACGAAGCCATTACTGATACTGCATTAACATATCTTTTTATTGTCGACTAATAATGCCCAAGCTTTTAATGTCTTTTTACCCCCAGTCTTTTCTGTCTTTTTCTCAGAATTTCGATATCTTGGGGGAAAAGTTTAAGACCGTCTCATATTTAGTCTAATTCAAGTCAGCTTCCTCTTTTTGGATGTTATGAATATGTTACCATTTTCATCTTACAACAAAACAATAGTGCTACTAGCTGAAAAATTACATCGGCCTAAGATGTTGCAAAGTCTTATAGCATAATAGTGTCTGTGGTTGTATAAAAAGCATGATGTTGGTTTAAGCGGTCCATAACGAGGTGCCCATGTGTCTGCTTTTGAGGTTTCATGTGATAAGGAAAAAATAAACATTTATTAGTAGGCTCATCATTCCGTTAAAATTATTCCGTTAAAATTGAACTAGTCGTACCTTGGAGTGCATATTTATCTCGGGCTTTAACATGAACGATTGGACAGCTTAATACCATTATAGTTTTACCAGGATTTGCCGTCCTAGACATGTCAATCGACTAGAAGAATGTAATGACGTATAATCTAGTTTTCTTTAGTGTCTTTTTTTTTTTTGTAGTGACAGAACAATCATTAGCCGATATTAAAAAGGGAGGGAAAGAAATGAAAAGAAAATTTGAAACCACGAAAAGACCGAAGTTGCTTCAAGTAATTAAGCTAAATTTGGTAAAATATGTCCAACGTTCAGGTATTTGGCTCTATATCAGAATAAAATACCTTTTGGGTGAACAGATTGACATGGCAACAACTTTTCGTCAAATACCTGAACGTTGGACATATTTTACCAAATTAAGCTTACTTGACGCAACTTCGGTCTTTTCGTGGTTTCAAATGTTGCACTGACTATCTTTCCTGATGGCTGTATTTAATTTCAATATCATTTCAAAGTTCAGTAACCGAACATCAATAATGCACAAGTAAGTCTTAGCAAGTTTTTTCATCTTTTCACAGTGTATAATCAACTATTTTTTCATCACTTGCATAAAAGCTTGTTTTAAGTAAAACGGTGACATTGGTGAAATGAAAACGTTACTGAGTAGCAAGCGGCATACCTTGTGTAATACAACACCTCACACCACCTTAACTTGCCAGGGTTTTATAAAGCATTTTTATACGTTTACTAAGCCATTAGGTCAAAATATTTTACTCTACATATTCTAGGGAACTTGAATAAAAACAAGTTTAAACCTTTATCTTTCTTTAGCTAAAAAACAAATTCATTTAGTTTGTTAAGTTTCAAGGACGATACGTGGGGATGAAAGGAGGAAACATTTTAGCATGTAAAATATATATTCATTATATTTCATACAGATTAGCTAGTGGTGCACGAAAACGTGTTTCAGGTTGGCAGGCACTCGAGATTTGCTAAGTATTCGTTTTCTTCCCTTGGCCGATTCGATAATACCCCATATCTAAGAAGTGGCTATAGTGGTAAAGAAAAGTCTATTCTTATACTTTTGGTAAGAAGCTGCTTGAAATAAACAGGATGGTTCCAATAATAAGCTTTCCCGAGTAAATAAAACGCAATATATTTTTACTACATTATATGCGTCAAAAATACATCCTTCATTTTACTCTTCATATGGTCGGCATCTGTTTAACCGACTAGATAACTTAAAGTAAGACACATTGAAGAAAAAGAAAGAAAGAAAATTTTAAAAATCAAATACAAATAAGTTGGATAAATGAATAAAGCCAAGCACTTATGTCGGATGCCTTGTGACTTTGGAATGCCAGGGAGAAAGGCACTCTTGCTCTTAAATAATTAAATAGATTGCCCATAAAATGAAGAACAAGACTCCCATGATCATAGAAAGGAACACGCCAGTGTATATAGCCAATAAATATAAAGTAAGCTTTTTAAATGTATGTCAGAAGTGAATGCTAATTGTGTTTTTTTAGTCCCATCTAGTGTTATCTTTTATACATTCCTTTTTATTCAAGTGAAACTAAGTATTCCAATAAGTAACCAACCCCAACTGCACTTAGGAAATACTTATTTGCGTCAGTAAAATAGCCAGCAATTTCGTCATGTATGTAACATATCCATTACACTGCGTCGCCTGACGGATTAAGTCTTTTTCTAGAACAAAATATATATAAAACATCTGATGTGTAGCCATAATAAACCGCGGCAAATAACGCCGAGAGCTCAAAGAAACGTTCTCCGCATTCTGCTCTACAATAAACATACCTGGTGTTTGAAAGCCCAGAGTAAAACATCGACTAATAGCCTAAAGAGCCGTGTTTATATCCGTCAACGTTATATACATTGCCCACATTGAGGCACCTTTGCATATAATCCCTATTCAAAAGCACCTATTTTCTCTTTTCTTTTTGATTTGTTGTTATTACCCCCCGTTTTGGCAAAACCTACAAAATTGTTGTTCGGACATTGATCAGCTAATGATGTATTTTTGCCAGACATGTTTTAGTCTCATAGAAAATACCAAGAATGAGCTACATTAGCAAAAGTGGTACTCATTTTGTTTTCTCCTTCTGAGCAAATAGCCACTCTCTACCGAAAATATATACCGTCTTTTTTATGCTGTATTTCTTCATTGGAAAACATATTTTTGCTACGAGTAGCTATGTCGGTATATTAATGATTTTTTATAGCTTCATACCTGTCATTTGGTGTGTAGGACCACACTGTTCCATGTCGTTGACATCTGGAGAAATTACATATTATTATTATGATAACAATAGGTTTATGATGGGGATGTAAAATGAAGTCCCCCGAGGTCCCCCCCGAAATTATAGTGAATGTGTCTAAACAGCACCTTGAAATAATAATTTGCTATTGGATTGCCAAATTGAGAATATATTTCTCAAAACATATGCATATGGCCAACGTAGATAATTATGTCAGATAAAAGAACATTTGCTGACTTTCTTTCAGTGCATGACTTAGTTCAGTATCATCAGCTAGTGTTTTTATCATATGATGTTAATGCAATTGGCGCTTGCGCGAGCTAGCGCTCTTTTTCATGAAGTCGGCTTTTAACAGTCTATCAAGATGTAGCATACACGATGCAATTACGCAAGACAGTAAATATGGAATACCTCTCTTTAATACTCAATACAAACAACCGATCCATTGATGATTCGAATTCTTTTCAGTATCAGTTTCTAGAAATTTCTGAAACAGCTAAAAGTAGCCTCACTGTTTCCTATTTAAGCTATTTTCGCCCACACTGCAAAATACGTGCCGTTCATATGCATCACAAATAAGTAATATTTCAAAACCGACAATGAGGACTGGACGAGATTTCAAGTTCGCGCAATTAGCTCCAGTTCGAAGCGCATCTAAGGCTTTGGAGGTTTTGAAAAGACTTCTCATACTCAGTAATAATTCGGGAAGTTATTTGTTTAGGATTAAAAGACTTAAAGGACAGATTTGTCCATAAACTGATTAAATACCGATCCAGTCCAAGGACTTGAACAAAATTAATTCATTTCTTTCACAGGACTTTACCAGGTTTCAAGTAACATCATGTGGCCCAAAAATATTATTAAAATCGTAACTACAGAAATCAAGATATTAAAGAAATATCGATTTTTCAATATAAAACGTTTTCTGTAGTCCAAATATTTTTCATATTTCGTCAGTTGCCTTATTATTCTAGTAAGAAAAAACTGTGGATATTTAAATATATTTGACCATGTACCTTTCGAAATTTTAGTTAATTTTTAAAAAACGCATGCAGCCAACTTTTAATTCGTGAAATCATAAAAATAAAAATTCTTCATGTTCTGGCACTGAGCATACCCGTGCACACCCTGGCTCGCGCGCGTACAAAAACTATATGGAGCCACCTTAATAGCAAAGGTAACTGGACGACAAAATTTCTTTTACTCGACGTTTCGAAACGTTGAGTAAAGGAAAATCAATAAAGTCTACTTTTTTCAATAGCTATATGCTTCTTATCATGTAGTGACGCCCTGTAAATAGTCATGAAAAACTACTTTTCTAGTATAACTGAATGACTCTAGCATGAGGTGCAACGTTCTGCTTTTATTGTGCTTAGTTTATTTAAGACTCAGCCGGACCAACACATGTAATAATAATAATAATATCTGCAAATGGTTAGATCTTCAAGTCTTCTCGGTTAAGGACTTTAAAAGGGTAGGCGCTGTCTTACAACCCTTCCTAACCTGTAGTAAAATGTTGGACATAAAAGAACTTGTTGAATTATTCGTGTATCCTTATCCATGTCTGGAGGAATAACACTAATGTACAAACAAATCACTTATGATTGAAATAATAGTACCTTAATATGCAGCCAGTAAATTCCTCCACTGGCCATAAATATTAAGCGCATCTCAATATGCGTTGTATAAATTAATAATAATAAATTCATTAAATTATGGTAGTGATAATACGTGATTGCTTAATTCTCAGCCTGCTAAATCTCATTATTTTTATCTCGCTATAAAGCTGGGCAATCTGTAACAATAAAGTCTAAACCAACTGGCTGTGGACATGCGGTCTTTCGTCGCCCTAATGAAATAAATACCGAATCTGATCCTCTGATCCTCTATACTGATGCTATACGCATGCGTACCTTTGTCAGGTGTAGGCTTCTCAAAATTCCCTTTTAATTCTAAAATAGTTACAATAGTGCTAGTCTGAGTACTGATCTGTCGGGGTATTTGTGTGCTTTGCTTGGGTTTTTCTTTCAGCTTAAAGACGAGAAGAAAAAAAAAGAAAAAGAAAAAAGAAAAATTAAAATAAGAAAAAAAAAACCACCAAGCGTAAGATCACCGCAAGTAGAGCAGTGGCGCGTGCAAATGCCCCCATGGCAGCCGCTTTATAGTTCATGTTTGACACCGCAGCACAGCTCTGACCAGTTTGAATTAGCCAGGGTCTTGAGATGAGCGAGGAAAAACTGAAAGACCGAAAAAAAAAAAAAAAACAGATTCAGAAAAAGAACCAACCAATTTAGCTCACATGACAGCACACATGACGCGCGCGAAACTTCTTTTATGCAGTTCATGTACAAAATAACGGCTACATTATTCATTTGTATTTTATAAAAAAATAAGAAATTTAAAAGGTTGCTTGCTGTGCTGTGTTGATTTATGAAGCATGCATTTGGGGATTGGCAGCCAACATTCGAGAAGTATTGAGAAGCTCCTTGGCTATGCATTTAGCTTCTCCTAAAGCTTCCGTCTATTGTATTCTGCCAATCCCCGGTGCTTCAGTAGCTTATAACTTCTTCACGAACGCGCGTTTTCTCTTTCTTCAATGAAATTCCGTTTCTAAATTATATAGCTGCCTAACTAGATTCACTTTTCAGTTATTTTAGATAGCTCTTGTACCTTACGTAAATTTTTGATAAATGTAAATATTGAGGTACTAAATAAAATCTATGGCTATGTCTATGCCTGTCTATGAGCGTGATCTCATAAGCATAGACATGATCTCTCTCGAATTAAGGTTATCAGACTGCATGCTTCAACAATATCGCAACCACTGTTCTTTTGAAGCAAATTATGATATATGATCCAAAATCTCTTTTATCGCGAAAAAAAAAGCGTTATTGTTTTTGGTATCTTAATCAATTGTACTTTAGTCTTTGAAACCGTAAAAACCAAAATTGACGATATGAAATAAAATTTTTATATTGTGTGGTATGGCGCACTAAAGGCTAAAAAGGAAAAAAATTAATCTATAATGAAATCCGCTTAACGTAAGACCAGGATATTGTATTTTCACTGCTTCCTCATTAAAGATACAAAAAAGCGGCACTTTTTGTCTTCTTTTGAGAAATTGTCATCTTCAAATATCATGTTACTGGTAAAATTTCGCATTGCCCTTTGTTTTCAAAGCGACCTTTATTGTTTGCTTGAAAAGGCAAACAATCTCGTCAACGGTTTTACAACTTAAATCCCTAATATGATTTGTAATTTTTACTAACCTTGTTTTAGGCAAAACGTTCTGTCTTTTCTGCCCGCTAGTCAGAGTAACATGTAGTTGATAATTGCCAATATTTCAGTCTAGTTCATTTTCCTGATAATAAAGGCTTCGCCTTGTTTTATTATATTTTCTCAGCTGTAAGCTTTAATTTTCTTTGATGCTATTATGTGGGTAAGACAAGCTCTTGTCTCAAACCTCTTGCCTTAGCTCGCAATTTTTTTTTGTTTTTTTTTGTTGTAAATATACCGCCGCTCTGTTTTCGTACCCTCACCACAATAATGCTTCGTCTTACCAGTGCGAGAAATCCTACTCAAAGTGCCACTCAACAAACTGTACAATGTCAATATAGATTCTAACAGCTAATCAGGAAACCAAGTAAGAAAGAACCAGCTATTTTAATTAACATATAGTTTGGAACATCATACAAAATGATATTTGCCATAAAGCAGATAATAGAAGAATAAAACGTAAAAAAACATTATAACAAATGACAAAATTCCAAACTAAGAAAATTGCCAGGAAAATTTAAAAATAAATATCGAATGAAGGCTGCATCAGTGAACAGCTGCCAATTCATTTAATCCCAATACGGTTGACAATAACGGGTCCTCTTTCTGCACAAGGAACAATGACTGTTGGGTTGAGCACAATGATTGACTGTATATGTGTTCACTTTATAATTATCTGAAGCAAATTGCTTTTTAAATGATTGTTTAAATCCTAATTGTGATTGCTTATGATTATAGCAACTAAATAATGATTACTTTTCGTTGTACCTAAACAAATCTGTTTTTATCACCTGTGTATTTTATTTTATCTATCCTAATTTGTTCTTTCCAATAATTATCTTTTGGATAATTTTTGTTTCCTTATGTATTAACATTCTCAAGATATCTAAATTTAGAATTTCATTAACCTTAATAGTCCACATCTTGATCTGTGTTCAGTACGTTATTGCGTGGCTGTGGGTGTTTTTGTTGCTTTGCTTTGTGCTACAACCGATGTCTTTCAATCGTTACATTAAAGTGCTACTTGGACGAAAATCGCTCCAAAATTAAAACTCTTTCATTCGAGCTGGAACTTTGCTGAAATAATCATTGATACATTAAGAACCACTTAATAAAATATCCTTCTGATATTCGAAAGGAAAGTGCCAAAGCATTACGATTTTTTCCTGTCCGCCATTAATTTCTTGTTACAAGAATTCGGCTCAAGAAGACTGGCGCGACGTCATAGATTCAATCCAAGGCAAAACATTGGTGGCTAATTAAATGTATGTACCATGTTCGCAAAACTCGGTTTTTTTGGTTTATTCAAAAAATAATTAATGTTTCTTTCGATTCCTTAACTACTATATGACCAAACAATGTCTAGGCGCTGAAATTTTTTCAGTTTCAATAATATTGACGATCATACACTAATTAGGGATTTCAATACATCCCGGCACGCCAAGAATCACAACAAAGTTTAGGGGCAAGTTCAGGACGCATGGGAGTTTTACATTCTAGTTGCTCCATCGCGCGAAGTGACAGGGAGATTCGGGATTTATTCTAATCATTCTAAGGACAACAACTTTTCAAGATATATTTACATACCAGCGCAAAGAGCAACCTCACAATTTGGGTCCGCGAGACATCCGACACAAAAGCCACAAAAGCAAAATCTACGAGCTGGGTGACAGACGCCGCTGTGGGGCGAGTAATAAATAAGAAACCTTTGACATGTCTTTTTTACAAAGATGATATTAGATAATCGTATGATTTTACCTATTAAATGCGTAATAAACATTTTGGAGCAAATAATAAACGTTCTGTAGCAAATCAGGAGAATTACGAGCTCACATTCTAAATTATTCGGTACATAGATCTAAGTAATTATCAACAAATCTTCACATCACAACGCAATCGGATTTTTTTATAACATCAATAGCTGTTAGATTATATTGAAACTTCAAATTTAAGATCTTTATATCATGGACAGTATTTAGCAAATACAAATCATGGAATGAAAGTAAGGAATTCTTATGAAAACCTCGTCGCAACTGTTGCTTCTTCTTCTAGTTCGGCTTCATCTTCTCTCTTATACACGATAACTTTTTCGTCGGTAGCAACTGGTTCTTACTCTTCAGGATTGACAAAGAGAGTGTCCAAGGACTTTCCACCATTTGAAAAGGTATCAAAGCTTTAAAAAACGTTTACCGAGTTCATTCTTTTTACGATAACGCGTTAAAGCATCAAATAAACTTCAGATAATCTAACAAGAAATGTATGGTCAAAGCGACGGTAACTTGGATGGGTTGTATGTATGACGTTACAGAGAGAAACTGCTGTACACTGATGACTCTTTGGCCGTGCGACAAACAAATTAATGGCGGTCGAAAATTAAGCAGAAAATTTCGGCACTTTCCTTTCGAATAACAAAAAAGATATTTCAGTAAGCGATTATTAAAGTATCAAAGATAATTCATAAGTTTCAGCTCAAATGAAAGAATTTTGATCTTGGAGCGATTTTCTTCCAGTTAGCACTTTAAAGGGCATAAGAGACGCATGAATGACTTTCGAAATGAAGATAATAAAATGCCGCGAAAATTTCATCTAATGCGGTCATCGGCTCAATGGAAAACATACGCGTATGTGGAAGTGGTGATTATTATGCATCAAGGGAGGATTATTGAGATAAGGAATTACGTCAGTTTAACCTAAAGCTGGCAAATTCTACTAATACTTTGTCGATAACGGCATTGAAGCAGTTCAAAGAAAAGTTAAGCTAATAATCTTAGAGTCATGGGAATAAATAATTCGACCAAAAAAATATATGGTTAATATTTTATCGATCGATAAATCTAATTTTTTTAGTAACCAAATAACAATAGTTAAAAAAATGAGGACTTCATAATATGAAATGCCGAAATATTCCGGCAGTTAGCATTAGGAGTAGACTCCGTGTTTTCATATCAAAGCGTTTGGTTGAAATACGAATTATACAAATTATGATAAGATAACTGTAGATGAAAAGTGTCAAAAACCCATTAGCATGTCGCAAATTCGCTTCCGATCGCGGCCACCATTTTCATCTTTGTTCACTATTTGCTTTTGGACTTGACTGAAAATTATCAACCAATTCTTTTGTAATCAAAATAAGATCACCGAGGCAGCGCTGTCGCCAGAAATGTTTGTTCAGAATTAAGATACACTCAAATACGCCAATCTTACTTTGACAATTTAGCGATATATAAACATATTGACCGCCAACCGGTTGGCTCAGTTGGTTGGGCATCGGGAAGTCGTAGTTCGAGCGGGGTATCCAGCCAAATTTTTAGGGGGGGGGGCTAAGTAAGTTTAGGGGGGGGGGCTAATTGAGTTTCGTCCGTCAACACAATGGAAAACAATATAAAAAAGCAGCGATTGTTTCTGCTGAAGGGGGGCTTCAGATCCCACTATGGTATTCTGTTAGCTATAGTAAATGTATTGAAGCCATAATGAAAGTGTACTGTTTTTGTGTTAGATCATTGAAATAGGTTCTTTGTTTAACGGTCACTTGTCAATACTGGAGAGCAAATATTGTTATTTATGTTTTAACTTGGTGATTCTTTGCTTTCGAACTACTGGATGAAACGATGTGTAACGAGCGTGTTTCAAAATGCAGTTTTATTACGATCTTTTGGATCAGATTGTAGAAAGTGTTTGCTTTTTATTCATTTGCTATTAGTGAATTAATCAGCACGTGTATTTTTCTGACATACCGACATACCGTATATATATTCAAAAATGGTCTGCCATGCTATTGCCATTTTTCGGTTATAAAGGCTTATCAAGACTATGGCATTTTGTAAGTCATTGATAAAATTAGGTCATTAGTCCTTAGGTCAATACTTTATGATAAACATAAAACCCGCTATTGACAGACTGAAAGGAAGTTGCTGCTGATCTTCTAATACGCTATTAGTTTTGTTAATTCCTTTCATGAACATATGATGGATATTGAATACAAAGATTTAATAGTTCAACTACTACATACACTTGCCAAACACCCAGGAATAGCGATATATGTGTAGTTTGTCATAAAATTCTATCAAGACGACTTGTGAAAGTTTTTCGCCAGCTTCTAAGTTCATAAAAAAAGATCATGTACAATCGTTCCTTGAACGTTCACGCATATTTGTAGCGGTTGCCCATGATTGAAGCATTGAAGGCTTATGGATATGTAAATCAATGAGACCGAAAAGGGGTTTTCCTGATACCTAGAATCAGATCTCTAAAGAAAACCTAAACATACTTATTAAAAATCCCTTGTGGAGAATTACGGTCTTATTCTTATCAGCTGTGAGTTTCCAGCGTCGACGGTATTTTTATTATGTTCATTTATTAGAGCTGCGACAACTAACAAGCTAACAAACGCACCGGTGCCAAAGGGAGGGGGGGGGGGAGGGGTACTTAGGGGGTACTTTCTAGGGGATACTTTTTGGGGGGGAACTTTTCAGCCCCAAGGTGGATTCAGTCGGAAGACGTTATGTTTATTTGTAGGTCATACGTCGAACCTATTTTGTATTCACGAGGTACTTGATGGTCACTATCAACACGAGAAAATTCTTTATTATGTTTAGTTTGACTTGTTATTCTTAATTTATTCTATGCCTTCGTATTGATAGTTAGTGCAGTTGTTCTAGTTTTCGCTTGATCTTTTGATTTTACGTGATTGCCAGTTGGATTCTCTTCAGTGCAACTGTCGCTGCGATATGCAAATTATGAGTAGCTTCATGCACCAAGGAATTTGATTATATCATATTTACTTCAATCTCTTAATTTCGAGAAATATTTGACGGTATTTTAGTTATGCTCGTTCTAAATAATCCAACATTGCAAACTCCTTGACGGAATTGAATCCCGGTCTCCCACGTGACAGGCGCGAATACTAACCACTATACTTTCAAGGATTTTGACGTAAATATAGACCACCGGTGCGGCACCGGTGCCGGGGTGGCACAGACCCCTATGTATATACTACTTCAATTATTGAAATCTGATTCTTCATTTATGAGAAATTCAAGAAAAATGACTCTTCATTTTTTCTCGAAACGAAGTAGTCTCCCTCGCATACGTTTTTAGTGTCGATCGTCACGCAACGCCCCCTCCCCACAAACGGCTGCTTGCATTCGAACTACATTCCTTTCTCATTGTTTCACCAATCACACTGACGGGTTACATATTTAGGGAACCGTTCGCGTTCACCGTGCATTTTTTATTTTGCATTCTCAACTCGCGGTCATTGTTTGCAAAGATGGGTCTGCCGTACCATCTGGTTTCGGACATCGGTTCCCAGCTTACGTCCGAGGAGTTCAAGCAGTTCTGCACAAGAAATGGTATCCACCACGTGGCGGGTACTCCCTACCATCCAATCACTAACCGTCTTACTAAGTGTATGGAACAGAGCTTGAAGAGCGGTATCAAGGCTGACAAGAGTGATAGGAGTCTTCAGCACTTCCTGTTGGCATACCGGAATGCACCACATGCAACCACCGGTTACAGTCCGGTGGAGCATCTGTTTGGGAGACAACGCCGATCTTGCCTGAACCTGTTGAAGTCCGCTGTCAAACAGCAAGTAGACAAGAAACTACTTAAAGACGAGACTCGATGTCTGACCTCCTTCAAAGAGGCATCTTCCGTTTGAGTCGGAACTACCGCGGCGGAGCAAAGTGGATGTATGGAATGGTACTAGTGCGAACGGGCCCTCTGATGTATCGGGTACAGTTCAACGATTATGTCCGGCGACGTCAAGTAGGACAGATGTGTCACGGTAGCAGTAACTTAACACCAAGTAATCCTTCAGCAGAGTCGTAGACTGACCCTGTGGAAGAAGTGGCGGCAAAAGATGGGCCGGAGAAGACTCCGGAAACCACACCTGTGTCGGCAGAACCGACGCAATCGTCAATATCCACTACCGATGTTACCCAGAACTGGGAGTTACCACTGTCACCGCCTGTTAGATTCCAAGATAGCGCGTATGGGTAATAATAATTATTTATTTTAATAATAATTATAATAATAGGCAGGACATTGCAACAAGGCCGAGATTGTTGTGTCGTTATGCTAAAGAACCAACAGGCTTAGGGGGGGGGGGGGGGGATGTTAAGCATATTGACAGGCTGTGTATGACGTAACGACTGTCGCGCCATAAGCAGGAAACTTTTGAGAAATAAAGATAATCGTTTTGCAGTTTACTCGAGTTGTTGTTGTTTTACTCGTTTTCTGAGAACCGATATAATTGTCTCCAATACACGACACACACACATGCAAACCGTTTTCATTTCCTTAGATTACCTGGTTTATTTTAAAAACCTAATATATCAAATATACAACATTGCCGCTCATAATGTAAATAATACTCATTAAAAAGGAATATCAAAATCTAGTAAGCTTAGGTTTTCAAAGTTTTTTGAAAAGTAGTTGAGGCTTAATGAAAGGAATATTTTATGGAAGAATTAGGATAAGAACGTTCAGGGCCTCGGCAATTCTCAAGTTTATTAGGTTAATGATATGCAGTCAATTTTCTCTGTAATCTACCAAAGGATTTGTTTTTATATTTTCATTGCGGTTAAAATATATTCAAATATAAAAACATCAAAATTTCTATGGAAAACCAAACATGGTTATGTTATGCGGTGCCATTTAACAAAATATTTCTTATAACAATCCATTGTTAACGGCACCACAATGGCCGCCATGCTTTTGTTTTTTTTTACTCTCTTGGGAATGCTTGCAACCCATCAATAAGAAATAATTAAAGATTTTTTTCAAGATCTTATTTTTACCTATCAGATCCATTCAAATTGGGCTCTCTGTGACTTTCGTATCGAGAGTTCCGCTTAGACATCGCCTAAATATATATATTAAACTTCAATGGCTAGTGTTGTTCGGTTGAGCGTGGAGCCAAGTTCGAGCCCGAGTCAAGTACGAGTCACGAGTCAACCACGAGTCAGATACAATTTTCCACAAAATTTATTAATTCTTTTCAAAACAAAAATTGAATTTAAGAAATTTTCATATGATTTTTTTAAATACACTGTAAGCCACTTCAGTTGACCATAACACAATTACAAGATTGTTTTCCCCCAGTTAGTAGCGGGGAATCGAGTTGATTTTTCATGGCTTGGCTGACATCACTTCCGTCCGTCCGTCCGTCCGTCCGGCGTGTACACAACACAAGAATCCTGGTTGATGTCAAAGCAAAACTTCTAACAAATGCGGCTCTCAAATGCACCGAAAAATAGGTTTATGATAAGTTATACACCAAAAACAAGTTTTAAAAAACTTTCATTCAATCAAAGATGGATCAATAAGTGTTCTTCAAGAATTCAGGTGTGTGTTTTTAGCAAACAATCGTATACATATATATTTTTGACAAGCATTTTTCTCGACGAGTTAACAAATCCAAGACTTTCGCTCAAAACGTTTAAAATAGTTCTCTTGATAAGCTTAATTTATTTTAATGCTGGAGGAAATATAACACGGAGAGCATATTACGACAAATATTCCTCCTTTATTTAGTTGGTAAATCTTTAACGATTTGGGTGTTTTTAACCAACTATCGTATGATTTTCGTCCAAGAAAATCTAGCTTTGTTCGCCACCTTTTTAAATAAAAGAGATTCAAAGCCTAAAAGTGTCGTCGTTTGGAAAACTTTGTCGAAGAATCTTCCAAGAACAAAACTAGCCCCTGGAGGTGGTGTTGAGTTGTGTACAAATTCCTATAAGTGGGAGAGTATAATCGCGCAAAAAAAAAGCAAAAAAAAGCAAAAAAACAAAAACAAAAATAAAACAGAAACGAAAACAAAAAAACAATCAAACAATGTAGGGCATTTCGATTCTATTTCACTGCATGGTTTTTATTATGGGAGAAATTATCTTCATCTCGAATAAAAAAATTATTGAAGATTCTCCCCCGATCTTATTTTTACCTTTCAGTTTCATTCAAATTGTTCTGCCTATGACTTCCGTATCGGGAGCTCAGCTTCTAGGCAGTGCCTAAATATATATTATTTAGTACTACACAGTAGCTAAAGTCCTAAATTATGTTTCAGTATACACTTACTTTTTGATATCTGCTCAGTCACAATAGAAAGTTGACGACAAAAAGCACAGTTGGGTTTATGATTTATGTTTGTTAATAAAATTACCATACATTCTTCCACCCTTATTTGTTATACTCCTCCGAAAAACAAGCAATTCTGGGCAGCCATATTGAACCCGGTTGGGAATGGATACTAATAACTGGTGTCTGTGGGGGGAGGGAACGGTTTGATTTGGATAGTGTTTGGGTTTCCTGTGTTGTTGTTGTTGTTGTTGTTTCGATCGACTTTTCTTTTCATAAAAACAAAATTTAATATCTCTAAGCGGCGAAATGTTCCTGAGAAATTCTTTAAACCTTCATCAAACCAGTAAGAATGCGGAATTTTTGTAAAAACTTGGCTCATATTAAGATAACCTTCATATTACTGAAGTAGGCTGAAGCTAATTGATGATGATAAAAAAAAATCAAATGAAAATTCATCAAATTTTGTTTCGAAAATAGTTAAAAACTTTTGTGGAAAATTGTTTCTGTCTCGTGGTTGACTCGTGACTCGTACTTGACTCGGGCTCGAACTTGGCTCGCTCAACCGAACAACTCCAATGGCTATAGACTGTTAATGCCATGCTTTAATTCAGTATCCAAAGTGGTATTTTCTTTAATCGAATATCATTTCTAAGTGGCAAATGGCTTCGCGTTTTAAATCATTTTGTAAGCTGATCCGATTCTGGTCACTAGTTGCTATATTTTAAAGTTATTTTGTCTCTGAAAACTACTAGAAATAAATACCAGATTCAAATGAGTTTATGTGAGTTTGAGTTTTCAGTTTTTTAAATTAAAATGATGAAATTAAAATTCTAAAACGCATGCATTTTGACCTTCGCGTGGGATCGATCTTGTATTTACTGTAGAATTTTTCTTCTAGAAAATGGCCATTATTTTCAGATAAAAGATTAACCAAGGAAACTGTAAAGAGTTAAGCAATTCCGATAGAAACCCTGAGCCAAGATTAGCATGTCTTACCGTTTAAATAAATCTTTAGATTTAGCGACTTTTCTAGCTGAACGAGCAAAACGTAATTCGATATCTTTTGGAAAATATATTTGCCGACACACTTTCTAACATTTATGCTGTTATCGAGAATGGATTTCGACAGACTCCTGAAATTTGGATATAATATTTTATATGATTTTCTTTTCTTTTTGTTGTTTGTTTTATTTGCCGGCGTCGGTCCGTATATTCAAGATCTCGTGCACAGTTTTTCCCTATCTGGACCGACTATAGGACGGTAAAAACCTTTTTTCCTCGTATTCTTTTCCCCTTGTTTTTGTAATCGTTTTGTTTTGTTGTTTAGCGGACAAGGATACCTGACCGCATACTTTCAAAAACGTTTTGTCGGTGTGTCTTCATCAAATGTTAAGTATTTTGTTTTTCGTGAAACTAGTTTCGCCACTATGACTCGTGTTCTCATAACACTATATACAAAGGTGGCCTGAGACAGGAGGGCTTTTTACCACCGCTATCGTTTTCGTATTCCGGAATCGTTGTCGATCTCTTCATAGGAGACATAATTGAATAATATATATTTATTCACTGCCTAAAAGCGGAGCTCCCGATACGGAAGTCACAGGGAGAACAATTTGAATAAAACTGAAAGTTAAAAATAAGATATGGGAAAAATCGTCAATTATGTTTTATTCGAGATGAAGATAATTTCTCCCATAATAAAAACCATGCAGTGAAATCGAATCGAAATGCACTACATTGCTTTTTTTTTTCTTTTTCCGCGAGTATATACTCTCCCACTTAGGAATTTCGTACACAACTCACCACCACCCCCAGGGGCTAGTTTTGCTCTTGGAAGATTTTTCGACAAATTTTTCCAAAAAACCCGACATTTTTAAGCTTTGAATCTCTCTTACTTAAAAAAAACGAATGATAACTACAGATAATCCAATACAATATCAAGTTTAGTGAAATTTACCTCGGATGTCTTTTATTGAAATCGAAAATCTGGAGATTTAGGACAAATCAAGACCAAAAAACAGACTTGGAGCAAAATATAAGCTTACTTTAATAATTACGTCTTTTACAGAACGAGACGTTTTACATTCAGTTAAACTTGACAAGAACAAATGAGACAAAATAGAAAATAAAGGCAATGCAAAAAGGCAATGCAAAATGACGAATTTCTTTGTCAGTAAATTGGCGTTTTTAAATGTTTTTGAATATTTTTACGGCTTTTTAAAGTGAAACTCTAGGTCTCTCTACAACAACATCTCTCAACAACACACTGAATTTAAGCTCATTTTTATTATCAGACTTGCTCGAATGCAGCTTAATAAACAGTTGAATATTTGTGTAAAAAATTGTGTTGTTATCTTTCGATATTTCTATACGTAATAAAAGGTGTAAAACGTTTTTTTTACAAACGTTTAATAGCCGGATTTACCTTTATGTGTACCCGGATGTTGCAACGCGTCGACATTCCCGCCAAAAAAAAAAACCAGCCAATCGGAATGCTTGTGTACACGCCCGGACGGACGGACGGACGGACGCCGTACGGACGAAAGTGACGTCAGCCAATCCATGAAAAATCAACTCGATAGTTTACCATTTTTTCTTAGGTATGGTGCTCCGCGCGGGAGCTCTGATATTAATCTGCACTACCTTTGCTTCCACATCAGTTTCTTTGGTATTCTAACTCCTGACGCAGGCGACTGTCAGTAAATATAAATTTGTTACATTTTGCTGTGTAATTTACTATGAAAAGTGTTCTGAAGTGAAATAGCCTATTAAAAAGTGTACGGAAAGCATATGTTTCAGCTATAAGGATGATTTGCAAATAAAAATAAAAAAACAGTGCTTTCCACAACAAAACTATTTTATAATAAACTAGTCTTGAATTTACGTCATCTCATTCGCATTTTGATATTTCAAATGTTTATATCTCTGAAAATAAAATTTTACATGATATACACTTTAAAGTTACATACCTCCCAGGGTATGTTTTTCTTAAACTCTCTCTACGCAACACGTTCAATAAAACTCCCTATTACCATATATCGTTTTAAAGGTCATATGATAAATATTCAAAAATAATATTATTTCAAAGTTATTTTCTAACTGGAAACAATGCCAAGCATTAAACACAAATCGGGCACGTACAGGTTAACTAATAGAAATAGTGTTAGCGCGTTAGCCAAAAGAACCTCACTATGTGAATAAACAAGTGATAATCTACAAAAGGGTGCGTAAAACATTAACCGGGATTGAAATTTTCCAACGTTCCAATGCGTGGCACTCTCTCACCACATGATTGTAAATAATTCACCACTTATCTTTATCTGATTCCAACTTTTAATAAAACGACTTGGAATATATGAATAACAACAACGATGGCTGTCTCTCTGCACACACCGCCACTTCACACTCACTCTCACTCAGTCCCCAGAAGCACACAGGGAGCCTACAACCTCCCCCGGACTAAGGAAAACTTTAATGTCCCAAAAGTAACTGTTTAACCTAAGTTCAAACTTCATGCAACCGTAACTTGTTGGACAGTTTCTTGTGAAGTATTTTTTCCTTTTGTTGAGTCTCTGCCTGTACCATGGAGTTCCTCTAGCAGCTTTAATTGCCTGAACACTGCGATCATAGTCACTTAAGTACTTGTGTCTTTGACGTACCCGCTGGGTTCTGTGATATGAGGTCTTTGCGTTGTCGCTCTCTGCATCACCTCCATCCGACTCCCCATCATTACACCACTCCAACTCTGATCCCTTGTCGCTTTCCGTTTCCGTCTCATCTTCTGTATTACTACCTGACTCCACAGTGTCGCTGTCTCCCGTCTCTGTTTCCTCTGCACTACTGCTCGCGTCATGCATATCGCCGCTTCGTGACTGCGTTGAGTTACCTGTCAGCTTCTGAGTTTGGTCTGCAAGATAATCTTCCTCTCTTTGACATGTTTCTGGAACATTTATGTCAAATTCAACAAAACCAGAATCCTTAATGTCGCTAAGGTTCTTATCGGTCTCTGACTGTAATGGACCGAAGCCGACTGCTTCTGCATTCTGAGTTTGGGCTGGGGGAACACATACTGCAGTCTTTGCTTCTGGCAGAAACACATGCATTGCCGTAGAGCGTTGCGGTTTACCGGTTTTTTTACCATCTTTCTCATGCTTGATTTGATATAAAGGACCCCCGACATATTTTCAACCACAACATATGGGTCTCTCCATCGATCTTGTATCTTGTGCTTTCCCCGGAAATCTCTGTTAAACTCAAGCACTCGGTCTCCCGGTTGGAATTCATTTGCTTTCATTTGCTTTCTCAACTCTTTCCTGTTCCTGAGCCAAGACTGCCCCTAGGCCCCATCCACAAGCGTCAGATAAAACGGGCTTGAAGATCTGGCATGGCATGCTCTCCTCTTTTCTTTACCGTTGGGTCTCCTGATACCAACCGGTACAGTGGAGCAGCAATGGTAGCGAATTGTGGGACAAATCGCCGGTAGTATCCCGCAAATCCCAAAACTTTCCGGACCTTTTCAGCATTCTGTAAGGTATTCCATTGCACTACTTTGGTCTGCTTTAACCTTTGATAGTACCCTGATATTAAAGTGCCTCAAGTGCCTCATCCGCCCTTGGTAATGGATAGGAGTCTTTCAGAGTCTTGCTGTTCAGCGTTCTGTAGTCAAACAAACCCATACTTACCCATCCCTTTTTCTGACTACCACTATCGGTTATGAGAAACAGCTGTGGCTAGACTGTATTATATCATCTTCCTCCATTTTGTGTAGGGTTTAATTTCCAGCAGGCTTACTCGCTCCCAGTCCCCATACACACACAGGGAGCCCACAAATACAACTTTTAAAATTTACTAATAACTTTTTTAAAGAAGCAAAACATCAAAAAAATGCTCACACACTTTTGTAGTTCTTCTTTAGGTTATTCGCATAGCGAAATTCGTTTGGCTATTCCCTACTTTCACATCCCCATAATACTTTGCGACTTTTGGGGGTAACCAGAGGGTAAAAACCCACTTATTTTGCTGATAGCTGATCAGACAATGTTGACAATACCTTGATTGGTATCCAAAAATAAAACAAGGAAGTAAAAAACAGAAAAAGATAGAAGCCTGAAGACGTTTAAGGCAAATTTTAAACATTTTTTTTCGTAAGTCTATACCTTTTCTGTAAGACCAAAACTCTTGATAACCTGTACACGCAAAAATAACTTTAAATGAACTGATAATCAGTATTGTACAGATAAAAGCAGGCATAATATAAATTCAATTAAGAAACATTTCAATTTGGGACAGTTTTTTGATTGGTAACCCCCCTTCCCCCTTCCCCCTTCCCAAAGACGCAAGGCATTATGAGGATGTGAAAGTAGAGAATAGAACAGAAAAAGATAGAATAGAACAGAACTCACTTAATCTTTTGTGCAAAAACTAAATCTACTCAAATCGCTCTACTTCCTTCCCAAACTTGTAAAACAAGACTTCTACTACAAGATCATCCTTCCAGCCGTCACCTATGGTATATTACTTTGGGGTAACTGTACCCAAACACTCATGGATAACCTGGACAAGCTACACTACAGAGCTGCAAGTATCATCAACCAGCTGCCCTGGAACACCCCAAGAACAGAGATAAGTTCCCTCAAGTTCTTTTACACTATCAAGCTGGGTGTTTTCATGCCCAAGTGCTACTACAACCTAGATTCCAAGCAGGAACTGCAGGACCACATCAAAAAGAGAGATGTTGGGTACTCCCTACGTAGTTCCAACCAAATAACATTGCCTCTTTTCCATACAGTCAATCATGGAAAAAAGGCAATAAGGTACCAGGGTGCAAAAACTGTGGAACGCGCTCAACAACAATACTAGAGAATCTAGTTGCCCCGTTATTTTCAAACAAAAACTTAAAAAGGACATATCTCAACTAAAGATGTAATAACTCTTTCCAGTCAAAATATTAAATTATGTAATAATTAGCTTAGTAGTAGATAAGATCGAGAGAATGAGAGAGAGAGAGAGAGAGAGAGAGAGAGAGAAGAGAGAGAGAGAGAGAGAGAGAGAGAGAGAGAGGAGAGAGAGAGAGAGAGAGAGAGAGAGAGAGAGAGGAGAGAGAGAGAGAGAATGTGTGTGGGTGAGAGTGAGAGGACTAGTATAACTTAGGACCTAGGATTAGAACACGACCACATCAGCTACGCTGTATTTAACTTATCGTGTATAAATAAATATTATTATTATTATTATTATTATTATTATTAATACGCGATAAATGTCCATTACTCACCTCTACTGAACGTGCCCGATTTGTGTTTAAAGCTCCCGGCATTCTTTCAAATTAAAAAATCCCTTTCGAATAAAATTATATATTTTCTAAGTTTTTATTACATGACTTTGAAATGATATATAGTTTTATGGGGGTTTGTTTAAATTGTTGCGAAGAGAGAGTCTTAAACGAAACATATCCCTGAAGGTCTCTAGTAACTTTTACTCTACGGATATCTAAGGCAACGCATTACTAAATAGATTCTATTTCAGATATTTGTATCGATTTTTATTTCCTATGGACTTATAAAGCTATTTCATTAAGTTGCCACACAACTTGTCGAGTACTATCTAAAAACTTCTTGCTACAAACCCTGGCAAGAATAAAGGAGATTTCCGTTTGGTAACTTCAACATGACGTCATAATAAGGCTATCATTATTTTACTTTCTTCCCTTCTCTTCCCTCCCTTTTGCTTTTTTTTTCTTCCCCTCTCTTTCCCTCCTCTCCTTCTTCCCAATTTTCCATTTTTTTGGGAAGCGAGTACGAGGTTGGGGTGGGGAGAGTATGATAAGAACGTTATGTCGAGACAGGTTTTAACATTTAACATTACATTTATTAGATACTTTGGGACAAAATTTATAAAAATTAGGATCGGAAAGCGAATTCGAGTTCATGCGTTTTTGCTCCATAAATTAAACATGTGTTGTACTGAGGCAAGTGTTTCTAGTCAATTCTATCGGATTGTTTAATAAAAATACATTAAAAATGTACGTCGTAAGATTTCATTTTTGGTGATTGTCTTTGACACTTCTCAAGTCTGCAATATATTAACCGGAAGACTCTCGTAATCAGAAGATGGCAAGATTAATGGGTTTACGAAAGCAACCATTGATGCTCAGGTAAGGATAGTTCACGTCACTTACTTCATAGTCATGTGGTATGAAAATTTTCTTCTGGTTGAATATATAGATTTCAACTGTTACCCAGTATGTAGGCTATAACACAGGTTTTGTTTAACAGGTTCTTGTTAAATCGATATGTAGAAGCATATGAATCGGATCGGTTTCATTATTTTTTCAAGGAAGATTTATGACATCTTACTTTATTTCCATCGTTATCGAAGCTATACGGCTCTTAATATACTGCATTAAGCACAATTGTCAATCTTTGTTATCATGAGTGAACTCTCCAAATACTTAGGACAAGCATTAAAGTTTTCTTCCAGTCACGGATAACAAGAATAGCGCTTACGGCATCTGGTATGAATTCTTGCCAACAATTTATTATATTTTAATTTCTAGACAGGAACTATGACTGATCAGTGTTCGAACAAGAATAATCTAGCTCATTGTTACTGTGAAACCAAAGTTTTTTTTATTAAAAGCTTGGAAATTTCCTTACAAAACTACATAAAAATACTATTCTTTTTGTTAGATAAAAACTTTCGTCGCTTATTCTTTTGCAGTTTTAAACTGTAAAGGACTGGTTAGAATCCTTGTTTTCGATTTAGATAAGATTGATAAAGAAACCGTTGAGTTACTGTATTTATATGGCTTTGTTAATCTACATCGGCGACATTCAACAGCGAATAATTTCAGTACAACACATAATGATACTAAATCAAAATAAGAAGAAAACAATAAACGTCGAACAAAGCGCTTGGTATGTCAGCTCCGTTGAGTTAAATTGAAATTTATTTTGATAGGAAGGCCAATTTTTTTTAACGGTAAACTTTGAAGATAGAATGGAGAGAGAAGAGATATATAACCAGGACGACTCTCATTCGTTATTAGGCTCCTTTCGAACCGATCTGCGAGCAACGCTTGAAAACCATCGAGGAATGGAAATAAACAAAATGATTATTCGTGAGAGAGTAAGTTCATATTTTCCTTTTTCCATCTTCATTTTATACTTTTTCTGTTATTGTTAGTATGCTTAGTTTTATCATCCATCCATTCATCCATTCATACATTCTTGCTTTCTTTCTATCTTTCTATCTTTCTATCTTTCTATCTTTCTATCTTTCTATCTTTCTTTCTTTCTTTCTTTCTTTCTTTCTTTCTTTCTTTCTTTCTTTCTTTCTTTCTTTCTTTCTTTCTTTCTTTCTTTCTTTCTTTCTTTCTTTCTTTCTTCCTTTCTATCGCTCTTCCTTTCTTTCTCTCTTTCTTTCTTTCTATCGTTCTTTCTTTCTATCTTTTATTTGTTCATTTATAGATTCATTAAGTCATTTACATTTGCCCTTACCTTTACTGTATCAATTTTGCTGTAACTACAACCAGACACTGTGCATATAGTCTACAACTCAATCCGGCGCCTAACTCAACCTTAGTGGCGTTTATCGTAAGTGTACTATATGCACTTGGCTTTGCATTTAAAGTACGAGCGGTTGATTAATTGCCTGCGTTAGTCAAGTTTCGTTTATTTTAGCTGCGTGGTTAAAAAAAATGTTTGCTATGCAACACTTGTTGGCCCAAGTCTAGACAAAGACGACTAGTACACCAGGAACTAGAGATAATATCTACTCTTTCTTTAACTTCATCGAATACTATACGCCTGTGTACATTACTAAAACCACAACAGCACGCTCAAGTCGCAGTAAAATCGCCGCGAGATCGCACACTGTTTACATTATATGCAATTCGGTCGCGGCGAGAATCGCGCGAGAATCGCACTGCAAAATTTGCTAGTGGAAACGAGCCTTGGTTAGTAGAACTTCCTTGTCTTATTTGACCTGTCTTATATTTAGCGATGCAGACATTTTAATATGTCATATATATAAATACATGAAATATCTAATGTAATAAAAATTCAGCTTATCTGTTGTTGCTGTCATGGTTTTTCAGTATTCGAATCCTTGTTCGCTTGTTGTCTTACATGACTTTTCTCCTGTTTTTCTTGAGCTCTACACTCAATCCCAGATAACCGCATAGACACTAGCGTGCTTTTTAACTCGTTTGTACGCAAAGCTCACTCGCTCAAAAAGATGTTAGTAGATCGATGATTAAACGTTTATTGGTCGTCTTACGTTACCTCCTAAGAACGTTACGCGAAACTTACTTTCGCACTTCGTACAAACACGATTTTTTATCCAGAGACGGCGTAAATAGCTCAATATCTGGAATTTCAATGTTTGTGGGATGAGAAACATGTGGGATGAGTAGAGAGGCAAGGTCTTATGTCGCCAATGAAAAGCATTTCATAAAGGAGGCATTCAAATCTAGAAACTACCATCGATCGGGCTTCCCGATAATAAAATCAAATTGCTGACGAGGGAATTACACATTGAATTTCAAGTTGAAATCCGATATTGCACAAATCGCGAAGGGAATAAGTGCAATGTCGTTTTCCGCATGAAATATTGTTGAATTTAAATATAATATTAATATGACAAACACTATAGCAAAAATATTTAGACATATTTACACATTATTACAGTATTTTATAAATACTTGGAGCAATAACTGAAGAAAAAAACAATAAATAAATAAATAAGAAACAAACAAAATAAAACAACAACAAACAATAAAACAACAACAACAACAACAACAAAACAAAAAATTAACCAAAAAACAAATAAAAAAAACAAAAACAAAACAAAAAACAAACAAGTTATTTCTTTATTTCATGGGATTTAGTTTTTAAATGGTCATGACTTTTGTGATATTGTGTTATTCTAGAATCTATAAGCTTTTATGAATAACAATTAGGCATCCGATATGATTGTTTCCTGAGTTCGTATTTAGCTTAGAACGCCAAACCTCTCTGCCGCCCGAGCCATCTCAGTCACACTCGGGTTGTTTGATCATTTTAGTTATAACTGTCTAGAAGCTACCGAACGTTCGATTTGAGAAAAGGCTTGAAACAATTTTTTTAATTGGATTTGTGTTTGTTTTACGGGACTTTTAAAGCAATGAAAGGACAAAATATGACAAATCAATCAGTATATTGTCATTTTATCAAAAATATTGATCCCTGTGGTATTGTAGACAAATTAAATGGTCAGTATTTATGCAAATAGTCTGTAAAGAACTATTATCAGTCTTAAGAATTGTATTTTTTCTGATTACTTTCTCAGTTCTGCTGTTCCAATTTTTGCATGTATAGGCATCAATATCCAATAATTGATGATTATCTCGAAACCAAGATCGGGACACCCGGTTTTTTATTCTGAATCAGCATTAAAAATCACTTTTTAAAATGTAAAAAAACGAGCCCGCAATAATCTTGCACATCGATCAGTTTCTGTTCGATTATAACGGATAAAATAAACGAGTTAAAAGATCAAGTGTTCAATATCGATAATGATAATCGATCACATACGGTGTACGTATTCTACCATCAGTGTCTCGTTGCAATATCAAGACAATTTTTTTTTCTTTTTATGCTTTCAAGTATTTTAATATTATTTTTATTTATTGATTATTATTTTACAATTAAAATTACAAAGAATCACTTATATGTTTTGATATATATCAACGTAACATAACCAAAAAGCTAAATAAGATTCCTGTCCTCGATCGTCCTCGATAAGCATTAACGTTAACCATCAGAGAATATATGCAGATTTTTATTTGACATTTAATGTTAAAAAAGATCACAGCGATGATAAATGTCATCGATCGCCTTCTAATGTTTTTTTTTTTTTAAATTTTAAAGTTCGGTATTTAGATATGAACTTACTTCATTCGGCTACAGCTGTCACTAAAATTTTTGCGTGCTTCCTGGTGCCTTCTCTCAACAAGCTTAAGTTAAGATGGATTGATATGAATTTAAATACTCCGCTTTGGGGCAAGTTCACGTACTGTTTAAATTATCTCCGATCGAGCAATGATCAAAAGCTAATACTAATTTAATATAGTTTATAATCCAAGCGATTCAATGCTATTATCAGTAAAATATTTGCATTTTGATAACTTTGTCATATTAGTAGTTAGTAGAAGTAGAATGTGTATATATATATAATATATAGCCTTTTGCAAAAATTAAGGCCGTTTCAAATATAAATACAAGTATACCAAAAGTATATCAGACGCGTTGGGATATCTTTCTTGATATTAATTTCAGAAAGCCCTAGTGATAGACAACTCGGAAAAAATAACAGAGATGGTATCCCATAATTTTCGACATGTTTTTGATATACTTGTAAATATATTGGAAGCGGCCATGATTTTTGCAAAAGGCTGTATATATTCCGAACAATACTTCTTTTGTAAATAATTATTACACCTCTTGTATATAAATATCACAGTAATAGGAATATGTTTCATTAAAGTCTGTCTGATGAGTGCGTAAGCACGAAACTCGGAGTTATATTGAACATGTCTCGTCTTTAATCCAATCTTTACTATATATCTATTGCTCTGCATCCCTACGCATCGAGCACTGTTTCACCAGTATAGACCACATTACATACTTTGTATATATATATATAAATTCTTCCGCATCGTTTTAAATATGCGAACGATTAATGCTTTCCTTAATTTATCATAAAATATGTATAAATTCCTATCGAGCTGTTATATATAATGAATCATTTGTTTTACTAATCATAACCATATAAACTTAACACTGAGGATGTTTCTGAAAAAGTAAAGGTCGAAAATTACTCTTCTTCCGCGTAAATCGTGATTTTTGACTTTTATTACTGAGTTCTCCTCTATAACATTGTTGTTTGTTTATAAATCGCGATAATATATATATATATGTATATACATATAGACATGGAAAGTGATTATTAATGATTAGATAATAATTTTAAATAAATCTGACAAAAACATAATGATATAGGGAGTCTCACCGATGTTTCGCATTAGAAATTTTCAGTTCAAGTTTCCATAAACGCAATTCTTTTCAGTTCTTCGTCTTTCGAAAAGCTCTTTCCAAATTTAGTTATAATATTTATTAGCCGAATAAATTCTGATAGTTATTGTCAGATTGACATTAAATATTTACCTCAATTACTTAATGTTTCTTGCTTCTGAAATCAGTCCATGATTACTGAAATTGTTGATGTATTTTGGTTTCTTTTCATTTCCCTTGTGTTGAACCCTCAGGCTTTCGTTTTGGTTTTCATAAACATATATTCCATAATCTGAGGAATATCATCTAAGCACATATGAAATCCGGTCCAGAAGTACCTGACATGAGATCCATAAGTAACTCAATAATTTATCTTTTATATGAGACTTTTCCAGTCATTCCTTGAATATATAAAGAAACTTGTACAAATGAAGAAAAAAATCTTTCTGCAAGATAATCTTCTTACTCACTTCCGTTCCAACTTGAGGTTTAATAATCCTAGTTGTCAAGAAACCTCTTAACAGAAATCTAAATACAAGGCGTGTTCGCCTATGGAAACAAGTCCCAAGACGAATTTTACCAAAAGCTTCACATTGAAGTTTCCTGCATTTGGTTATATTATATTTAGTAAGGAACATCTATAGGGCCCTGAGTCAGGAAAAGACTTAAAATGTATTTAATTAATCCAAAACTGTCTCATATTTTCAATGGTTTTATAAAAGATGTATCGATAATGAGACCAATTGTTTTTTTCTCTAGTATAAGAGAATAGAATGGCTCCCGTTCTAGAATAATCTTTATCATTATTACCAATATATCTTATTTCACTCATAAATAGTGAACCATTAGGCGGCCTCTGTATTTAGAGTCGATTTTGCCATGCAACTGATGGTATACACTATTTTAATTCATTTCCAGGGGCCTAGCAAATGGCATAAGCCCACCACCTGCTTTCTAGTTGAAGTTGCACCACATATTTTAGTAAGAATATAATAAATGCTATTTATGGAAAAATATCAAAGTTATTCGGCTTTATTTTTCAAAATCGAACAGTCTTGTCGTCGATCCGAATCTGACGATAGGATCTTTTGCCCATGAACTTTCTTAACCCTTCAACTTGCTCACAAATGAATATTGTGTTCGACAAGAAAAAGCATGTTATATAGGATTTTAAAACAGTTGGTAAAACAATACGACAATCGTAGCTAAAAACCAGCAATGGGAAGTGACGAAAACTGTAATAATTTTTTGCAGAGGGCGGGGGTGGATTTGGAGTGCACTTAGTCAGAAAATGGCAGACGACGTAAGAGCAACATTTAAATAGAAAAGAAGCACTATGCGAAAAAAAGCGAAGAAAGAGATCAAAGTTGTTTTTTTTTTTTTTTTTTTTTTTTGCTTTTTAAGGTATTAAGTAAGCTAATAAGCTGGCGTGGAGATGACGAGGCGTGGTATAATTGTCATCACGAGGAGTATTTCGGCAAAGATGCAAGAGCAAACTGGGAGAAATGCTTACGATTTTAGTGCCTTCAGCAGAGTTGCGCGCGTGTCAATTGCCACTAAAACTGAGTTGTACCATGTAAATCGGCATTTAGACGGAATTTGGATTTTTCTTTTTCATTTCATTAGTGGAAAACTAGAAAAACATTATCCACAGCTGGCCAAGTAACGTTTTGTTCCTCATTTGTAACTTAGGTTCACACTTACCTTTAGTAATCGGTAGATAGAAAGTTGTTTTTCCTTGAAAGTATTGGTTTATTAGTATGTTAAGACCAGTAAGGTTAGTTAGGGTTCACTATCATGTACTTGTCTTTATCTAGAAATGTCGAAATCCTCAAATAAATGCATTTTTATTAAATCTCCTCTAAACATTTCATCACGAGTGTCAGCTCTTTTGATTGGTCAATTGATGCTATAATGAGTTTAAGTGTCTAAGATATATATCTTTTCGGCTTTAATTAAGAGTCCATGCGCTTTCGCCGGTCTTTTCATAAGGGTAGGTACATGCTGTTGTTATCTGCATCGTAAATACAACAAAGTTTGACTCTTATTATATTTCCAAGTGCATTTCCTTGTGGTACTCTTAATGATCAGTTAGGTTTCTTAGTATTTCTGACCTCTCTCTTTTAGATAAATGAATGTTTATTTAATCTTTGTGCTAGCCTTTTTGAGAATTGTACACATTTATTTGTATAGAATGACCAAATTAATTAAAACTCTGACATGGCGGATGAAAAAGTTTACACAGAAACATGCTTGGGGTAAACGCTTTGTATAACATCACACTGTTCGTATCTAAACATTTTATTCGAAGAGTACAGGAAGATGTCAAGTTTCCAGCCAGGATATCTTTCGCAGCTATTTTCATTTCAAAACTTATAAATTAATGATATGATTAATTTAAAACAGCCCTGCATGGTTGGTGGCTGGTGGGTATCCTGTTTTTTGTCTTTTTATTTTTGTATTAGTACAAGTTTTTAATATTGGACGACACCTATTTAACAAAAAGAGAAGTATAATATATGTACTTAAGTGTAAAGGTTTAGTGAGGAAAAGAATACCAAGATTCCAATCCTCTGCTCCGATCACGAAACAGTGATAATTTGTTTTTGCACTGATACATAATTAGGCACTGCCTAAATGCCGAGCTCCCGACACGAAAGTCACAGGTAGCCCAATATGAATGAATCAGAAAAGCAAAAATTAGCCTGCATCACATCCGGAATTTTCTTCGTAAATACGGTATTTACGAAGAAATTTCGGATGTGACGCAGGCTAGGTAAAAATAAGATCGGGAAAAAAAGCATTCTATATTCGAGATGAAGATACTGACTCCCATAATAGCGGAGTTCCCGCGAGGGCCGATGGCCCGCGCGAGCGGAGCACCATACCTAAGAAAAAATGATAAACTATCGAGTTGATTTTTTATGGCTTGGCTGACGTCACTTCCGTCCGTACGTCCGTGCGTACGTCCGTCAAGGCGTGTACACAAGAATCCCGATTGGCTGGTTAGATTATCTTTTTTTTTTTGGCGGGAATGTCGACGCGTTGCAACATCCGGGTACACATCGGTAAATCCGGCTATTAAACTTTTGTAAAAAACGTTTTACACCTTTTATTACGTATAGAAATACCGAAAGATAACAACACAATTTTTTATTCAAGCTTATATTTATAATTATATTTACTCTATTTACGATGGAACCCCTTTCCGAAATCGATATTTCGAAAGAACGCTCAGAGGAGAATGAAGCCAAAAGAAAGGCCAGAAGTAAAAGAGTTTTTTCGAAAGAGGAAAAACTCTGGAGGCGTGAAAAAGGAAGGCAAAGACGAAGGAATGTCACCAAAGAATAGCGGCAAGCAGACAGAGAGAGAAAACTGACGCAACTCCAGGCGGGACTTCGATTATGAACCAGGAGAACATGATCGTGAACAAAAAAAAGGAATATGAGGCAAAACTTGACGGATGAACAAAGAGAAAATGAACGTGAAAGACAAAGGAATTTGAGGCAAAACTTCACGAATGAACAAAATGAGCGTGAAAGAGAAAGGAAATTGAAGCAAAACAACTAGCTAAGACGACTCTCAAATGCACAGAAAAAAATCG
This sequence comes from Actinia equina, assembly GCA_011057435.1. NCBI lineage: Eukaryota > Metazoa > Cnidaria > Anthozoa > Actiniaria > Actiniidae > Actinia > Actinia equina. Next base: position 433,566 of record WHPX01001433.1, on the reverse strand, counting down.
CTTTAAGGCAAGTTATAGACCAAAGACAATTGAAAAAACTTTCATGTATTCAAAGATGGATTAAGAAGTGTTCTCCAAGAATTCAGGTGTGTTGCTTACGAAACAATCGTTTATTATTTTTTGACAAGCATTTTTTCTCGACGAATCGACAAATCAAAGACTTTCCCTCAAAACTTTTAATATTTCTGTAGATAAGCTTAATTTATTTTAATGTTGGAGTAAATATAACATGAAGAGCATATTACAACAAATATTCGTCTTTTATTTAGCTTTGTAAATCTTTAGCAATTCGGTTGTTTTTAACTAACTATTGTATGTTTTTCGTTCAAGAAAGATTCGCCTCCTATAGCGGGTTCCCATCTTCAAAACAACGAAGACTTTCATTTAATAATTTTATTTCTACAGATAATTTAATCAAGTATTGAATGAAATATAAATTTACACCAAATATTCAACGGTTTATTAAGCTGCATTCGAGCAAGTCTGATTATAAAAATGAGCTTACATTTGTGTTGCTGAGAGATGTTGTTGTAGAGAGACCTAGACTTTCACTTTAAAAAGCCGTAAAAAGTATTCAAAAACATTTACAAACGCCAAATTACTGACAAAGAAATTCGTCATTTTGCATTGCCTTTTTGCATTGCCTTTATTTTCTATTTTGTCTCATTTGTTCTTGTCAAGTTTAACTGAATGTAAACTTCGTCTCGTTCTGTAAAAGACGTAATTATTAAAGTAAGCTTATATTTTGCTCACCTTAACCAGTTTCCAAGTCTGTTTTTTGGTCTTGATTTGTCATAAATCTCCAGATTTTCGATTTCAATGAAAGACATCCGACATATATTATCTTCAAATATTTCATTAGTGCCACGCGGTCACCATACTCTCATCTTTGCATCATAATTACCGCGACCTAACATCTATTTCACCCCGGCCTGCTCTCAGTCTGACCTCTAGCTCAGCTGGTAGAGCATCGGTAGTACATTTCCGAAGGTCGTGGGTTCGAATCCCAGCGAGGTCGGAATTTAATTTTCCCAAATTTAATTCCAAGGGCTTTGGCCCGGAATAACCTCGTTCCCAAGCACTACAACTTACCTATATTATCTTCAACGAAAGACATCCGAGGTAAATTTCACTAAACTTGATATTGTATTGGATTATCTGTAGTTATCTTTCGTTTTTTTTTTTTAAGTAAAAGAGATTCAAAGCCTAAAAATGTCGTTTTTTTTGGAAAACTTTGTCGAAGAAGGAATCTTCCAAGAGCAAAACTAGCCCCTGGGGGTGGTGGTGAGTTGTGTACAAAATTCCTAAGTTGGAGAGTATGTACTCGCGCAAACAAACAAACAAACAAAAAAAAAAATGAAGTGCATTTCGATTCGATTTCACTGCATGGTTATTATTATGGGAGAAATTATCTTCATCTCGAATAAAAAATGATTGAAGATTTTTTCCCCGATTTTATTTTTACCTTTCAGTTTCATTCAAATTGTTCTCCCTGTGACTTCCGTATTGGGAGCTTCGCTTTTAGGCAGTGCCTAAATATATATATATTATATATATGTGTGTGTGTGTGTTTGTGTGTGTTAAGCGTAGAATTCACAGTCCGACTTACGAAACTGTTCTGTAGAGAGTTTTTTGTAAAGGTATCTCCTATTAGAATAAACGAAATGAACTGCAACAAAATATTAACACTATAACAAACAAACAACTTGAACTCGTAACTGAAAAAGATAAACTTCATTTTCTTATCAATCCAAAAAGTGAATAGCAATTAAATACATATACGAATGCTAAGAAGATAGAAGAAAGAGTAATTGTGCCATATACAAAATAGCACGAAAGCTTGAATTACGGCCTAACCATTTCAAGTACATCATATATTTGTAACTACTTCAATTTGAAATAATCTGTATCTTTTTTATTTCCTTATTATTTTGAAATTCACAAATAAACAGCTTTTGAAGATCAAATACTTCTTAACTGTACAGTGCATTACAGGTGTCATTCACATATTACTCAATAATTAACAACCAATCTCCATAAGGAAACGGCCGCGAAAAACCTAAACGGATCTCATTTACTGCAGAGATACTCATTATTAATCCTGGACTATATAGCATGAGTGCAAGTGTTTCTAATCCAGCACTGGTCAACTTTACCCCAATAAGGTTAGACTGACTACTGTCTAAGAAAGTCATCCTGTATCTTATATAGTGATGGACACATAGTCCATGTTATGCTTTGATTATGTTTGATGACTATTCCAATGAAAATACGAACATTCGCATCCAATATTTGCAGTTAGATAAAATACAGACTTGTTTTACTATAACCGCAAGTTATTTTAAGAATGTAGTAACATATATCTTCCATTGTCGATATTTTACCTTTTTAATTAGTATGAGGCTTTACGATAATAGCTATGCACACACGCACATGCAATCCCGATAGATGATTTAAAATTGTTTATTTTATTTATATAATTAAGCGTAAGCTCTATAAAATTAACGCTGATTTTGAAAGAAAAAATCTTTCAGTTCAAGGTGGATCAACGTCCCTTTAAATAATATGATATATCATCATGAATATGAAGATTCCCCTTCACAGTTCCCTGCGCCATCTTGAAAGGTAGTTGTGCCTTTGCATCGATGTGAGACGAACGGTGCGCTTTCAGTGATAGAGACATGCGAATAATTGTTTAAGGTGTTAAAAAAGGTCACTTTCATTGCAAGCTTCGATGCAAAGACAGGGCTACCTTTCAAGATGGCGCAGGGAACTGTGAAGGAGACTATTCGACTCAGAGGTGTATATCCATGTATACTAATACCTGTTGTTATTTGGCTTATGTATAAAATAATATTTAATGTTGAAAAAGTGCTACCTGTTCTGGTCCAATTTCCTTTTTATATACTATTTTACTGGCACGGTGTTATAGGCATTTTAATTAAAAATTAAACTCAATGAATGGTGCGAAATGTAAAAAATATCGATAAACTGTTCAAAAAAATATATATATAAATATAATTTCTTTTAAAATATTGAAATGGCACCCCCCGTTGCGTTATTCAACCAATGTTTTCATATCAACAACATGCGGCCTACACAAAAAAAAAAAAAAAAAAAAAGCAAAGAAAGAAAGAAAGAAAGAAAGAAAAAGAAAAAAAAAACGTATGACCCTATCCAGAACATTATTTTTTTAAATTGCGGTCATGGTTTTAATTCGGTATATAATCTTAGCACATTGCAACTGTTTTACCTTAATCATACCACTAGCAAATGCTAGTAAGACTGTTATAGTTGTAGCAATGAACCGCAAACTTGTTTTTCCAAATTAAAATAATAGCATTGTTTAGAGAGTCCTTGGACTATTTAATGCAAGTAAAAAACGTTTTGGTGACAAACAGTTTAAAATAAAGCATTTATTTTCAATATCACCAAACTGAATTCGCCAACATTGTAGACGATGCACACAATGGTGTCTAAAATAAACCATAACACATCAGTTCTTGCACTAGATCTATATTTATTGCCTTGGTTTTCCACAAGGATACGAGAAATTAGTTTAATGCCTTTGATTACGTGTTTTGTACCCGTTTTAGTATAAGCTTACTAATCGATCAAAGCCCCAGCTCTACTTCGCATTGCATTGCATGCATTGCATTTTTTAATTGCCAAGTCCAGCGATAAATATTACTTGAATCCAATTATACTTTCTCAACAGCACGTGTTTTTTTTTAATAGTTTCTTTCGACCTATATACACAGCAGTGGTTGTAAAGCGAATCAACCGAATCGACATGCTTGAAGTATGACATTTATTATTTTTTTAATCTTAAATGACGTTTAGGATATATACAAAATAAATGTGAAAAGAAATCGGATCGAGAAACGTTCGTGAAATTCTTCATCGTTGGGCACGTTGAAAAGAAAAGAACAACGACAGAAGTTATGGGATTTCTGACGACACCTTTAATTTGAAAGTAAGCATATGTTGGGGTTTTTTTTTCGACCATTCAGAGAGAGACGTTCTCACTTGGTCAAATCAATAATGCATTCAACATTTCGTTCTTTCTTTCTTTCTCTCTCTCTTTCTCTCTTCGATCTCTCTCTCTTTCTTTCTTTCTCTCTCTATTTCTTTATTTCTTACTTGCTCAGAACCATCATATTTGTATGTTCAAAAACTCATAAATAGTTAGTGACTCTCTGAACCAATTGGAGCAACCACACACGTCATGTGCATGGTCCTCTTATCCTCTTCCGAAACTAAAACGTATAAGTAAGAGAAAAATATATAATGATACCATTTATGAAACGAAATTGTTCCAAGTTTAGACAGCTACCTAGACAACAAAGAGGTGCATTTGGAACACGCAGGCTAGTTGATAAACATCAATGGAAAGAACAATATTATAGTATTTTTTGATACCAGCATCATTGGGAGGAAATTTAATGAAGAAGGAGCCTGATTGCCGATTGTTTGAAAATAGCAAAAATAGCCGGCGGCTGAATGAGAGAGCTTTTCATCCTTAGTAAAGTCAAGGTTATAGCATCATAAATAAATGATTAGAAAATCAGTCTGTTCTGATGATTTCAGCATAAGTGCAAAGTATTTACACTTTACTTGATTATGTAGCTTATAGGATTTTATTCCGGTGTTTAGAGTCAAGGTATTGTTTTTAGTATAATTAGTTTCCATCATATAGCCTAAAAGATGTACAGTTCGCATGCAATTGGAGGTACTGACAATAATGTATGTTATTGGTCTTTTCAAGATTTTGAATATTCTTTACAGAACCTAAGTAAAAAAGTTAGAGTGATTTTCATAAAGCCATGAACCATATTTATGTAGTATTTCATGTAGTTTCATAGTTTATTGCCAATATTGTGTAAATGTTATAAACAATAATAACTTATAAAAAAAGACATACCTTGTGCTACGAAGGATATTATGCGACTTATTTCCTAGTTTCCATGCTTTAGCACCACAATCTAATAGTAGAGTTGAAAAGGCGGCATGCACATCGTGATATACACTCAACTGAAGAATCGTTGTCGGGTCCAGAAACATAGAACTTAAAAGCTGAGACGGAAATGGCACATGGGAAATGACATAATTATATTATAATTTATTCATTTGCGACATCCATGAAGTCGGCTTAGAATGCCTATTAAACGCGTATTAAACGTATCAAAAAGTGAATGATGCCACAGGTCGCCGGTCACAGCATGCATCTAATTAACGTACTTCCCAGGGGAGGTTGATATAGTCCCGCAAAGCATTATGGTCCGAACACTTCAAAACAGGCTCATTTGCCTTGACCTTTGTCGAGTGAGGATCTCAGCTCTAATGAACTATTAATGGCTGCAATATCTGTCAAAGCTCTGCTGTGGATTCTATATCTACATTGCATAGATTTTCAATTTCTACACAACTGTAATATCAATCCTATTCCGTTTATGTCTCTGAATCTCGTCAGAGGTCATTCTAGTTTCACAGATAATCCTCGTGAGCGAAGAATAGCCTTATTTCCAAACTACATTGAAGTCCGCGAACTAGCTAAAAGTACTATCGCCCTGTATAATTGATATCACAACTTGCTGTGGAATCGAGGAAAGGAGTATGGATATGTAATCGTAATTCATGTAGTTTGAGAGTTAATGAAAAATAAAAATGAAAATGAAGATCAAGAACGCGTGTGCATAAGTGACAAATCGTGGACAGGCTTTGTGTTTATTTGGTCAATTTAAAACTTTTGACTTTTCCTTTGACTTACAAAGACATGTCTTAATGTTAGTAGGTTAACTTGCCTTCGTTTGGTTTAAAGCGGCAAAGCATTGCTACCTTTGTTAAATATTCTGTTTAAAATGAGACCATTTTCGCACCTTCGATCGTCCTACAGTATTGTTGTTGTTAACTTGAGCTTATGTCTCATGCGACATATTATTCCCCTTATTTTGCATAAAACCAGGTGGATCCTATATTTTCATTCTAGGTATTTATAGTTTCAAAGCAAAAAATATATTGGGGGGGGGGGGGTTTGGACACTCCAATATATGACGGTACCTTGAAACCTCCCCCCCTGTTTAGCCTGATTACAAACTTGTATGTGTGATATTTCAATCAGTAACATTTTGCGCGCATTAAACCACTTGCAATTGTGCTAAGAGACACAAAAATGATGCAAGTCGTCGATAGATATATCGTATCTTTTTTAGATACAGAAAATTATGTAATATCAAAATAATAAATAATGGTAATCACACATAATAATCTTGTTTACCAATGTGCCTCATATATTGTGATTGGCCTATGTGGGTCAAGTGGGCGTTGATCAACCTCCTCTGCGTACTTCCCATGTGCCATTTTGGTCTCAGCTTCTACGTTCTATGTTTCTGAGCCCGACGACGATTCTTCAATTGAGTGTATCATCATAGTGGTTAAAGCTAACATTGATCCGAATCCGAATCCTTTTTCTCAATGAAAGTCTGTATTTTTCTTAACAAACACTGGAATTTCAACATTCTCGTCACGTGCAACTTCTTTCCTGATCGGGAATTAAATTACTAATTCCCCGGTTGGGATTCAGTTAGATTTAGCTAATATGATGTGTTCATTTTTCAACCATTGGCAGAGAGTTGGATATATCAGAAAATTTCGTAGCTATATAACAATGAGTTTTGGTGACCGTGAATAAGAAATAAGTTTTCAATGTTTTATCGACAAATACTGATTCATGTGGTAGTTCAACAAAATTCAAAAAGACATTAATTTTTATCAAGTGGAAACCAATGAAGTTGACAAGTTAATAAAGCGACTTAAATGAATTTAGAACTATCTCAGTGTTTCACGAATTCTATTTCTTTAACCTCTTGACCTTTTTTCTCGTGTACGCTTTTCGGTTTTTCACTTCTTTTTCAACCCGTACGCTATTTTACCTGAAAAAGGTAGGGGGAAACCCCTCAATTAAAATACTAGTATTTCCACCATAACAACTGGAACCTCGTTAGTAGTTTTATTCAAAAGATTATTTTATTTTGGCATACATTCTCTCAACTTAAAATATATTAAAGTGAATAGAGACAGCAAATACATGTGGTTGTTTTAATATAAATCCTTCGTCCAATTAACTGAGATTTATTATTGCAGGACTCGTCATTTTGTATTGAAGTTAAATTTTACTGTTTCGGTGTTTTCCTTTGTTCTCGTGGAGATACATCAGGAGGCAGAAAATATATATTAGAATCGTATTAGAGAGTTTTAGAGTGACTTTTTTTCTCCCTGCAACCGGCAAACGTAAGGACGTTTTCATAGTTTCCTGTATTTTACTTTCCCTTTACAAACCTTCTCACCAAGCGCAAATATTCTTTTGTTTTTCTACTACTTGGTCTTTTTTTGCGATTTAATGATTTAAACGATTTTTTTATTGGTCAACTGACGTTTCACGTTTGCCGTGAACGTAAATCTAAAGCTCTCTAGTTTTTCCAAAGAACCCTGTATCATCGCTCTCTAATTGCATTTGAGAAATGATCGTGTATAAAACACCGGCAGAATTGAAATCGAGTGTGATATAATAATATATATTGTTAGAGTTCCTGAATGGAGAATCCTGTCCCACGAACACTAGGAGGTTATTTCTTCGTGATTTCATTTGACACATCCATTTTTTTCTGTTATCCTTTCATTTACTAAAAATCAATTGTTAAACTCAAATACATATGCCTTGAATATGAGTGGAGTGCAATTTGGTCTGAAATCAAACGCGCGATTACAAAATCGCACGACCGCTAAATTGCACGACACGAAGTTCAATTGCCACTTTATTATATCCATTTTGAAATCTTTTTGAAAAAGACGTTTTTTCTAGTTAAACCGACATGACTTACAATGTACACTAAGCAGTCGATTCGAACATGCTGTCAAGTGAACTTGTTTATCATACTGATCGAGCACACAACGATACTCATTTTGAAAACCAACACTTTCAATCGAAAACCAAAATGTATTTATGTAGGACCAAAAGGCATTACATGCATGTATTAAGAATCATTTACTTACATTAAATAGCAAGACAATCCTGTCCAAAAGCTCACTGCTTGTATTTTACGATTTCTGTTCAACATGTTATGATCACACTTGTGCCGTGAAAACAACAAAAATCAAAGGTTGTTTAGTCCTTCGGTTGTCCTTAAGAAGTCACGCGTAGCTCGGCAAAAATCTTTTTCTTAAGAAATACTTCTTTTAATGGCTGTATTTTCGGTGTGTTTTATGGTTTAAAGATTGAAAAGGAAACCACTTTCCACGATCAATCGCCAAGAAGTCACGTTCAAAAGATGCTGATTGTATTTTCCCCACTGATTTTCGCTGTAATATCTTCACCTTACTTAGCAGTTACTTTACAAAGATGCTTTTGACAATTTTAAGTGCTCAGTTGGTCTTTTTAAGTCCTTTTATACGGCTTCTTAAGTTTTTTTTAACGCCTTTTTACGGTAAAATCGTCCTTCGGAAAATTGTTTTTGAGCCGTGGCTGTTTTTTTTTTTTTTTTTTTCGCAAGAAGCGGCGAGCTCAACACTCAAATGGATTCCTTAATATAATTGGCTAGAAAATGACATGTCTCCCTTGTGATTGGTTCATATCATATGATGTGCAAAATCGTGCAATTTAGAGCTCAAAATCGTGCGATTTAGGCTGAAATCACTGCTGCAGGGAACCAATCAGATTGCAGGATTTAGTAGTGATTTCAAAATGGATGTAATAAAAAGTTTAATGCACTCCTTTAGTGAATGCACATGCAAATCAAGCACACTCTTACTATAGGCCGCTGATGTCTTTTTTGTTGTTGTCGTTGTTGTTGTTTTCTTTTGTTGGAAAATACAATAAACTTTTCTTTTGGTTACTTAAAAGGAAATGAAGGCAACGGTACATCTCAGAACATTGGAGTTCAGTCGGGGTACACGGATCATCCTTTATAGCTATGCTTAACAATGTAAGACTCTTGCTCTTGGTCCCGCTGCTGCTGTTTAGATGTTCAACGGGCGGGATGCGTTCGGGTCCTCGACAAAGCGGAATGGGTGAGTATTCTGTCTTTTCATATTAGGCCAAATGATGACAACATGAGCTTTCTTCAATTTCCGTTTAGGAGTTTTTCTGTCTGTATTTTTGTCGCTTTTTGTTTTGATCGTCTATATTTGCCAATATAGCTCAGTTCTTATCCTGCCAAATCATTGCATCTAAGCAATCCATTGAAATATACTTTGCAAGTAAAAACAAATAAAAAGCCTGAAAACAACTTCGGTTTTATATAAGACAACGAAATCCTAATCTACGATTTGTCATGGTAATGTGAGCTGATCCAGGTTCAGCTGCTTTAGTTTAGTAGCCTGCGCTGCATCCGGAATTTCGGAGACACGCAGGCTACTTCAGTTTTAATTCAATGAAAATATAACTCTATCCTGCACCGTAGCGGTCCTCAATAATCGTGGGGCTGGGACTCCGGCGGAGGGGAACTTGAATTCTAACCCCATGATTATTGAGGGACATTCTGCTTGCTATCATAACAGGTTAAATCGCATGATATTCAAACTTTCACTGGTATATAGATTAATTATACGATCGGTCCGTTATAAAAAAATATGTTTTTCGCTATATGGCTGGCGGAATCGTATCCGATATGGAATATGTTTCTGCAATAATACAATAACAATGATTTGTTTATTTGATACTTGTTTTTGGTTATGACCTAATAGAAAAGACTCGCTTAGCTATAGAGTTTCGATATTGTTTTTTTACCAACCAGATGAATAAATCCCACGAATCTCATTACCGTTTCACTATGAGGTTACCTGTCCCCCATGCTAAATCGGCGGTGTAGTGGTTTATTGAAATATTGGCAGTCTGCTGGTCAACAATATAGTGCTTCTTCTTTCGTCATATTTTGCCACATAACTATAAAGGAAAGAGTTTCCTTTTGCAACTCCTGACAAAATCCCTGTCATGAAAAAAAGAGACATTTTAAAATGTTTATTCAGTGGTACTGTATCAACAGGATCCATTCACACTTTTTTTCGATATAGGCTACGGAAAGTGCAACATTCTTTTTCTCTTATAGTAGTGTTTTGGTAATTGACACAATTAAATAAGATCATTTCATTTTGTTACCACGTTTTAGCGACAAGACTAGGTTTCTTTTTTGCCTTAGCGCTTAGTTCAAATATTTTTTCTGATCGTCCGCGAAATGCTACGAAGCCAAGTGAGAAAAAACTTCCCACGAACTGAGTCGTTCAGTTTTTTAGGTAGAATAGTCAGGTAACTTCGTTAATGAAATCGCACTCTTAGCTAATAAATATCAATAATTTCTAGCATTACCTTTTTTAGGGCTTCCGTCCGCTTAGTGTTACCATAGTTTTATTAAAACTAATGGATTGTTTTGAAACTAAAACAACATCAGCACAATAACACCAATGACCTCAGAAAAAATATATATTAATTTCTTGTTACACACCGGAAAACTATCAATAGCGACAATCAAGAAGAGATAACTTAGCTAGAAACTAGTGTGAGCTGCGTCGGTGTTTCTAATGGAAACAGTAATGATAAAAGGGTAAATGTTACACCGTGAAAAGGTGAAAAAACTTACTGACGTTTCGAACGCTAGTGGCAGTCAACGGGTTCAGGTTTTCTGGTAACATATTGTAAAATATAGATGCCACTATGTTTTTGATTAACTAAGCAGAACCTCCGACCAAAAGCTCAAAAAGCCACACACACACACACACAAAAAAAAACAAAAAAAACAAACAAATAAAGAAACAAACAAAACTGAAACGAAGAAAAAGCAAAAAAACAGGTGGTAATATCTTCAATCGTTTTATCTATAATCTCTATGTTCGAGCAATTAATGATGGTGGATGGGATTAGGTTGATTAAACTGTGTTTCAATAATGCGGTAAGAAACCCCAGAAACTTCAGAGTTACCGTAACGGTGTGTGAAAACCAATTCAATAAACTTTTTTAATTGCCAAGAAACAATGGTTCAAGCCAAAGTTGGCATTGATCGGATTCTGGAAGGCTCCAAAAACGTATTCCTAATATTGAGACTACGTAATAAAACTGTATGAAATAATGGAACGGGCTCGGTTGTTTTGAATTATGTGTAGTCGTGGCAACAGTTCCCTTAAATCGTTTTAATTGATGATTTGTTTTTCAGCGATAAGCATATTACAGGCTACTTAACGAATGAATAAAATTGAAAGCTCAAACTTCTATATCATTAGCTTGAACGTCTGATTTTGACATTTAAAAAATAGTTTTTATGGGCACAGATGTTTTAACAAGCATTGGAAACAGATTGCCGTTATAGAGTACATCGGGTCGGTAATTTACAACGCGGAATTGTCTTCTGAGTCCTTTGAGATTCACGTCTAGAAAACAGAACTTCCGTAGAGATGATTTCACATTTACTTCGAGTGGCTGTTGTTGTAGTTGCAAGTATACCAATGGTGGTGCAAGGAACACGATCAGCTGATCAAGGTAATTCCAGCTCCACACAAATTAAATAACCATCTGCACTTTTCCCTCTATATATTTATATATATAATTCTTTACTATATATAAAGATTCAACCTCTTAGCTTGTTATCTAAGTGATGATGGTCGATAAAAGATTGTGACCGTTTCATTTGGTAAGATTTTATTCTCCGAGGAGACTTGAACGGAACACTTTAGGCTAGTGGTTATTGTGAATTACGATTATTATTCAACTATACTAAGTAAGGTAAAGATACGGCGCGGGAAAAAGCCTGGAACAAATACAAATATCGCAGGGTATTTGCATTCAGGGTTATTTGTACATTTTAAAAACTAGTCCGAAGAAAAACAATCGTTTTGAAATGAGCCTTCTTCTGGGAAAAGTAAAAGCATTTTGGGCTGGACAATATACTGTCAACGATAAATGAGTCTGGTTCATCTCTGCTGAGCCTTTAAAATGATGGTGTATTGCTATGGTTTCATTTGAATGGTTTTCCTTTCTCATTAAAATCAAATATACCATATTTGCTTGACTTTGATTCAGATTAAGTTTACCTGGAGAAACCGTTAAGAATTACAAATATTTTTTTAACTGAAACGATTGATCTATTTTGTTTTTTCTTTTTTCTTTCATTCTATTCTAAAAATTGTCATGCCCTGAGAGAGATACAAGGACTTAAATGTAAAAAATACTAAAAAAAGCTACCAAAAAATGAAATGCGATTCAAAGCTTTACATTACCAAATCAGTTAGTGTTTAAAAACTCTCATGATCATTACTCTAAAAAAAATGAAAAGGTTTCTTACATCCAAGCTTAGCGTCATCGTTTTGTTGTGGGTAAATTACTAAATAAATCGAAACCATAAATTTGTAGTCAATGGAAACGAGAAAGCTTATGCAATTATTTTATTTTGACGGTTTCATATTTACCCCTGCACAATGGTGAGGATATAGTTTTCATCTCATACAAGAAAAACAATAAGGTGCTCTTATTATTTATTCATTTCCGTTCTTGCCCAATGAATTGAGTCTGTTTTAAGAGTGTTGAAAATGGCTGCCAATTCATCTCCCATCTGGTTGTTGAGCCAAAAACTACACAAGATCATATTCTCGAAATCCGTTCAATAGCGATCGATTCGTTCTTTTGTACGAGTCCAATTTGCATAATGAATCATGTTTAGCCAAACTAAGGCACCATGGCCATTGAAAAACAATCTATTCAAACCTCAACACCACACGAAATCAAAATTAAGTAGAATGAATCGTCTACTTTAAGGATTATGTTTTGAAATCAACTGGAGGAAAATACAGAAAATAATAAATGTCGGCATCCAACTTTCAACATCAGCACCAATGGCTGGCAGCGGTTCTCTTTGCTTTGTTGTTGAAAAAAAACTATCAATAAGAAATACACATTAAAGGATTGTTCATTATTTATACCTTGAAAGGGGGGTTGGGGGAGGCTGGAGGAAAATTAAAGCAAAAATGAAACCGGAATCGCAAATCGTAAGAGGGTAACGATGTAGTGTACGCAAGCGCAACGGCTACTAAATGGTTCCCACACGTGCTCGAACCTTGAACGGTGTCTAGTACAGAGTCATCACGTCAAGCATAAGATACTAACTAGGCCAATTGCAATGCGACCCAGTCATGGTATCACTGATTATTATGTGAAGGAGTGTTTCTCATGAACAGTGATGACTAGGTAGATTTAGTCTTACTTAATTCTTCATACATTTAGAGAATCAGGGAAAAATATCCAATGCCCTTGGCGGGAATCGAACCCACGATAATAATAATAATAATAATAATAATAATGATAATAATAATAATAATAATAATGATAATAATAATAATAATAATAATAATAACAATAATGATTTTAATGTTTATATAGCGCAAAAAGGCATTTGGGTATATGATATAATGCACTTTACAAAAATGGTAAGAATAAATAAATAAATAAATTCTACCTAAACTAACTTTATTATAATATAAATGATATTTATATGAATACAACTTAAGTGTGACGATTCATACATATAATGCGCAATTATATAAATGAATGAATAATATAGATATATATGATTTCATAAAACGATGTCTCTTCAGTTCCTTCTAAAAAAATAATTTCTACTCTTAACACACACACAGATATTTATATATGTATTCTTAATACATTGGTTAATCGCTAGTCGGAGTTTTAAATCTTTATTTTGAAATATATATATATTCGCATTGTATGAGTGCAATTACTTTTGCCTGTATGAGATTGTGAGTGAAACACATGAAACCGACGGGGGTAACTAGTTTTTTCTTTTTGAATTGTAGCGAAAAGAAAGGAAATGCATTTAACTATCTGTTCATTATCTAGAATATCAACCAGTTGCATATTGTGCAATGGAATTCCTGTGAATTTGACGCAAGCTTTGCACCCGGCAACACTCAACACTTAAACGCACCTCTTCCCCTCCCCTCAACCCTGTTCTGAGTACCCGCGGTTATGGGTAACTGAGTTCCATCTCGGGTAAAATGTGAAATAACCAGGAGGTCGATACTCGAGAACCGTTTATTCGACGCGATCGAGATTAATATCCCACTAACGTTCTTCATGTGGTCCAATTGAGTTCTATCAATTCGTTATAAGTTACATTCTCTTGCATGCTCTGAAATAATTAAATCGCCCACGCATTACGTAATGTCAGTTAAATCCTCTATAATTCTAGAAATGTTTCATTGTTGACAGCAGTCTTGTGCATCAGAATGAGCACATACATATATATTTTTTACATACCAGGTAAGACATAGCAAATCATAACTTTACTTTGAAAAAAGTATCTCGCCCTGGAGCTCGAATATATATTTCACCCGAAAATATAGCTTGACGAAACATATATAATGCATATGTAATATAAGCATACATATATTATATAAACATATATAATATAGGAATAACGTCATTTAGAAAATTTAAGAATTCTTTAAGGAAACTTTAGCTCGTCCACAATTCATCTGCTCGACTTGTTTCCTTATCGCGTCGTCAAGACCATATCACGCCAATCCTCTCTGATCCGCACTGGCTGCCTGTTGAAATGCGCATCATTTTCAAAATAAATACTTCTAATAACCTTCAAAGCCTTTCATGGACCTGCACCCTCATATCTTTCTGACCTGATCTGCCCTTATATCCCTTCTCGCTCTCTGAGGTCATCCTCGTCTAACACTCTTGTTAAAGTGTATATGACACTAAAACATTTCATCGTGTAAAATGTATAGTTTGTAAATAATAATGAATATATCGTAATAAAGCTTTTTTAAAAAGCTTTTTTCTTGAGATATTTGAGAAAATTAATCCCAATTTGGGACGTCATTTTGTTAACACGTACTCTTGATTCGGTAGTAATGCACTAAATATAAATTGTTATTTGTCTAAAATAAAAACAAAAGGCATATTCTATTCATCTTCATTTGATAGCTTACGTAGTACTCTTCAAATGTGGGGAAACTGAAAAGTGTACTACCCGAAATTAAGATTCTACATTCAAACATATTTCGTGTATTTGCAACTAAATCTGGAAAAAAATATGACGTCACCACTTGTGCTAAATGATCTTGAATTTTTAGAGAAATACGCTTTTGAAACAAGCTTAACTGTGGTATTCTTATTAATGCCAATAAACTACACATTTTTAACAATAAAATTTTTTCGTGTCATTTGCACTTTAAAAAGACCTACAATCTTAAAACCTATGGTCTGAGAATATTTTCTTTTGCCGCACCTCATCTCTGGATCGGAATTAATTACCTCCAGAAATAAGGAAGTGTGTTTCTCTTTCTTCTTTTAAAACCCATATAAACACAATGCTTTTTAAGGATGCCATTTTTAAATATTAGTATTGGCAGGGATTGTTTTTATTAAAAAAATTAGTATGTTTGCATCTTATCAAATATGTTTTTAATGTGAAATTCTGAATATCCTTGATGACTGTTTTTGGAACGTTAACATAAAGTTGATATTAAAATGTTATATGTAAGATGTAGTATGAAATGTAATAATAATAATAATAATAATAATAATAATAATAACTTTATTTATTTATTTAGCCCTATTTCCACAAAAAGCCCAATAGTGCTTAACAATAATACAAAAAAAATTAATGAATGGAAATGTACAATTATATATCATTAACGTATTGAAATAGATAAATACCTATCTATAAGTATATTTAAAAATAGTTTATTAATTATTAATTTCTTTCTGTATATATATACATATATTAAATTATACTTACGCAAGCGCTTCCTTAAAAAAGGTAAGTCTTAATTAAGGACTTACAACATGAAACTGAGCCAGCAATCTTGATATCATGAGGCAGAGAATACCATAAATAAGGAGCAGCATAATAATATGCTCTATATCCATAAGATCGTAAATTATAACTAGTCATAATTAAATTATTGCTTGATGACGATCTAAGAGTGCGTCTAGGTTTATAGATATTAACTAGATCAGATATATATTCTGGAGTCTGTCCATTAAGGGCCTTATATGTTAATAGTAATATCTTATATTCAATCCTATGTTCGACTGGTAGCCAATGTAGATCATATAAAATAGCTCTTATATGTTCATACTTGCGAGTAAGGGTTACTATACGAGTAGCTGAATTCTGAACCTTCTGTAAACGTTCGATAGCATAATCTGGTAGTCCAAATTAGTGAGAATTGCAAAAATCTAACCTAGATGTAATAAGTGAATAGACTAGTGTTTCTGCATACTTGCGAGTAAAATATTTTCTTATTCTAACAATGTTCCTACACCATCTAACTCAATATTTTCAGTATTGATTCTTTATAATGTGAATAATTGAATGGTAAAAGAATTTCATATGATTCGAGTGATACATCTTGAAGATATCAAAGTTTATATTTCCAATATGCTAATAAGTGTGATGTCATTATAGGCAAAATTAGATATACAAAACTTCTCTAGGGCAGCAAAACATTCTGTATATAACACCATTGTCTTACTCATGGTTTATAGGAAATTAATAGCAATTTTTTTTTTCTCATAGTAATCAGTGTTGCAAAAACGATGAGAAGCAAACTCAAATTCCTATAATGACATCACACTCATTAACATATTGGAAGAATAAACCTTGATATCTTCAAAATGCATCACTCAAATCATATGAAAGTCTTTTACTATTCAAATATCCACTTCATGTAGAATCAACACTGAAAATATTAAGTGAGGTGGTATAGGCACTTTAAGTGATAGAAGCACGTTTTACAAATGTTCGTTGAATCTATCAGTGCTCCAATGTTACGAACTTCAGCTGCTGTATGGATTACATCACCACATACTTTCAGAGGCGGTTGAGGACGATGGCGTGTATTCAATAAGTAACAATTCTGTTTTGTCTGTATTAAGCTTGAGGTTGTTCCAAGTCATCCATGCATCGACATCTCGTACACACGTCTCTATCCTAGATCTTGCCACATTCATTTCTTCTGCACAGTTTTTTTAAAGGTGATGTACAATTGAGTGTCATCAGCATAGAGATGATACTCCAAATCATGACGCCTAATATTTTGAAATGAAATGAAATGTAATGTAATGAATGAAATGTATCTTATTGTAGTTCAATATATTGTAAAGCTTTGTTGAAGCCAAGCGATATTGACGCTATATAAAATATTTATTATTATTATTATTATTACGTCACTGAAAAACTGAGGTGTCCTGAAGCCTTCAGAGTATAAAACTTGGTCCTAGACCCCAAATTGTACTTATGAGGCTGATATTATCGGAGGCCAGGTGTTCAGCGAGAAATATATTTTACATATAGGTTAAAGTGGTTTACAAAAATTCGTAAAAAGCTCTATAACATTAATTCCACGATGCCAAATTCTTGACTTGGATAACGTTTTCGAACTTTTTGTTTAAAATTTTTTTAATGTCATAATTCATTTTTCATTATAGTCCTACATAAAGATGGAATATTAATTACAACGGGCAGCGCCTTGGGGCATTTTTTCAAAGTAATAAAAACCGAATAAAATTGTGTCATAAGCCGTATATTATTCCTACATACAATATTCTTGACTTGGATGAACTTTTTCCTTATTTTCCTAATTTTCATTAGTGCTGCATAAAGACTGAACATTAATTACAACCGGTAGTGCCTTGGACCAATTAAAAATAAAATAAAATAATGTCAATAAGCCGTATTAATGCTGTCGTGCTTTATCTGGTATTAGGTTTTAGTTGAATAGCACTATGTCCCCACTTGAAATAAGAAATAAAGATCCGGGACGCCCACAAGCAACAACAGATCTGGTAAAACTAGTATATGTACTTATAATTTATCAATAGCAAATCCTCCCTACATACTTATCTACTTACCTATCCTATTTCCATGGCTCTAAAAGTGATTGGTCATGAGATATTATTGAAGGAAAGGCAAAATATTTGCGCTGCGAGTATAAACCACTAGCATGAAGCGCAGTTGAGTACTTCTCTTTACTTCTCAGGTATTTTCGTGCCATACTTTAAGTGCTTTATGACAGCAAGCACGTTTTTGTTCATTGTACAAAATACACATTAAAAAATCGTTCATTTGGATGGGAAATACGCAATATATAGTGAGAGCGTGGCCTGTGTGCTGCTGAAAATCTTTGGGGAGGGGCACTGCAAAACATATTGGGAGGCACTACAAAAAAATCACATCAATAACTTAATAACAGTAATAAAAATCGAATCCATGCATTTATATTTCATGTTAACCAATATTTTGTGTGTGTGTGCCCCTGAAAACACGCGCTTCCTACCGACATAATTTGTAACAGTTTTTTAATTTATTATATAAGTACTGAGTATCCTATTTTTAACCAAATTATTTTTTATTAAGAGTGATGACGAGAGTAGGAGAGAATTATATATCAACGCATAACGGATACCCGTAATAAAGGGTTTTGCACCATGTGACGGCATCCATGTTAGATTGCAGGAAAAATAAAATCGTTTTACATGAGAAAGAATTTAATTCGCGAGAGCAAAGGTATTTTATTGTCCTGTCATCTAACCACAAACTGTCCAAGCTGGATTATGGCGCCGGCACGTGATGGTACTAAACCTCTTTATTGACAATACGTACTTGTCAAGATTTCCTTCACTTCGACAAAGCTCGCTGTCAATTTTCAATCCTATAAGATTAATATAGATTGTGGTCGTCTCTTGGCGCATTTAGGAATGGAATATGATCATGGAAAAGGAAACGCGTGGGTTGGGGGTATGGTGAATATAAATCACATAGTGTGCAGTCTGTAAAACTAACTTCTTTTTTCAGTTTTGCATCTCATTTGATTTTTGATTTTTTCAAATTTTACTGTAAAACAAACATAGCAAACAACGAGTTTTCTATGAGTCAATAGATATTCGATGACGCGTGTAGCTACAAACCTCTGGGCCCACTGGGTGCGCTGGGATACCAGATTGGCCTGGTTAAGAAATGTAGGCATGACATTGAAATATGCGGTGTAATTGCTGGAAAGGTTGCGCATCTAGAGAAGAAATGTTAGACATTTACACTTTTGGGGTCTCTGTGTTATGATTTATTGATGTTTTTGATGAAATAAACAATTGGGCGTTTTGAATTGAGTCGATAAGCAAATGCACAGTAAAACTATACAGAATTTATTTGTGAACACTTTCTCAGCAAGAAAAATCAAAACAAACCTTACTCATCAAAGTCATCGAACGACTCAATCTGGAACCCCAATTCCAGTTCTAGTCCGGATTTTGGCATATACGTAATTAGGTTTCATGAACGTGCACTTCGCACGAAACTAATTGTATAGCTCGCCTTAAGCTCAAAATGCTTCATTTAAAACGTAAATACAGGGTAATACTTGCTCAAGATCTCTCTCATAATTGATTTACATCTTAATCTTTTTGAAGAAAAAATATAGGAGATCATAACGCTTCGAACGGCAAAGGTCAAAACCTGTGATGTGCGTAGCAAGTTATTCATTTGTTTATTTTGCTTAAATTAAATATTGCTATGTACCTCATGTTCATTTGTGAGTAGACTTTGAAGCCAAAGCAGTTAATATAAATACGTAATTATAGGCTATAAGAATATCTGTATCGTCAAGTTCATGAGAATAACGAGTCACGCTGAATGAATTTGTTTAATACTATCGCTTATCTTGAAACCCTGTTCTCCTTATCGAGTTTTTGCGAGTTCGCGCAGAAAATACTGCTTGAGTAGATGATTTATGAAAGGTTAACCAAAACAATGTATTGCTCATGAAGTTCATAATCACTTGACAACATAGTGACATTGATTGACATCTGGTATATGATAATTGATTGGACTATAAACGGGAATTCTATAGCAGATACCCGCAAAGGTCACTTGGGTAAGTTTCTGAAGACCCCTGGGTACTATTGCGCAACTTTTTCAATTTGTGGAGCAGGAATCAAAGAAAAAAAAGAAAAACAAAGACATTTTATAGCTGTTATACTATATGTATCCCAGCAATAATGAAACTGAAAACTGCTGAGCAAAACGACGTTGAACCGGCGGCACTGTTTTCATTCACCTTTGCGCACTCGACAATATCAACGTATAAGCTTGAGAATCAAGTAGTGCTCTATTTCTATAGCTCTTTACAAGTCTCTATTATTACGGTCAAAACTATCTTTCCGATATTTTCCACCTTTTTATCTGTTAGTGGGAACTTTTCTAATTGAATGAGTGATAAACTGAACTGATTTATTCACACATACTTTGTCAGTTGTTTCAAATTACTCAAAGCCGTGCCATGTTTACAATTCGCTTAAGCTTATGCTTTTTGTCAGTTAAATTACACTTTCTTATCTACTGTTTTGTCTAATGTTCTTACCTTTTACAAAAAAAAATATTCTTCTTGATATTTTCTGTTCTTTTAGTAAATCTTTTTAAAGTGTCTATCGCCCTTTTTTTTTACTTTTTGAACGAAAAGTACAACCCTCTGGGAATAATAGTTTCAAAAAGAAAACCCATTTTTTACCGTTTCTGGCACTTTCCCAAGGCAAAAAAACGGGTGAAAGACTATGTTTTGGGCTTCCTGTGCTTTTGTGGCCGAGCAAATTGATGACTTGAGGTCCTGGATCAATGACGTAGCAGGAGTAAGACGGGTTTGCATAAACACTAGTAAAAGACTGCTTCGTAGTAGTAAACATCATAGTTCTTTGCAATTCGAGTATTTTTATTTAGTTTATGTCGCGTTTCGAAAGAGAATATGCCGTACAGATGTGTTGCCGGAGGGTGTTCGAATGTTCCTGATACTTTAGACTTCATAAATTTCCCAACAACAACGAGTCAAACAAGAAACGTTATCGTGTAGTCAGTTGTCGTCTCTTGTAAGTTTGCATATCAAGATCTCATTGAAACCATTTCTGACGACCGCTGTTTTCTAATTAAAATTGCCACAATTTTTATCTCTACCGTCAAAAACTCAAAATCTCATTTCTGTTACAGTTTTGTCTTTTCTACTATCGATTTTTGAAGAATGTTTTAAAAAACAAAAAGCAGAAATTCCAGCGAAACTTGCATTGTGCACTTGATTGTTTGTCGCAACTCACTATCTATCACAGGATCAGAGTGCAAGATTCCTGATAATATTTTAGTAGGTTTATGCCAATAAACTACATATATTACTAATACTATAGAGGTTTTGCACCACCACGTGACGGCAGCCATGTTAGATGGCAGGAACAATACAATTGTTTTAGATAACAAAGCACTCAATCCCGAGAGTAAAGGGATCTTAATGTTCTGCCATCTAACCACAGGCAGCTCAAGCTTTTTATATGGGCACCGACACTTGATGGTGCAAATCCTCTATTCTCACTTGATTAGTATTGCATCTCATTGTGGATATTTGTGTAAATGTATACTACAGCCTTTCTGCAATCAAGTGTATGAATATATACATATATATATACCTATATACTTAGTTATAGTCAACATTCTTGGGTTTCACTGCTGTATACAACATTTTGTGAACAACATCTTTTTCTTACCTTGACTTATGTCCGACAGAAGATAAATAAGTTATTTTTGAAGTTTTGATCCCATTTGATATTTGAATAAGTGTATACTGGAAGAAAAAAAACTGTGCTCGATGTAGTACTGTTTATACAAATTATTTTTTTCCGGTAAGAAATCCTGAAGACTGAGGTCGTTAGGCCAATGTTCGTTTTCAAGTCCAACCACAGTTTTTCGCTCTATCCGAACCGACTTTAGGAAACTCCAGTTTTGCTTATAACAATTCAGTTTCTCATATGTGCGCGCTTAGATGACCACCTGCTCGCGCAGTCAATGAGAACGAGAGTTCTTTGGATACCGGAACGGAAAATAATACATTCGTATAATCAAGTCTTTGGGCGCAGTTTCTCCCAGACCATGGACCAGTAATTGATATCTATATGTTTTTACATATGTTTTTGTTCTAAAACAACTTCTGGGCTGATCACTTTTACGCCATACTTTGAGTCTCGAAAGCATTTTAAAAATACGGAAATGGAATAACATTTTAAAATATATGCATTAGCTTTCAGTGTCATAGCTTTTTGCCGAATGATCGGTTGAATAGCGGGGTTTCTCTGTACAAAGAGGTAAATTAAACGTACAGTGCACTCAGTTGTCTCAGCTGTCCCAAACAGTCAGCAAATACTTTGTCTATAAATTGTCTATCGTTTCAAACCAGTTTAATTACAGAATTACTTTATAACAAAGCAAATTTGTTCATGTTTTTTAATAGATTGAAGGTAATTTCCTTGTTTTGCACTGCGCATATTTTTCTGCGCATGCAACTAAGAGCATGGAACTGACAAAGATTAGGCATTTTTCTGACTACTGGCATAAGTCATCATACATGATTCAAGCGCTAGGTTGTTTTTTTTTTTTGAACTATTATTTAATTTATCTGGAGCCGCGTTTCAATAACTCATTACAAAAACGCTAAAATAATTTTAAAAGTATTTTATCTTTTTTTTCTTCTTCTTTCTATTACTATTATTATTTTTGGTTGGCTACAGACATGACATAACCATTCCATTCAGATTAATAACATTCGTTTAGCTTGGGGTCAAAGTATGTTTAAAATTGTGGTTGGCTTTTAATCGCATTTATCGATTTTCGGCTTTTTTTTTAAAAAAAGAAAAGCTATTCTATTATATAATCCCAAATCCGAAAAAAAGAGTCTTTGGAAAGCATTTCAATGTGTGTGTGTGTGGGTTTTTTTCTTCTAGAAACAATCTTTCTTATGAATTAAAATTCGTTTAGCTTCAGAGTAAACACATATGATGAGATTGTCATCCCTCTACCAATCGTCAGTATCCATTATCTAATAACTCAACTAATTAGTCGCTTGAAACAAATTCAGTGAGTGACTGGTATCAGCGGCTAAAGGTTCCAGCTGGTCCAGCACGTTCTTCAAGACATAATTGACATCAGTCAATTTCAATAATTGTTGAGGTTTATTTTTGTTGTAGTGGATTTGATGGATGCTTGCGACATCGGACTAAAGTCTAGCTCAGATCTTACGATAACGAGTTTTTATTAACGTGATTGTTGAATTCGCGAAACAAAAAAACGTTTCCTATGGACACCTCGGTTCACATTTATGAAGTCCTTTTTACATCCAGATTTCCCATTATGACAAAAATCCATTTACTTACCATCATCATTGTCCTGAATATGCTTACGGATCTTACTTGGGCACACTACGAAAGTGCGAAAGGTATGGAAACTGCTTTGATAACCATAATAGAAGTGATTCATTTGTTTTTGGAGAATCCGTAATCTTGATCGGCTCACGCTATAATGCAATACTTCTTGTCCACGTCGAAGTTCTATTTATTGCATTTATACTAAGACAATTCGTTCAAAAGTAAAGATATCTATTAATTTTCACTTTCTCGCAGTTTGATCACGAACCTAACTTTTGGAGGATTAGAGCAATGCACAAGCGATGCGATCAAACCGTCCACCTGCATGTTTTCTCGTTAATCCAAAAAAACATTAGAGAATAACCGTTATTATTTTTATTTTTATTTACCCATAACTTTTCTTAAGCAGAATGTTTTCACACAAAAATATAAGCTTGTCATCTTAATTTGATAATTAAGTCTATTTTTCCAAGAAATCAAGTTATCTAAGATATGATACTAGGTCGCACGAAAATTTGAACTCATCTTTCAACTTTTTCTAGTCACAAAAGCTAAGCGAGTATCTGTTAGGGGAAAAAAATAGAAGAAGCGGGTGTCTCCTTCACATGGGTTTAGCATATGAATTATACCTATTGAGATAACAAGTGCAAATATTTAACAAATATTTATGATATGAAGTAAAATAATTACAATTTGGATAGTAACAAATATCGTCCGTTAGTAATAACACATTCATTGCAATAGTAATAACTCCGTTTTTGATTCTCAAAAAGACTATTTTTGAAGCCACTTTGCTTTCACTGAAAACTGAGTTTTTTGTTTCTTTTTTTTATTTTATCGTGTAATATCCTTTAAACACGGTCAGTTCTTCTCGCGAGCATTTGTCGATATGAGAGCACAAACACGTTGGAGAGAGGTTCACGCAAGGAAATGAGCCGAGCAAAATGATAACAAAGGTACTCAGAGATACAGATATTAAAATGAAACATTATCTCTCCAGGGGAAATAAATCTTACCAGAAGAACTTACCAGAAGAAGCGATTGAGAATACGTATTGTTTTACTTTAAGGTCTTACTGCCCACATTCAGTACTAAAAATAACCTAGTGGGGTTTTAAGACTTTGAAAGGAGCACGAGGTGACCGACGGTCTAGCAAATGATCAAAAACATAGCCACATCAAAAAACAACATAAAAAACCATCTTAGTTGTCATTTAACCATTATTTGGTTTCCATGTATGACATACTCAAAGATTCTTCGACATTATGGGATCTCTCAGACACTATTCAAATTTGCGAAAAATAAAATATTAATTAGAACTATTTTTGGCTGGGAAATATCGAAACACGTTTGCCGGCAAACTTCGGAACCAGTCTAGTAATTGTGATGAATTTTCAGTATATGAATAATATGAATTAAACAGGCCATGAAAGATATGAATTGAACGATAAACATTTAAAAAATCGCTTTTTGATAAGGTTAGTTTTGATTAAAGCAATGTTAATCTGCCTGCTCATTTTTGTCGTATTTCATTTATCGTGACGCATGTAAATTAACATGAAACTCAATTAGGATTTTAGCATTTGCTTTGCCGCTAGTCAATGAACTTATAGTCGACTTTCTTCATACCAGTTTGAATAGTCTTGGTATTGTTTATCTTCGGTTATGCAAGAGGGCGGATATTCAACCAACCTCCTGGAGGCTATAACCACTTTGCTGTAAGAGGGAAACAGTTCTAGAAGATTGAAACAAATCATTAAGAATAGCAGTTTTAAGATAAATTGCTCTCTTAATGGCGAAGCTAAGTATTTTTACCGGATGCACTGCCTATGACTGAAGTACACACCAGTTTTCTCTTTTTTCCACGTTATATATGTAAGTTGTTAAAGCGATGCAATAATGTTTACACTTCGAGTTGTAAATTCTTTTTGGGGATTCTAAAAGTTGCATTCGATAGGCAAAAACTTGAAATCTGGTAACAATGAAGTAGAATTATTGGAAAACGTTTGGATGGGAGCAACAATGGTTTAATTTGAATAAACAATCTTCAATATTGTGATTCCATTAAGTATTTTAATGCCTACAGCATGATGCTCGAGCTTTATGTAAAAACATGTCATCGTTCAGCACTTTGTTTTCAAGTAACATCTTAACTACTCAGCATTTGTATCACTTTATTAGTATCACCTTCAGGTAACTTCCTTTTTTGTTAAAGCGTTCGCTCTTTTTGAAGAGCAATTTGAAAACATCAGGTGAAAAAGAGCTTTATCTTCATACAATGCAAGTTGAAGAACTAGTGCATGATAGCAAAGAGTTATCTGTTCTTATTTTAAGTTTTGCAAAATCCTGAGCTCTAAAAGTATCTGACCTAAGCCAAAAAGCCATTTCACTTCTTTACATGCTTAGTTTATTTTATTACTTGCGTTATCAAATGTAAAACCTTTAAAAGGGAATATTTCAAATCTACAAAAATTAAAGTGCTTGACTTGCAGCATGATTTAGCATGAAACCAACGAACCCGTGCATTAATTATTCATCAAGAACTGACAGCATATGTACGATTTCTTGATGGTATGGATCGATTTCTAACATACTCAAGAGAGTACCTTGTAACTACTAGAGTACTTTGTAGCTAATTTTAAAACTGCAATGTCCGGCAAAATTACTTCAAAGATGCTTATTATTTTACATTCCATTTTCCCCCCATACCGACTGCTATCTACTAGACTATTACGAATGTAGAGCGATGGATGATCACTACAGTAAAAATCCTATATTGTATTAAAAAATGTCAAAAGTCGATATCATATCTTGATTGACCACGAAACTTTTCGAGCAAAATCATCCCGTCTCAATCTCAGTACTCTATTTGTCCGTCCAACCTCCGACTTTCGAAACATTTATTTTCTTGTTTTGGCTGCACTGCGAATAGTTACTATTGTTATGATTTGGAGTTGCTTACCATACACATGTTTAGTTTCTTCAAGACGCAAATAAGAACTTACATGTATATTTAAGTAAAAGCGAACACAAACAAAACATTGTTTCCTAAAACTGGACTTATTTCCACTTACCTTTCCCTTAAATCAACTTATTTCCTTAAAGTAAATGAATAATAGAATGCTTTTGAAAAGAATCAAAACTGTTCGTTGACACTTTGGGATCGTAATTCGAAAATGGACAATTTCTTTATTCCGTAAAACATATTTTATACATAGACTTCACACTTACATATAACATTTCATTAGTTCGGCCTCAAAGTAATTCAGTCAATACTACTATTAGCCGTAGGTAGCCACATTCACTATTGCAACATCCTATACTGATATAATGCAGGATTATCTGTAATTTTGTCACAACGAAAAATTGTAACCTTCATGAAAATTTAAAGCCAGATTAGGTACGTTAATTTGTGCGCATAGTTTGTGCTCAGTCGTGCGGCATGACGACGGTGACAAATTTGGTTCTGAAACTACAAGTCGGTTTGTATGCATTCATAAATAATGACGCGTAACATGCATTATATTATTTTTTCAAGAATTTCATTACCTGGCTGGCTGGCTGGTTCATTGTTTTTTTCTCAAAACATTAAAATAAAAAACTATATGAAATGAATAGATAAAACATGAATTTTAACTCTTTCACAAGTACCAAATATAAAAGAAAGTTCATTTCAAACATCGGATTTCTCATGAGTCAAACCTTATTACATCAAAGAAGACCGCCTAATAAAGGGATATATTCAAAGTACTAGAACCTAGAAACGTGGAAACCGAAAATGGCCTTTTGGACAGTTTAGATTTGATTACTTATGACTCGTCCGCTCGTGTTATAGCTGGTACAAATTTAAACGAAGTTGGTGACCCCCTTTTATTCCGCTTTTTTTTTTTTCTTTGTCCGATACGACGCGATACTTTTTGAATCAGTTATCAGGTAAAGCAAAGTTTACCCAGAAATGGTATGTCTCACTTGTCATTAGTGTGCGTGCTTTTGTGGTTTAGCTTTTCCTTTGCTGTTCATAGTAATACAATTCGTACGAACAACAAAATAACCATTGGCCTTCCTTCTTATGTATTCCGACAAGTTGCCTTATCCAGTAATTCATGATTAATGTCAGTTCTAATTGAGACTTCGACAAACGATAGAAGCTAGTTAAACTAGACTGAATTAATTTTTTTGGTTTTAGAAAACACTGGAAACCATATCCGAAGAGCGGTGGTCTAATTTGTGGTTAAATTGAAGCACAGAAATCTCAGTATTAAATTAAATAATCTCATAAGAAACTGATCGGTGTAACTGGTATAGAATAAAGGTTCACGCTTAGTATAAACTATGGGTCAAAAGTGGAGTGTGGCTAGAAGTCGAGGGTCGAGGGTCGAGGGTAAAAAGTCGAGGGTCGAGGGTAAAAAGTCGAGGGTCGAGGGTAAAAAGTCGAGGGTCGAGGGTAAAAAGTAAACGCACATCTTTTGTCGCATTTAAATGCCTAGTTAACATGGTTAATATGTACGAAGATACAGACAATTAGTTTTTCTATTAAAAAACAACAAAGTTAAGTTTTTCAACTCCAATTGAAGTATCGTTGTCAATATAGATACCATCTGGAGGCATAATTCGATTGCTTCAATAAATCCATTATTTTATCAGAAAATGGTCATGAAAAACTTCCAAAGCCAATGTGTAAGCTTTAGAGCAACCGTACAACTCACAGCCGTCAGTACAGTAATAGATAGTGTATGGTATGACTCACAGCTGTGATATCTAATAACAGTTGCACGACGTACGCGTCTTAATAAATATCGAACAGACCATTACGATTATAAGCATCGAAAGTTACTACATAGTCATGGCAGAGTCGCCTTCAATAAGCCGTTTTGCAAGGCAAAACCGAAAAGTGATAAGACTGTACATTGCTTTTATAGGTGAACATATAACTGCATGGTCTAGTGTAGCCTAAAGTCTCAATTTGCCGCCGCGGCACTGCAGTCAGTGAAACTTCTTCTTGACAGCATAGTCTGTTTGATTGTAGTCTCTCTCTGGAACTGAAACCAGATACTCTCTTAGAACTATTCATGGCGGTTCATAATGCAAACAATTGCAGCACAGTTATATTATTACAAAGACTACTATTTACAGTTATATTACTATGTTATTTTTGTTATTTTTTACTACCAGGCTCAGAAGGCACGTGATTTTTATATTGTTGGTAAAGTTTTATTTAGCAAGACATATCTCTGCCGAACAAAATAAATATCACCACTGCGAATTACAGTGCATCAGGCCGAGGCATCCCTATTTCCAATATTCGCGCGTGCTCATAGACCCTGGACTCAATATATCACATTTTCAAAGTTCTTGGCTGAAACAGAGACTAACTTAGTTAACCAACGACCCATCGGAAGAGTCCCCAACGACCCCAACGACGGCTCTTACTTGTGCCCTATTCTATAAAGTAAATTCCATCAGCCGATCTTTTGAAATAAAAATTAAATTAAATATAGAAATAAAATGTATCAAGAAGTTATTTGCAAAGAAATGTATGGAGCGATGTTTGGTGTTGAGTGACATCACAGACTCCGTTAAAAGTTCGTAAAAATATAATACTTCTCATCGAAATATCAAGAAGAAACTTTTACCATTGCTTATTAGACCCTTAAAGACCCTTATTCCAAGAAAGTTTCAGCCAAATTAAATTTCTAGGGATCTTTTTGTACTAGTTCCACTTTAAATAGCTCAGACCGTTTTAGAATATAGAATAGAAGTATAGGTTAAAGTTCTTACATGATTCTCATCGTTTTAGAAAAAAAGTATGTTTCAGAATGAATTTACTTTTCTTTTTGCTTGAAACTCTTGTAAAAGGTTTATAATTTTTACGATTACGTCAACATATGGCTTACGATATAGTATTTCTTTTAGTAAACGTCTATATTTAATTTGTCAAACAATGAAAACATAAGGCATCGTCACAAGTTGAATACTCTTTAGAATAAAACATGTGAAGTGAGGTCTGTGTGTTTGGGTGTTCCCTTATGTCTTATGTCTTTCTCTTAAGTCTTTTTCAGACCCTCGACTTTTTACCCTCGACCCTCGACTTTTTACCCTCGACCCTCGACTTTTTACCCTCGACCCTCGACCCTCGACTCCTAGCCACACTCTCAAAAGTGGGGTTGCAAATGATATTCGTGTGATTATAATGCACTAGTGCTGTTGATGAGGTTAATTGCAAAATGCAGCGTGAATTATTTCTAATCTGTAGGCTACATTATTTACTCTCAATTTCTGATTATTATACACAGTGTTTCATCGTCAAGTAGCATTATCTTTGTTCTTCTTCATTCGATATTTTTAGTTGTTTTTCTGTTTTGACTTTAGATAATCGATACCACATCAAGATCAGTAGTTGTACAACGGATAACATTCTAGTAATATTCTAACATATTAATAACACTATTTTGTATAAAAGATAAAACCTAGCATTCACAATGGGATTATTTATCTTGAGATTGAAAAGCAATAAGGAAAGCTAATGCTGTCTGGTTATTTATTAGTGATAATAATAGCCCGTGTTTCCAGAGAAATGTGCACTATCACACGGAAAAATATAACTTGTTTTTGTTTTGCACTACCTTGAGGAAACATTGAATATGGAAGACATACCTTTTCTTTACAATTTACAGATTTCTGTCTTTTTCATTTTTTAACAAGTTTATAACAGGGAAAAGTACACATGCAGCCAACACAAAATGCTTTTAACCGAATCAGTAATTAGTAATATTCAGAAATGCAGTGCATGCAAACTGAGTGACTCGGGAATGACTCAGGCAGTAATGTCTGATGTACGTGGTCTTCCATAAAATAATAGTATATCCTATTCATATGTACGCACCAAGAATTTCTGAGGCGACTTTCCATGCTAATAAATATGTGCTCATTATGCTGACAACATCCGGCATTGTTCTGTACTGAATGAACCTTTAGAGGTATAATTCCTAAGTTAATTGAATAGGCCTTTGTCAAAATTTAACGAAAATGACAATATTTTAAAATAGCTTTTCAAAATAAAAACAACCAGAAGTCCAACTGCGCAGTAAATGTTTTATCCCATTTTATCTCAGACGTAAGAACATTTTCGGTATCATCCCACAAAACATATTGCAATTAAATTTTGCACTGGACTCTTCAAAGTTATACATGTTGATATCGACGGTGGTCTTTGTGGGTTTTGTTTGCTTCCCGATGCAGAAAACCTTTAAAACCAGAGAATCTTGCTATGAAGGACATCGGTTTATCCTAATGATTAGTTTTTTAAAATCATTGAAAATACTGGACGTATGAACAGCCAGCCATGAAAGTCAAAGATATTCAGGATACTGAATGGTGGAGGTAAGTTTCACTTATTAAACTTTCTAATTAAACTTGGTTAAAATGAATTGAAAATATAAGTTCATCTTTTAATGTCATGATCTGCAATATTTACTAATACAGTTTACCAATACGAGAAGTTTATACCACCAATGATAAAAGAAGTCTTATCACAATAAGAATTGAAAATGCTTTTGTTTGGGTGTTACGTAATATGTTCCGTGTTATGTATCGTATTCTTGGAGCTAATGTTTCCTGTTAGTTCAAGAACTCTTCATAATTAATATATTTCTTTTCGTTATTTTCAAATTGGTTATCAGAAAAAAAATTCCAGATGTCAGATCCGGTTATTAGAAATAAATTAAACCAATATAAACATTGAACTGCCGAACAACTGGCGTCAACAAAAACGATTCTACTTTTTTTAAACGCAATAAAGGACAGGATTAGGGCCGTGCTTAATGAACTTGGCCAGAAAATACAAGCTTAGCTAATTTCTATGAATTTCAGTTAATTTTTGCTAGTAACGAATAATCAATAGACGTTAATCAAGCAGCAACCAGGTTTATTGTCGTGAAAGTAAAAAATCCTCTGTTTTATGACCCAAAAATTTATTCTCAAGCCGCGACCTGTGAGTACGAAGCAACACTAGTGTTCCAGTCAATGGCAATCGTATGAGCAAGGCGTATAGGTATCATACAGAAATATTGACTTAGCAATCTGTTTTTAGTAATATCGAGGCCTTCTTTGCTACGTAAAAAAAAATTATTTTTTTTTAAGCAAATACGCATGTGCTTCATCATTGGTAATCGGGTGAATTTCATATATGGTGTTAATAAGATAGGCAGTAAAAAAAAGACAATTAGCAAAAAAAAACGTTCTATATGTCAACCTGCACTAATCGGTTTCACTGCTAATTGACTTTTGCCCTATTACTGATATTTCATGTTTTATTGTGTTTTATGTCTAATTAATGACATAAAAATATTCTAAGCATCTATATTCACTTTTTCATGCGCCATTTTTCTTTCCTTTTCCATCTCTCTGAGTTTTTATATTCGTGCGTTCTGATTGGCTGTTTGAGTGGCCGGTTTTTTGTCAGTATCTGCCCGCGCTCGAGGTGCGGTAGCTTTTGCCGCTAAACAACAAAATAAAACGATTACAAAAAAAAAAAAAAAAAAAAAAACCAAGTAAAATAATACCGTCCTATAGTCGGTCCGGATAGGGAAAAACTTTGCGCCGGTCTTCTATATTCAAATGTCAGATCCGGTTATTAGAAATAAATTAAACCAATATAAACATTGAACTGCCAAACAACTGGCCTCAACAAAAACGATACTACTTTTTTTAAACGCAATAAAGGACAGGATTAGGGCCGTGCTTAATGAACTTGGCCAGAAAATACAAGCTTAGCTAATTTCTATGAATTTCACTACACTATGACAAATAAATCAAATATAGAGGCAGGCAATAGATATAAACAATATACAGCAACCATAAATCAGTACCCTATATGCCTACTCGCAGCACTTTACTTGCAATTGATGCAACAGCTAGTCTTTAAATATAAGCAGATCGTAGCGGTAAATGTATAGCACTAACATAATATTCATCAGTGTACAGAAACGGCGTTGCCATGGAAAAGGGTTCGGTTCCAAGGGTCTTGATTTTCATTTGGGAGAGGTCTTTAACTGAAGTTGTTTCCAGGTTCGTACTATTGCTATTATGGTTAGTACTATTATTGTTCAAAGTTTTATTGGAATCTGCTTAATATAGCAAGAGGTATTTTTCCTTAATTTATCTGCTGGAATCTGAATGCAATAAATGACGTCATATTCAAAAAAATTGATATCTCTGGAACAAGACAAGATGTCGAGAAACTGAAAAGGCAATCCTACCTCATACACAAAGTAGTTTCTTAAAATGATGATTGATTAAGAAATTTTCGGCTCAAAATCGAATCTAAACGCACGATTTTTAGTATCCCAGCCAGACTGAAAAAAAAAAAAAAATCAGCTCCGTTCAAAATGGCATTAATTATATGTCTTATCCTAGAGTTTTAATTACATCCACAGTAGTCGCTACTAGCGAAAGAGATCCATATTAGACCCATAGCTGTTGATCACTGTTGACGAGAATTGCCCCCCCCCCCCCCCCTCCATCCCCCCCCCCCCCCCCCCCGCCAGTTTATTACTTCTCATCATATCTTATGTTTTATACCCTTTTTTGTAATTTTACTCAATCTATCTTCCTCGCTCAATGAATGATGCTAGAATGTGTGTCTTATGATATTAAGATACCGTTCCTTTACGGTGAATATTGTTTTATTTCCTGACGTTCAAACTAAATGAACAAATGAACAGGGCCGTAAATGACGCCGTAAGGAATAGTTCAGTTTTTTCTCTGTAAATACGGTTCACTATCCATCTATCTATCTATATCTATCTACTCAGAAGGCCATTTCACCTTTATTTGTCACGAATGGCAATAACGTTCTAGCTTAAACACAAATTTAGTAATTCTCTTTATAACCTTTTTATAAATAGCCAGAAGGAAAGTAAAAAATGAAAGATATTCTGTTTGTTCTTTTTCTTTTTTTCTTTTTTTTTGCCACTCAGGTTCCTTCTCGTCTGTGTTATTCGCTTGCCTGCCGCCTTGTGTGCATGGAATGGTGCAAAGGCGTCGTGTTTCCTGAAATAGATCATTTAAATTTATTACTAATCAACTTGTAGCATTTAGCTTTAAAGCAATGACATCTTTCGGGAAATTTGAAACCAGTTGGCGAAAAAAAAAGGGGGAAGATTGAAATTAAAAAGAGATATAAAGGAATTCACATCACAATTGTTGATGTTCATTGCTTATTTCAAGGATCCGGAAAAAGAAACTGTACATGTCATGATCCTAGAGTGGTAGGGGGAAAATTGCCGGAACATAGATATAATTAGATTTTATATTCTTAGTATTTTGAGTTGAATGTTTTAATATATATATCATCTTATTCATGTAAAATTACATAAACATATTTTTCTTAATTGTTTAGTTAAGTTTTTTTTAATAACTTAGTATTGTAAAGCGCTTAGAACAATTAGTGAATTAGCGCTATATACAAAAATGTATTATTAGTTTTTATGGGGCAGTCTATGGTGACATTTATTTGCATAAATCGAACTTAATCCAAGCTTCAGACAAACATCTTCTATTTATCAGAAGTGCATGTCATGTTTAGCAACTAGCGAGGATTCGAGATCATTCTGTTCAGTTATGTTAACAAGCAAACTGGATTTTCAAAATTGAAGGAAAAAAAACGGATGCATTGCTGTGTGGTAGCACCAATTCCCACACAATTATGTCATTGATCATCATTGTTTATAAATATCACGCCTAAAAATCAGTGTTTGGTCTACATGTATCTCCGAAACTATTCAATATATTACTAAAAATATTTCTTTTAAGTAAACTTTTATATAATCAATTTATTCTTGTAATAGCGCCTATTTGCCTTCAGCTTGTAAGCTAGACAGAGAACGAAAGTTGCACAAAACAGTCCCTGTAGGAGGCTGGTTGCTTTCTATGACCGAAAATAATCTAATTGTGTTAACTATAATCGAATTGTGCTAATTTTGAAACTGATTTTAAAACACAGATGAGAATGTTGAAATACAGGGGGGCAAACTATAAAAATTAATCATTATATTTATTTTAAGTAAAAATTAATGAGGTAATCGGATTTTCTTTTTCGAGAATATTAAACGATAAACCAATGCACGGATTAATAAAGCTTTTCATACACAATTACAACCTTCTAGAAAGTTACTTATAGTTTTCTTATTTCATTATTAGTGAATGACGTTAGATCGCATTACCTTAAGGATCAAAAGTATATTGGAAGGATTTCAAACAAGTGAAAACAAACGGAAGAATTAATAACAGGAACAGTTGTATAAAAGTTTTGAACGTTAGCCCAGGGGTATCTTAGTTGAATCATTTGATTTCAAAAAAGTAACTTTTGAAGGAAAAATTGAAGAGGAAGTAGAAAACAACAGAGGGAGAGAAAAAGACAAAACTTCAGTTGTGCACGAATTCGATCAAAAATAACTGAAAAACACAAAACTATCTAATTCAGTCGGGTAATTTTTTAAAGAGAAAAAAAGAAAAAAAAAAAAGAGAGAAAAAAAGAAAGAAAAGAGCCATAAATAAATTGAAACAAGCGGGCATAAGATGGCCAGACGTCTATTAACTTACACCGGTTGGAGTTTAATATATTTTATAGTCCTTAACGATCACGTATATACAATAGTATACGTTTCTAGTAAGTTACGGCCATCAAGATCTGTTTGCTATCTACAAGAGTTCATTCGAATTAATTATTGATTTTATCGTATGAATAGAATTATATAAAGCGTTTTCGTAGTGCACTTACAACATTTGTTTAATTAATTTATCATCAGTAAGTAAATGGGATATAAGTTAAACCGATTACCGGAGATCGATTTGTATCCCTTTTCACTGGATTCTAGAGTCAGGTGTTTTTGAACATAATTATAAACAAATGCCTTTCATTTCCGACATTGAGAATGTTCCGGAGTTCTTTGTGAAAGTGTTAAATTTTCTATATTACCATAATTCCAACCCATATTCATTAAGTATTAAATGATAAAAGGTTTACCCAAGTCCATTGAGTGCACCAGTATTACAGTACAGGATAACACGGACGTGTAAATTTATCTATCCAATGGAACGTATACATGGTTGTTTTGAAGAGTTTTAGGGTCTATCATACTTCATGCCTATCTCGCGTTCCTCAAAACCTAATACATTAGCCAGCCTCAGTTCCGCGGCTTCTTCCACCAAAGGGCGACAAACCACCAGATAGTTTGTGCAAGATTGAATTAAAAGTTCTTAACTGACAAGTAATCAAAAACTGAATATTATCTTTAGAAGATGTGATATTGTGATACATGTGGCACAGCAGTCGAATATGGTAGGTACCTTTTATTCAGCTTTTATTCATACTCAAATTAATATGGTGGTAAGAAATCGTGCAAATGCTTTGGAGTTCAGATATAACACTGAAATAGGAACAAGTCATAGTTTATTTATTATTATTATAATCAATATACCATTTCCTGGTTTAGCCTAGATTAACTAATAGAATTGAAACTGTTCAAGTCAGTATCAAATCGTTGTACATGCGACACTTTTTCTTTAGTTCTGACGGTGTTCCATTCATGATATATATGTGATAGCTTTAAGTTTTTCATTTTCTCTCACATCTTGTTTTCCTTCCTGTTAGTATGATGAAGTCCAATTAAAGTAAGACAGCTTTCGTGAAATATTCAATACAACTTTTGTCAATTGGCAGACATCGAATCCAGCAAAGCAATTAACACAATGAACAAAGTATCGGGATATTTTTTTGCAACGACGGTCAAATAAAACTTGCATAACAATTTTACTGCATAATCAAAAAATCAAAGGATTTCGACAGCCAGGCATGTAGGTGGGGTAAGAGTGTTGCTGGTAAAAGTGTATTTGCATGAGAAAAGAGTTTGTCATTCCTGTCGTATGTGCGTAGGAGAGGAGGTGTTGTTGAATGGCGGAAAGTGTTGGACAGTGTTGTCATCTTTCCGCGGGGGTGGGGTAAAGGCAATTGAACTTGCGATTTATCTGCTTATTGATCGTCAATTTAACAAATTGACATCAGATTTTTATGTGTCTGTCCTCTTATTGACAATAAATTGCGTCATCACATTGTCAAAGTAGTGTGGATTCACGAGGCGTAGCCGAGTGGATCCGCATACTACTTTGACAATGTGATGACGAAATTTATTGTCAATAAGAGGACAGACACATAAAAATCTGATGTCAATTTGTTTTTTACAATAACAAAAACGATAAAAACTTCTCATTTTTAGCGATCAAAACAACCAACGGAAAGAGCGCGCGCTCGTTGACGTCAACTCTATCTGTCTGTCCTCTTATTGATGATAAAAAATAGCCAATCAGCGTGCGAGAAATTTCTAAGTTATTGTAAAAAACGCAATTCCCCAAACTAAATGGAATTAAGATATTGTTTCAACAATGTGTTGATATTGCTGATGGTGGTGTTGCCCTGCCGTTTTTTTTATCTTATCTTATTTTATTATTTTATTATTGTTATTAATATTATTAATATTATTAATATCATTAATATTATTAATATTATTATTATTATTAGATTATTATTATATATATTTTTGTAATAAGTAAACATCGTTATAGATATATGTTTCATTTTAATTTTACACCTCCTTAGACTGATAAAGATAAGTTACATATATAAGTAAACTGTATATATGATGTATAATATGTATAATATTATAAACTGTATGCTATATGACAACGTTTCTGCAATTAGCTGTGAACTAATTGAATTACGTGAAATTTATCCAAGCGTTCCTATGAAAATTCGCAAATCTCTCTTAGTCTTCGAAGTTTCGTTAAAGGTTTATCTTGAAACTCGGATATTTTTACGTTTAAGGCATTTTGCATTTATATGTCACATGACTCTACTCCTTTAAAGTCTATCTAGGTGTACACCTACGTGCAAAAAGGTTGTCATACAAGAATACAACATTTGTAATTCAGTAAAATAGTACTTAGTAAATTTACCGATTAGGAATAAATTTTCACTGACGTAAGACTAACTACTAACCGATATCAGAAAAGCCAGGCAGCGAATTCGTAGTTTTAGTTACGTTAGTTTTCCCAGTCTATGAAAGCCACAATGTTACATGAGCAGAAACGTACAAAAAAATACTGATCTTTTTTTTTTTTTTAATTCATTTTCGTTTTAACGTTGAAATTCTTACTGATGAATTCGAGTCTTACGTCAGTGATAATTTATTCCTAATCGGTAAATTTACTAAGTACTATTCTTGCAAGTAGGCGTATATAAGTGTTCATTTCAGTTCTGTGGCACATTTTAAAATATCCGCTTTATTGAAAAGGTGGAGTTACTGTTATTTCAAGTCGCCCATTCATTCATTTATTCATTCGCCCAGTCGATTTCCATTGTACAATTTCACTAAAAACTATTACAGTTCAGAAGCATGTAATCTCAATGCCCAAATCTTCATAGAAAGCACATGCATGGGTACCTGAGAACTTGAGCAGTTTTTGTATGACGCTGTGAATAGCTATAGTGTCACGAACAGGGTCGTGACACCAAAGGACCAATCACATTGCGCGAGTATTTACTCTCCATCAAATGCCCGAAACACGGCACGAACACAACGCGGACACGGCCACACCAAAGTCAAGACAGGCACTACCAGAAAAATCACCTTGCGCGAGAAAGAGTCAGCCAAACTCTGCGAAAACTGCTCTAATATTGATAAATAGTCACGTGCGAATTCCCGCAAACTAGTTGAACCCACGTACTTTCATCATTATCATCATCATTATCAATATTACTATCATCATTATCATTATTACTGTTATCAATATCAATATTATTATTATTATTATTTCATTTATTTATTTATGTTATTTTATTTTTAATTTATTTAACTAATTTTATTTAACTACTAAAACAAAATATATTTTTCAATTCTATATTATTAATATTTTTGATAGAAGTATCAATATATTTTCCGTTATTCACATTGCTTTATTCCTCTTTTGTTGCAGATGACTGGGATTTTTTTTCAAATGAGACGATGCATAACAAAAATGACCTAAGGGCATAAAGAGATCTTCAACAATATATATTCCATGTTATGTCATTATTATCGAAATTTCAAGACTGATTTTACAAGTGAAACTGTATTTGTATCGAGCGGTGAGCAAAAAGGCTAGATATTGATGAAAAGAATGCTATCACGGCCAAAAATCTAATCGGAATCGTACTTAACTGCATATGCAGCCATTTTTCTTTTCCTGTGAAATGGCCGTTGCAGACAAAATACGTTATGGATCACCAAGTTTTATCTTCGTCAAGTATACTTTTCTGATCGCTGTCCTGGTTCATTCAGTGTGTTTATTCTCAACATCCCCTAAAGGTAACATAAATACTGAATATTCGCGCTGGTATCCTGTTATGACATATATATGATATGGATGGGTTTAAAATGAGAACCAATTTATAATAAATTCGCCAATATAAATTTAAGGATTCAGAAGTATATGGTGAAACGGCTTTAAAAGTGGCGATTATAATTAATAAACAGAACGTACAAATGAAAGAAAATGACAGAGTCTACAGCAGCGTGCTTGATATTGAAGAAAAAACCTTTATAACTTTCGTATTCAAAATATTTGGTAATATATAGAACAATTGGCACATGAAAACGAACATACAAAATGAACATACATTCATAAATGTTCAGATATTGTTGAATTCGTATAGTTACAAAACAACAAATACTTTGATTATCGGCTTGATACTAAGCACACTGTACTTATAATAACTAGCATTAAGTTGGTATTTCTAAGTATTCCTTTAAAACGAAGCTCGAGCTTAGCCGCTATAGAAAAAAAACTTCGACTAGAATAAGTTTACGCTTTTCTATCGTTCTTTCGCTCGTAGCATTCCTAATGAAATTAGGATTTTATACTTTATTTATGCTTTTATATTACATGTTTGAATAAAAATAATAAAATCAATATATAAACCTAGGA
Source organism: Actinia equina (assembly GCA_011057435.1). Classification (NCBI taxonomy): domain Eukaryota; kingdom Metazoa; phylum Cnidaria; class Anthozoa; order Actiniaria; family Actiniidae; genus Actinia; species Actinia equina. The sequence continues at coordinate 394,301 of WHPX01001433.1, read as the reverse complement.
TACTAATGTTCCTTGACCATGACTTTCTGCTTCAATGATGTCTGGCTGAGAATATATAACGTAGCTATGGTAATTTGTAGACTTTCTTCTATACCCTACATTTTTTTGAAAAGATATCGATATCTAAATGACACTAGGGAAACTTGTGTGTTTTCCAACTTTGCAATGAGCATATCTTACCTAAATTAAACGCGACTTTGTTAGTTGCTGGTTAAAATACAGAGAATCGGATTTAAATCGCATTATTAGTTTTCAAGTTGCTTCATTTATGGGCTAGCTTCCCAGTAAAGTTACTTTATTACTGACAGAGTATAACACTATATATTTACTTGCATCTGATCAATAGCATTTTTTAGCTTATGTTTTTTGTTTGTAATTCCGGATGTTAATCGTAAGGTATATGGTATGACTGACATTATTAGTACAAATGTAGAAAAATATAAGTATAATCAAACTACGCATATCATGATGATTCTAAGTAATTCAGTGTAATAGATAAGAACATTACCGATGATAGTGACTTAAGTTAAGAAAATGGGATGCCAGCAGTCAAAGGATTGGCGCATTTTGATAAAAAAACACTTAGGTGTATTTCAGATACTCTAAAAACTAAATAACAGCTATTCACATTTAATTGCATATGAGGAAGCATAGGATATTTTCTTCGGAAATCATGTAAGACTTATATTTTAGCTATTCCTTCACCTGCTGCAGTAGGATGAAAGTTTCATATAGGTTTCACTTCATTTGACTTAATTCCACTTCACTTCACTTCACTACTTCACTTCACTTTCACTTACTTCACTTCACTTCACTTCACCTTCACTTCACTTCACTTCACTTCACTTCCACTCACTTCACTTCCTTCACTCACTCCCTTCACTTCACTTCACTTCACTTCACTTCACTTTCACTTCACTTCAACTTCCCTTCACTTCACTTCCACTTCACTTCACTTCACTTCACTTCACCTTCCTTCACTTCACTTCACTTCACCTTCACTTCACTTCACTTCACTTCACTTCACTTCACTTCACTTCACTTCACTTCACTTCACTCACTTCACTCACTTCACTTCACTTCACTTCACTTCACCACTTCACTTCACTCTTCACTTCACTTTCACTTCACTTCACTCACTTCACTTCACTTCACTCTCACTTCACTTCCTTTCATTTCATTTCCTTTCATTTCTCCTTTTCTTCCTTTCATTTCCTTCCATTCGTTTTCTTTTCTTTCATTTCATTTCATATAAAAGGTATGTCGAAGGGAATATATTTATCTTTTGCCTTGAAGCATTTTTTGTTTTCTTTTTTATTTTGGTTAGAACCGAGGGTAGGATAATTGAGGTCACTATTCATCCAGATGGAATCTTAGCTGTCAATCGTACGCCCCTCAGGAAACAATGGAAACCTTAGTGATTATATAAAATTACGAAGCTTGTTACCACCGTAACTTGAAAACTTATTCTCACCAAAGTATAGTATTTCACACTTAATCCATGTCATTCTTGAGAATTGAATAACTTAACATACCAAACAAAGTAATAAAAAAAAAAGAATTAATAAAACGTGATGTATCCAAGTTACGAATTCGTCCAACAAAAACATATTTGCCGATTTCTAAAATGCAAAAAAACCAATGCGTGGACGCGGTCGTTTCGAAGTAAGTTTCGCATTTGTTCATGTCGTTTGCACTTGACCTGGTTAATGAATGCTTGACAAAAATAGGCCCTTTCACGATTTATTTCACAACTTTCACAGACGTTTGTATGATGACACATACACACATACATACATACATACATACACACACAACACACACACATACATACACACATACACACATACATACACACACACACACACACACGCACGCACACACACATACATACATACATACATACATACATACATACATACATACATACATACATACATACATACATACATACATACATACATACATACATGCATCCATCCATCCATCCATCCATACATACATACATACATACATACATACATACATACATACATACATACATACATACATACATACTTACATCCATCCATCCATCCATCCATCCATCCATCCATCCATCCATACATACATACATGCGTACGTACATACATACATGCGTACGTACGTACGTACGTACGTACATACATACATACGTACATACATATTACGATTTGACTAGGCAGAAGTCAAAATAAGTGGGTTCAAACAGTAAGACATTTTACGTAGTTACTTCAGACTAAACTTGCCTTGGATTAGTCAAAATGCTTTTATGCTCCATATTTTCAAAGACATTATCCCCCCCTGCCTCGATTTTGAAGCTTAAAATATAAAAGTAAAGGGTTACAATAACACCCAGTTTTATTTGATTATTCTGTTTCAGGATTGTATTGTCCTAATGTAAATAACTTCTCTTCATAATCATCAATTATTCAACACGCCATGTAGGCTGTTCAAAAAGAAATTGCTTGTTGAAGATCCCTAGTAAAGAGATAAAGACAAGGAAATAAGCAGTGAACAAAAACCAATAAAGTAACAGCTAGGATCGAATATTCGAGAACAAAGTATTCATTTTAATCCACGTCAATAGGCCGTCATGTTGTGCCATATCTCCTCTGTGTTGGCTGTTGGCTTTAAGGCAAATAGACAACTCTGCGGTCGAGAATTCATAAAACAACGAACCCAGATACCTGGTTATTACTTATAGAGAAAATATAATTTAACTTAAAATTGTTTTTTAGTTTTTACGAAAGAATTTAATTTGCTCAACCACCACCACAACCAGACCTTTCTTCATCTTCTTTTCACTGCCAGTTTTAAAGCTATTCCCCGTCATTCAATTCTCAGCGGGAAATGCCATACTAATCCGATAAAAAATGATCACCATGAGTTTTTTAAATTTAATTTATTTAAAAAAATTATTGGGTGCACTTGTCATAGCTATAAGAATGTTTACACGAGAGTTAGCAAGATAAGGCTTAAAGTATTGAAAACAAAAAATGGTCAGCGGTTTTCCTTCAATATTTCGTTAGCATGCATATTTATAGTGAAGCTTCCATTGGCGGTCAACAGTGCTAATATGCTATCAAATGTGAATCCACTGATAATTTTCCTGCTTCCCAGCAGAAATATTGATATTTAGCAGTGTCAGTGGTTCCTTTTCGACAATTCCAAAGGCAACATGAAAGGATCCAGAACAACACTGCATATTGTATTTAAATATATTCTTATTTTCGGAATACTTCTCCTAAACCAACGTTTGGCAGGTTCTAAACTCCAAGTCCCACTTGAAAACATAACAGGTTATTTATATCGTAATACAGAAATAGTTACTCCTGAAAAGCAGAAGTTATTAAGTTAATCCATATCAAACATTTTAGCTTTGTCTTAATTTCTTTTTCTTTCTGATTTTAGCGGCATGCCGGGAGCCTTTGGGAATGGAAAATGGTGTCATAAAGGACAACCAGATCACTGTCTTTTCTGCTTATAATGATGATTTCAATACCTATGGAGCCCAAAGGGCAAGGCTTAACTTGAAGACTTGGCCACAGGGACACAGAGCTAAACCCGACAAGGCATCAAGTACTTGGCTGAAGATTGAGTTAAAGGAGAATATGATTATAACTGGTATAGCGACTCAAGGTTATGGGGACCCCAACGTTGGAGAATGGGTAAAGCAATACATGCTACTATACTCGACTGGAAAAGATTATTTGTACTTTAAGGATCAGAGCGGCGGCCTAAAGGTAAGCAACTTATAATATACTTTCATTTTTTTCTGTTTCCAGGTACTATCTGTTATGTTTTGTATGTGAGATATAGTTTTATTTACCTCAAAAACGTACTATACAGCACAGGTGTCGAAAATCGAACTAGTCTACTGACTTGCTGAAGTTCATTTAAGCATCCAATCTTGCGATATGTGATATGTAAAGTCGATGATATAAAATACTGCCGGATGGACTGTCCGTAACAGAACACAATTCAGTGAAAATAATACTTGTTTCCAACATTGTAATTAAGTGAATGATAGTCTGAATAGAACTGGACACTCATGAAATAACATTATGAGGAGATAGTGAAAACAAAAGTTAAATGAAAAGCCTTTAAAGTTTGAAAGTAAATTATGGTGTTAATGATCTGTCGGAAATGATTGCAAAAAATAATATCGCTGACACGATTCTTTACAACTAAAATCGACATGGGGTACAGGTGCCTTATTACTATAACTCTGGCAGCAGAACAAGACAACTATGAAGCTCTTGATTTTAATTTAGTAAGGAAGCATGCATTTTATTGTAACGATGACACTTATTTTCATACAAAACGTTCAAGATCATTCATTACCTTAACATTTATTACCTCAATAATATTATAAATTGTTTCAAAATGTGTTCGCTCTTTCTTAATTGTGTAAATTTTGGTTAATTTATTGATTTTCGTATATTGAGCTCAAGCAAAATCGACATCGTAGATTTACTTTTTGCGGGTCAAAAAATGAAAAGGAGAGGGCCTTTTCAACCAATGAAAACTTGAATAAATTCTGTGAATGCGTCTATGAGACATATACTGAACTTTGAGGGGCTATCTCTATAAAATAGTGTAGTAGAAAGTTGCGGTTTTGTCCTAGCCAAAACAGGCAGGCTTCAAAATGGGAAATCAATTGCGAAGATTAGACTATTTGAATTTGAAAACGTAAATATTCTTCTTCTATCTGAAGTTTGTTCGATGCTAGCATTTTCTAATAGACTTTTTTTTTTAAACTTGAGTACAACTGCTCGTACATTACCTCGCAAATAATTGTTTTTCTAAGAGCTTTCCAGCAATTCCCTACGCTATGTTGGGCATTCAATTATTGATGACTTGGGGAAATGCAATTGGTTTTAAGGGAATGAGATGCTGCCAATACTTATTAGCTTTTATCAGACACTAGATATTCTGTTGCCTCACCACATTTGAATGAATGAATATCCAAATGATCTTTTAATTATCTGTTATCATTGTATTTTTCATTATGATAACCATGTCGTATACATTACAAAAGAAGTGGTGTCATAAGCCTACTCAAGAATGTTCGATGCCTCAAGACTCAAGTTTGTTGGAGGTCATGCCATGTCCTTGGCATTAGGAATAATGAATTGTTGCTTTACATACCTCACCGCAATATCAGCTAGAGAAAACGACGAAAATATAATGAATACAAATGTTGCCTGTAACAACAGGCTCTTCTCTACAGCACAGCGCAATGTAAATATAGTCAAAGACTGTAATTCGTGAACAAAATGACCACTTAACATTGCTGCGGTCTTTTTCACATATTTACCTTGATATTAATCTTGAAAGACATAAACGCTATATTCAATAAAATTGAAACCTTAAGAGACTAAAACTAGGTTTATTAATTATGGCTATTGTTATTACCACCAGTGAATTGCTAGCGTTTGGAAATAAGAACCAATCATAGTAATAATAAGAAATATATTCCTTTGTGAATATAAATGTGAACATATACATATATATTATATACAGCCATTTGCAGAAATTATGGCCGTTTCAAATATAAATACAAGTATACCAAAAGTATATCAGACACGTTGGGATATCTTTCTTGATATTTATTTCAGAAAGCCCTAGTGATAGACAACTCGGAAAAAATATCAGAGATGGTATCCCATAATTTCTGATCTATTTTTGATATACTTGTATATATATTAGAAGCGGCCATAATTTTTGCAAAAGGCTGTATATAAATAAATAAATATATATATATATATATATATATATACATACATACAAGTATATCAAAAATATACCTGACATTTTGGGAAATATTTCTCGATATTTATTTCAGAAAGCCCTAGTGATAGACAATTCCGAAAAAATATCAGGGATGGTATCCCATAATTTCTGATCTATTTTTGATATACTTGTATATATATTAGAAGCGGCCATAATTTTTGCAAAAGGCTGTATATATATATATATATTGATACCCCCAGGGAAAATCCTACTATAACTGTGTCTTGTTTTCAAGAGCAGAATATAATGTAGGCAAAAAGACAAATAATTCACTGTACACACAAATACGAAAAAACTTCAAATTATCTGGTTTTAAAATATATACATATTATCCAAAGCTTACTCGTGTATAAAAAATCGTCCTTCATTGATCAAAGTCGTTAAAAGAGAGAAGTAATTGTTATAGACCATACATCGTCAAAAAGCTATACGCCTTAATGCCGTCCATGAACAAAATACCGCTCCTTCCAAAACAAAAAAAACCAAACGATTAATATGATCATTACTGGCGTATCTGATAAACATGTTTATGTAATCGGTCTGTAATCGGTAAAATCATTATGATATATCGCTAAAGTTATAACTTCTTCCTACCTGTCTTTTTGCTTTGCTGTCTTGATTATATTCACATTGAAAGTATTTATGTTTATTTTAGTTATTTTTTTCTTTTTCTTTGTTTAGATGTTTGCAGGAAATACAGACTGGCATGCCATTAAACGTAACGAGGTGCCGATCCCAACGGTCGTGAAAAGTATTATGCTAATGCCCACAGATTATCACACCAATTTTGCATTGAGAATGGAGTTGTATGGATGTAAACCAGGTGATATACTTTCTATAATAAACATTTTGCTAGTAAACACTAATTTTACTTTTTATTTGTTTAACGAATAATATTATACATTTTGGTGAACTTTTTCTTACTCTTTTCAACAGGCTATTACTTCATTGTATCGCTTATGATATTGGACACTTATTTTACTACTACATTTTTGAATTCAAATGAAACTATGTATAAAACCATGAAAGAGGACACAGAAATGGAGGTAAAGCTTGAATTTTTAAAACTACGATACTTGACTTTAGCGCTAGCTCTACCGAAAGGTTTTTTTTATTATCCACACAATTAATGGTACGGAATGATACAGAAGATCAGTAATCTACATAACTAAATTGGATATGATATAACGTAAAGGAACATTGAATTTCTCGAAATGTAACAGATTGTTATCCTTGAAAGGTACCTATTGATATTCATTTGAGGCAGTTACATGAGCATTTACAGTGTTTAATGGAAATGTACAGGTTTCTGGGGTTTTTTTTGTTTGTTTTTTTTGACTTTTTTATTTTATTTTGTTTCGTCTTTTTGTGTTTTTTTATTTTTAATATTTTAATTTTTTGTTCCTTGTTCTGTTTGCTCTTTTTCAATGTGTGTATGTGTGCGTTTTTTTGTTTATTTATGTATTTTTTTAAATACTTTTTAATAGTTTTAATCAACGACACTCCATAATCTTATAAAATTCAATTCAAAAAATTCAAAAGTCAATTTTTTTTAGTAGTTTAAAAATGCACAAGAAAAAATGTTGATAATTTTCGGAATTGCAAGTGATTACAATTTCTTTAAGAGAATCAATCAGCCGTAGTGGCTTCGATAAGTAAGTTCGTTAGAAGGCTGCGCGAAGAAAACTCTTGTCATAAACATGGACAGAGTAAGATTATTTTTTTATGTGGTCTTAATTAGGTGGGTTACGCACTCGAGGGTGTCCCAGGCTACCTTGGAGCAAAGCTTGAAAGATTTAGGTAGGTACAATTATTTCCCGATTGATCAGTTACTCTATCTAATTTGATTAATCTTGAAGCCTCACGAACTCCTTTCCGTAATCGCCTGAAATAAGGCAATGACATGTTAAGCTAAATCGTTTTTGCAGCTACATGCTATAATATATAACTTGCAAATAATTGACATAGGCTACACGTCCTTAAAAATATATGCTAACTAATAAAGTTTTCAAATTTGTTGGATGCTTGAAAACTAAAACATGGCTTGCTGCGTTTGGAGTGGCACTCTTTATTTCCTCTTTGACCGGGTGCACGGCCTCATCATTATAATTAGGTCGTGATCGAAAGAGACATGCACTTGAAATGTTTTTTCTCTAGAGTCTTTTTTTATATATATACCTACTTACCTACTTGCAAGAACGTTGTCATACGAAAATAGAACATTAGTGATTTAGTGGGATAGGAATTATATTAAAAAACAAAAGAAGATCACTGAAGCTGAACTTTTTCTTTTATCTTTTAACGTTCTAGCAATTAGGTGTTTCATCAATGATATTTGCAGTTGACTGCAGCAAGCGCTAACAGTAACTAAGGTTCAAATATAGTTTAGTTTTAACTGTCCTTTTTCCCTTTGTGCTTTCTAGTCCTGAGAAATCTCAGTATTCTGAGCTAAATCTAATGGCTGAGGTGAGGATCAACTGTATTGAGGCTAGCGTTCACTTTCTCACGACAAAACTCCAAAGTTCAATCCAGCAGACCGAAGGACTCTTCCAGTCCTCATCTATGAAGGTCAAGTATCCATGTAAGTAATTACTTTTGTCCGTTTTAGACAATGTGTCATACATTCCCTAGAGTATTACTTTTTCGTTCAACGGTTGCAATAAACGCGGTTAGAACTCAACAAATAATCTTATTCTCAAGAGAGTGTGGCACGTAGTCTGAAATGGACAAAACATTACGTCCAAGTGGCCGGATTTGCCTTATTGGTCACTTCCTGCTCGATTGCCACTAACAAATCATGATATTTTGCTCAGCCTCGTCCAGTAGTTGCTTATTGTTTGAGGTGTACAACCCTAATTCTTGGAAAGGTCCTGATTTTCGTTTGTCAAGTCTGGTCACATCACAGGCTTTTGTTTGGTTTGGTCGCAATCGTTACACAGTTTGGTGCTTGTCCAGTTTAACACCGCCTTGTTGTCACCTTAAGAACATTATACACACTGATATTAAAATATATATTTAGGCACTGCCTAAAAGCGGAGCTCCCGATAGCAGAGGGAGGCCAATTTGGATAAAACTGAAAAATAAAAAATATAATTCATCAATCGGGCAAAATATCTTCAATTTTTTCTCTCTATCGAGATGAAGACAATGTCTCCCATAAGGGAAACAATGAAGTGAAAAAAATGAAATAGAATTGCACTTCATCGTTTTCTTTGCGCAAGTCTTTGTTTTCGACCCTCAGAACTTAGGAATTTTGTTGCATGTACACAACCCACCAACGTCCACCCCAAGGGCTAGTTTTGTTCTTGAGAAGTTCCTCGACAAAGTTTTCCATGGCCGAGGTTTTTTACGCTTTGAATTCCTTGTTAATTTTACTTACTTCCTTGTTAATAAAACGTCGAGATAAATACAGATAATCCAAGTTTAGTGAAATTTACCTTGGATGTCTGTCATTAAAATCCAAATTTCGGAAATTTCTATTTGTTTATGGACAAATGAACACGGCATATAAAGGCAGAATAAAAAACTGTTTAAAATAAAAGGTGAGAAAATCATAAGCTTAATTTTAATGTTTTGCTATCGATGAAGAGTTTAGGTTTTTGTAAGAACTGTATTTTTACCACAATGAAATTATATTATAAAAATAAATGCTTTGGTATCATCAGAGAAAATACCAGCTAGAGATAATTAACTAACTAAACTTGTGAAATGAAGGCCCCGAACGTTAACACCAAATGTGTCATCAGTTCAAAATAGTTTTCTGATCCTAATTCTTCCTTCAAATATTTTTATTCCTTTTGTATAAGCATTACAGTGCGAGTACTCCATCCAAAGCCTCCTCGACATATTTTCTACAATATTGCCAATCAAAAGTAGGAATCTGAACAATAGAATTGCTACAAAACGGACAAAATGTGGATGCCCCTACATGAACTCATTAATTTATTGTTAAGGGTCTCCAATGAGAGCAAGCCCTTAACATGTATTTTTAGACATATCTTAAAAAACAGTTATTTTTCTTTTAGTGGACTTCTCCTGTCGACCACCATCAGTTAAAGTCAACTTGAGTAAGACTGAAGCAGAGGCTAGCATCGTTCATTTAACAGATTCTATCACTTTGAAAGGTGAAGTTGAGCTACGATGTAATGCAACGTCAGAGACGTTATACACATGGGAGCTAGCTCACGTGAGGATGGAGAACAAGCAACTCATCTCACCCGTAACGTTTGGTATGGGATCGATCCAGGTTACAGAAAAAGCCCGAAAATGGGGCGTTGGATTAAAATACGTTAGGTTTAGTGCTTCAATGATAGGACAAGAAGGAACGGCCTCATATGACTATGGTTTTATCAATGTTACACTACCACCTTTGGTAGCAAATATTAAGGCGCCAAAGGAAGTTGTTAAGGGCACTGGTCCATTTGTACTGGATGCAAGAGATTCTTTGGATCCAAGCGATCCATTTACTAAATATAAGGGGATCACCTTCATTTGGTTATGCCGGAGAAGCGGCGAAAGTTTTATTGGAATAAACATGAGTCATCCAATTGACGTTATATCTGTGACGAGGAAGAGAAATAAAGGTGGCTGTTTTGGGTATGGTCCCGGAAAAATGAATGAAACTGGGCCTTTGCTACATGTGGACCCTGCCTTTATGGCTTCTAAGAACGTTTATGTATTTCAAGTAATCATAACAAAGGACAACAGACAAACTAAAGTCGAGCATCAAATGAGAGTAAACTCTTCTTTGTCTCTTTCTTTAAGGTAATTCTGGTAATTTATAAATCATGTGTCGTGAAAATTAAATCTAAAAGCGATTATACGAGAAACTTCTAGAATGCTCAATATTAGACATATGTTTTACCAAAAGCTTAAGACCGTCTGTCAAAGCGGTTGCAATGGATTATATTTTTATGACGGCGAGAAAAAGAAGACCTTAACACAGCTACGCCTAAACTGGTTCTACTGAATGCGTCTGATCAACGTCGAAATGAATTTAGATGTAATAAGCTGTGACGTATGAGGAGGCATTTATGGTTATTTGTTGTTCCTTGTAATTCCAAACACCGGCTTCTATGTGAAAAATAGCTTGCAATAATTTCTATAAGAGCAATGGGCAAAACAATGACGTATTTCAAATTTAATTTATCTGTGCCAGTAATGTTTTGTATATTAAATGATTACTCCTCATACGTCACAATATTAGCATATGGCATGGAAAAACCTTCATAACTTCAAGAAGCCGCACTCACACTATAAAAGATTTTCGGGCTTTTCCACATCTTACGCCATGTAGAATCAATACTGTGAATATTGTCAGAAGGGTGATAGGCACTTTAATTAAAAATATGTTTTTCTTTAGATGCCTGATAAATTGCGGTCATAAAGTAAGCACCAACCTACGAATGACAGTCGAGGCAGTATGTAAAGGTTTGACTTGCAAAGCAATACAAAGTCACAACTGGGTCCTTTATACAAACATTGCATCACATAATGTGACTGTTCCGAAATGGCAGAAAGTGGATGACCTGAAAGAAAAATCTCTAACAGATTTGGACAGCCATTCCATTGTTATCAAGGGGAGACTCAATGAGAATTTTAACGCGCTGGAAAACAATGCTGAATACAAGTAAGATATTTTTTATAAACTTGAAAACAGTACTACTCAGTGGAATACAACTTCAAGTAAAAAAAAAAAGTTAAAAGAGAATAGATATAGAAAAGACTGACAAAAATGCCTAGTTTGCATTATTTCCGTATCTAAAAAAGCATTAGTTGTGATCAACAAAAGAATTTAGTGTTTTGCAATAATACACCGTATTATTCTAATCGCCTGCCGTTTATATTTTTTAATAGAATAGAGAATTGTTTTCAATTATGAACAATAATGGTAAATAGCCATTTAGTTTAGTTTAGTTAAGATGAGAGTATGTGGACCGCGTGGCACTAATGAAATAGTCAAAGATATAGAAGTAAGTTATAGTGCTTGGGAACGAGGTTATTCCGGGCGAAAGCCCTTGGAATTAAATTCGGAAAAATTAATTTCCAACCTCGCTGGGATTCGAACCCACGACCTTCGGAATTGTACTACCGATGCTCTTCCAGCTGAGCTAGAGGTCAGACTGAGAGCAGGCCGGGGTGAAATAGATGTTACCTCGCGGTAATTATGTTGCAAAGATGAGAGTATGTGGACCGCGTGGCACTAATGAAATAGTTGAAGATATAGAAATATAGGTAAGTTGTAGTGCTTGGGAACGAGGTTATTCTGGGCGAAAGCCCTTGGAATTAAATTCGGAAAAATTAATTTCCGACTGGTCAGACTGAGATCATCTTTGCATTCGAATCCCATTCGAATTTATTTCTATATCTTCAATAAGTTTAGTTTAGTTTAGTTTAGTTTAGTTTAGTTTAGTTTAGTTTAGTTTAGTTTAGTTTAGTTTAGTTTAGTTTAGTTTAGTTTAGTTTAGTTTAGTTTAGTTTAGTTTAGTTTAGTTTAGTTTAGTTTAGTTTAGTTTAGTTTAGTTAGTTTAGTTTAGTTTAGTTTAGTTTAGTTTAGTTTAGTTTAGTTTAGTTTAGTTTAGTTTAGTTTAGTTTAGTTTAGTTTAGTTTAGTTTAGTTAGTTTAGTTTAGTTTAGTTTAGTTTAGTTTAGTTTAGTTTAGTTTAGTTTAGTTTAGTTTAGTTTAGTTGTGGTCTAAAAATGTGATTTAATAAATTAAGTGAGATAAACATAGTTATATAGAGATAAACATAGTTATATAGAGATAAAATGAAAAAACTTAGTGAAAAAGAAGTAGGTTGTTATAATAAAACGTGATAGGAGGAGGATACAGGACTTGCGTCCCAATTGACAACCTTCCCCTATTGTAGTAAAACTGAAAAACATACCAGGAAGTACTTCTTAGAACCATTTTGCATTATGAAAAAATTAGTATGAGATAGCAAGAGTGAAAAGGTCTAAAAGTTATGACCTTAAATATTTTATCAAAGAAAACTGGACTAATTATAATATGGTGAGAAATAAGCTTTTTGAATTTCTCCAAGGACATTGATAGCACTTTGTGAATAATGATAGATGTGTTGATCATCACAGTGAATGAGCGATCTAAGCTAACGCTGTAAAGAAAGACTTGAAAAAGTGAATTCAAGCTTCAATGGGAATCGAACCCATGACCTCCGCGATGCCGGTGCGATGCTCTGCCAACTGAGCTATGAAGCCAATCATGTTGGCGAGCGGGCATTTTTGTTGGGTTCTTCAACAAAAATGACCGCTCAGTTGGCAGAGCATCGCATATTAAAGCAAAGGAATACCGTAGCAAATAGTTTTGTTTTTTCTAAGTCCGGGCCTGAGGGAGCTTGGGCCTCCTGTGGTTTTATTTTATACATGACATCCGCTGACTTGGCGAGCGGCGCATGGCCGAAATAGTTGGCGAAGCTTTCTTCAAGGAAATATTTTTGGCGCTTACTGCTTGAATACGAAAAAAATTATCTCTTAAAATTAAAATAAAATTATTTCTTAATTTCATGTTATTAAATATTTGGTTTACAGATTAATAGTTTTAGTTTTTTATCCTCAGATTAGTTGGAGAAGTTCATTTGAAAGATGGTTCTGTCGAAAGAGATCAAATGACTTTCATCACAAACTCCCCTCCCGAAAGAGGATACTGCATGGCAGATCCCGATATAGGAACCGCTGTTACAACTGAATTTTATGTGCAATGTTATGAATTTAAGGACGACGATCTACCTCTACAATTTGAATTCAGGTAATCAATATTTTTCCTGCCTTGCTAACAAAAATCTTCTTCTTAGATTTTTTTTTAGATTCGTCAGTATGATTTATTTAGCACAATTAGCTCTCTCTCTCTCTCTCTCTCTCTCTCTCTCTCTCTCTCTCTCTCTCTCTCAGACGAAACTCTGTCATAGTCTGAGCAAGTCGATAACATAGCAAAAAATAGGTACCCAATGGGTACGTGAGTCCGAGGTGCATGAGGCATATGTATCCATTATCATTATTATTAGATGGTCTTTGAAGCAGAGTGATTTACAAAATCCCGTGGGGAGACAAGCGTAATAATGGGAAGGAGATGACAAAATAGATAAAAAAGCTTACTAATAAAGAGTCATTTTATAGTTGTTGTTTTTTTTTCGGCCCATAGACCTTCAGTTGAATCTAACCTATTTCAAGCCATTTGTATCGTTAAATACAAACTTTTTAGTTTAGCTTAAGGTGGCTGCCTACTTTTGAACGTTCGAATTGAGCCCACGATGAGCGCGCGCTCAAAAACCGCTGAAAAATCTACAATATCAGTATTGAAGGACCATACTCGTTTTGAGCTTCCACAGTGCAAAACCCTCAAATTTTGCACGGGACTCTATATTTTTTAATGGCTCATTCGAAAAAACTCTCAAAAATCTATGTTATATCAACATCTTAGAAAAAGTTTAAATCAGCAACACATGAAAAAATATATTTTTGTAGGGATTTTTGTTCGACTTTATGAAATTTTTAAGAGCACCAAAACTACATTATATGAGAAATCAATTTATCTTTTTGTCTTTTTGTTGAAAATATCCATGTATTATTGTAGAATGATTGACTAGCCTTCATTTGTGCAATCAAATAGTCTACAAATAACTTTGATCTTATGGATCTTAATTTTTTCCTAATCACTTCCGGTGGCGCAGATTTTACTCCAAAAGCTCGTGCGTAGGCTTCCATTAAATGCTGATTATCTCGAAAACAAGCTCGGGACACCCGATTTTTCTTTCCAGATTTGGAATCAGTATTAAATTTTAATTTGGAAAATTGAAGTGAAGAACACTGTGGTGAAATTTCTTTAAATTTTGCATATGGATTTGGTTTATGTTTTCGAAAATTTAAGGAAAAATTTAAAAAATTCTGTAAGAGGGAACTATTTCAAACAAATTTTATTGATTTTAACGAATTCCCCTTTACAGAATTTTTTCTTTTTTCGTCAAAAAAATATTACAATACGAAGTTTAAATACACGGTTTTTAAAAACGTTCACCGTTTGGTTCCTGAGTTATGATTTTTTAAATGAACATTTTTGATGCCATAACAAGGCTTCTGATGTTGTCATTGCAACGTCTTACTTCCTTTTTCATGTTCATTGTGATCTTTGGTTTATGGTCTTTGGCTTTCCGGGTTTATTTGCTGTCATATTATAGCCATATTATAGCCATATATACGTTTTTTTTTTGCTGTAACAATAATCTATTCAGTTAAATGGTAGTGTAAGGAAGAACTTAATGATGGCTGAATGCAAGTACAATAAAAGCAAAAACAACTAATCAGGTCCTACATGCAGTAGAGTTTTCCAGCGAGCGACAGAATGACGCACATAAATCAGAGAATTGAGTGACACATCCTGGAAATCAATAGAGAATAAATTACTAAATTCCAGTCAGTTCCGAATATCCATTTTCCTGTCACGGCCATTTATATTTATAAGGCAAAGTCATAATATTGAAAGTTTAAGCGCTTCGTGAAGAAAATCGAAAGTTAATGCAAGAAAAGAATGACAACCACACAACAAAATATAATCTTACCATTTATTTTGGTGATTCAATTTGCCAATATGCGATTTTTTGTGGGAAAATTTCAGTTTTAACTTTGACCCAACAAAGCAAAACAGTCCAAAATGACGAATTTCCAATGCTTTTTTCGATATAAGAAATCATCCTTCTACCGCAATTTGTAAACCTGACCTCTATATTGCTCAATATCCATAATTTCGTCTCCAGATCTTGCTTTCATCAGAAAAATCTGTTAGCATTTGGTCAGCTACGATTTCAAGCTCACGCTCCTCATGTAAGCCAGTACAAATTATGTCTCAAAAACACGGTTTTTTAAATCAAAATTTTTAAAAGAGCAAATATTCCAAATGTATGGGCAATTTTTTTCCAATGAAACGGACATCTTTGCTCACAAACTCGAAAGCATATATGTTGTTACTGGTTCTAGAAGCTGTCCCAGTAGAGACTAGTGCCTAATCTTGGAGAAAATGGCCAAGCATTTTGCTTTTAAAATATCTTTAATCGTTTCTTCCAACTTTTTTTTACATTATTTTAATAGTATTATAATAGTGTTTCTTTAAAAAAAGTTGATGGGCAATCCTTTGCGATGTAACGATTTTCCAATCAACCAATGATCGACTGAAGTTCTTTGGTTGTTGTCAAAAAAAACTTTACTTAAAAAATACTGATTTTTATTACCAAGCTTTTGGGCGTTGGCCCATCAGCAGGGTTACAAATGCATAAATAGTTCAACAGTTGCAACCGCGCACATAAGTAATCAAAATGGCTGAATTAGTAACTGGTGGTGGCAATTGGAGAAAAAAAGTTTTGAATCTTATGTTTCTGTAGTGAACTCAATTTTGAGCTAAAACCACAGAGAGCCCGGCTTGGTGATGCTAAATCGGTAAAACGATCACTCAATACACCCATATACAAACGGTCACTACGTAAAACAACTTGTAATGCAATAGTGTTACACTTAGCAGTTACTTTTTTGAATTTGAATTTATTACGGTATTAAGTTACGTGTTAGAAACTCTGGTGTTCTATTACGTAGTGACCGTTTGTATATGGGTGCATTGAGTTACGATTATTATGTAATGTCATCAACATATAAAACGTGATCTTTTTACCGTTTTAGCATCACCAAGCCGGGGCCCCTGTGCTAAAACATATTACTTCGGAGGAGGTTCAAAATCTTTTAAACATCTTCTCTTAAGGCTACAGCATTGGATAATATTTCATGTAGTCTTCTAAACGAAGCTGCTTCATTTATTGTAGTTTTATTATCAAATACGACAAATAAGTCTATTGATACTGGCTTCCTTCCATTCGAGTTGAAGGTAGCAAAAGTTATACCCTTATTTAAATTCGACGAGAGATTGGATCCACATAATTATAGGCCAATCTCGGTTTGCCTGCAATATCTGAAATTTGTGAATTTCAATTGGTGAATTTTATGTTTACCTAAAAAGACATTATTTTCTTACAAAATACCAATCAAGGATTTTGTCTTCTTCACTCCACTGTGAAGACTCTTCGTAATACCACTAATCAATATATATCGACAAATCGATATGACGCAGGCTAGGGTATGACAAATTTAGTTGTAATTATTGATTTCAAATCAAAGCAATTCTGATACGTTTCATATTCATATCAGTGATATCAGTGATATCAAAAACGTATTGGGACAAATGAAATAAAGGTCTCGCCAACAAAGTACAACAATTACACAACCGTGCTGGTCGAATAATAACTTTTCAAGGTTATTATATAAGATCCAATGACATATTACGCTATCTACATTGGAACAACCTGTCATGTTGATGAAATAAACAATTGAGTTTACTAATGTCAATTCACGTTAATCTTTCTGTACCTAAGTACACTAGTGATCTAATTTTCACAAAATGTTCTGAAAGTAACCCTTATGAATCTCGACTTAGAGATCAAAATAATGCAAGAATTTTGCTCGCGTCCCAAAGCCGAGTTTTATAAAGAGTCATTTCCATATATAGAGATGCGAAAAAATGAAATTCGCTACATCATAGTTTAAAGTCGTCAAGATCAAAAGAGGTCAATATTGGGCAATGTTAATTGTCAATTAACTTCGACTACTTTTATAAGTTAATTTTGATTCATTGATATTTCTTGATAGTTAGATTTTAATTGAATATATTATACTGCACATGCTATGTAAATTATTTTCACACGTGGCTTTCATGCAAAGAGGTTTGTCGCTTATAGCTTGATATGCCACATGCGTTAAGCTGTTTTCCAGTCAGGCTTCTTTCTTGGACTCATTTAGACATGTTTTCGTTCTAGATACCACACCAACACAGGCATGATCGTTATCGAAAAGACATTTAGTAATCATATAATAACTAGATTACCTCTTGGAGATCCCGTGGCAGACTATGTTGTTCCTATCGAGGTGCTTGTTTCTGATTCTTTCGGAGGTTCATCAATGGACTTTACCTTCGTATTTGTAAGTAGTCATTGATGTCAACTAAAATGACATTTTAAAATTTGCCTTTAATTTTATAATTTCTTTTGTTGTTGTTCTTTCTTTCTTTCTTTTTATAAGGTTAAGCCAATGGTTACTAAAGATGTTTCAAGCACACTAAAGTCAATGACAAGCGGAAAAAACAGTGCCATGGGTAATCTTCTAAAATCTGGAGATGTGAGCAAGGCTACCCAAATGGCATATGCAGTCCTTTCACTTGTTGATAAAAGCGAGGGAAACATAGAAGCTACAGACAGAAAATCGGTAAGTCAGTTTATGGCCATATTAACCGTTTATGTAATCGACCACACACTAATACAACGAAAAAAATGACTGCAACAATAACAACACCAAAACTAGGCACCCAATGTGGGCATGTGGCTACCACCAAAACAAACAAATTCAGTCCTAAAGTACTAGTAGATAAATTGAATGGACCTGATATATAAATATTTGAATGATTTAGATGTCTCAATCTTGCATGAGTATGTTAATTCTAATTACACTTGATCGTACTGTTTACAGTTTTAGTCGTGAACATTAACAAAATCAACTATAAATTTAATTTCTCTAATTTATTTTGATGTGGAAATACCACAACAAATAACATTAAATTTTAACAAAATAAATAGGCCAAGTTCGAAAAATTAAGATTTTAGCATGATAACGAGACTTTCCGCAATAAAATGTTCAACTTTGTATTGAAATTCAGGAGCAACAGTAGATGTATTGCTGTAAATTCGCCATATAACGTTATAAGTATTGAAGAGACTAAAGCATAGAGCCGACTCCAACTGCAATAGGTCACATGTTCGATATATTTATATTTTAGCATGCCTTCGAAACTCAACGTGATGAAATGTTCAACTTTGCATTAAACTTCAGAAGGAACAGTAGATGTAGTACTGTAAGTTCAAATATAACGTTACTGATGAGGAGTGAACAGACTAAAGCATAAAGCCGACTCCAACTGAAATATAGGTCATGAGTGCACTATTAGATTTTAACAAGCCATCGAGACTCGACGAGATCAATTTGCAAGAGGACCAGTAGATATAGTACAACTGAAACATTCGGGTATAAAATGTTCTCCGTCAGTTCTAATATGTATATACTAACATTGGTTACCGTATTTGTGAGATTATGATGTGTTAACAGGTTCTCTCTCTCTCTCTCTCTCCTTCCTTTTTATTTATTTATTTTTTTGTTTGCGGGACTGTTTGCTTTCCATTTGCTGATGTTGTTCTCCATGCATCTCTTTGTGCCATTTTTCTATCTTTTCTTTTTTTCTAGTTTTCCTGCCAATTAACCCCTAATACCTATTCACCTATTCTAGGGTAGCCACAGTAAGCTGGTTCTATATTTTTCATACGTTATAACTTATATGTGAATATTGTGGCTTTTTTTGTAAAAAGTACAGTGTACTAACTATGTGTTAACTATGATTAACATTAATATATTTCCTTACTTTAAGGATTAATGTTTTTGGTCGGATAGATGACGAGTCCGGCCGTCGAGACGTATTATTCTAATAGAATTCAATCACAATGAAAACCTTAACAATTATTTCTGTAGGTTGATATCGTTCGTACTCAATTACGCTCAAAGTTAAAGGTAACCAAGAGTAGTGTAAAAAACGTAAGTACAGCGCTCGGAAAAGCGTTCACTTCAGAGGTCCAGTCATGCATCATAATGTCCATTTCACGTCCACATAATAAAAAAACATTCAGTATCCAAGTCCAAGAATCCAAGTCAATATCCGATCCCTTCGTGTGAGCATTCAACTTCATTCCAACATAGTTCGTTATACAATCGTGCACTATCGAAAATCTCATCAATGTCGATCACCTTATTTACTTGTTGCTGTACTTCACATTAGTTTCAACAATCTTCAGCATTCGTCAACATTTTCTGCTTTCGTCTTCAAATTGATTAAACTTCTTTCAATGGCATTAAATTTCACCAAATAACCATAACAATAAGTTCATGTATCACTAAAAATGCGCCTTGTAAATCATTATTATAAAGCTTCTCAGTCATATTTATTTTCTTTTTCAATCTTCATTTCATAAGCGTATATTTAAACACCTATAAGCCTATATTTAGATTCAGTTGTTTAAAACACCATATTCACTTAACGTAAATAGCGCTTTGACCTGTACCAAAGCGAACTTCTCTCTTAAAAACTGAATAAGGAACAATAATACCCTAAAACAGATCATGATTATATTTCAGTTGTAAATTTAAAAACCAATGTGAAAAACTTAAACTATGAATAGCTTCATACCAATAAAATAAATGAATCAAAAAGCAGATAAATAAACGCTTAAAATCTACATATAAACACGAATGACATCAACATCAACGCCTTAAAACTAAGCACAATATTCACTCAACAACACACCAGACATGATTATTTTCCTCCTCCATCCCAGCGCCTTTTCAGCTTTTAAGACGAAAATTTGGGTTTTCATAAAAGCTGAGAAGGAAGCAGGATAGTATTCCTCACAATAGTATAATTGCCCTATTTCACTATGACGTCACTGCTTGTTTATGTGGGGGATAGAATCGCCAAATTCAATAGAAAAATTCAACAAAATTTGCTCCTAGTGAAACAGTTTAAACTAAAATGGCCTGGTTTTCAGATATAATATGTGTTAATATGTACTAAAAATATTCTGAGCGTTTGCTGGCTATCCTACTTCTCTTCGTGGATTGATACGGGTTTTAGAATAATTTTCGGTGAATTTGCGTTGATTTGACCCCTTCCGACGACCATGAACCTTTGCGTTTAAACAATAGATTATTTTGGTGTGACGTCATAGTGAAATAGGAACTTACAGACCGTAAAATTGCCTTATTTTATGATGACGTCACTTTAAAAAATTTTCTCGGGCCTGAGAATCAGGATTGTTGGATGGACAGAAAAACAACAACAAAAAAAAACAAAACTGCAAGAATTGTATTTTTTAGGACTTAGTAAAACAATAACAGCCTAGAAATATCGTGTTGACACCATAGCGAAATAGGGCAATTGAAGTGACTAAAGTACTTCATGAACACAATTTAATCTTTTGAAATCTTTATTTTTTATTTATTTTTGTAAGAATTGTGAATACTTCTATACCAAACAAACGGCTATCAGTGATGCGGGAAAGAGTAAATCCAAACACAGAAAAGGGGGGAAGGTATAAAGCGGAGAAGGTTATTAATATGCTTCAATAAGCGAGGGATTCAGAAAATTCAGAAAAAATGTAAGACGTTGGACGGACAATATTACTAATTTGACAAGCGCACTCTCCGCGTGGTGCTTGTCAACCCGTTTTTGTTTTTCTAAAAAGGTCTTCTCAAAGAATTTTAACTAATATTTTCTAGCTTCTTTCAATTATTTAGCTAAAAGATGGTATAATCGATCAAATCTCCAAGGTGAAAGTGAAAAATTTGGAGCAAGTTACTCAAGTGGCTGCGGTAGTTGCATTAGCAACTGGCCAAAAAGATGAAATTTCCCAAAAATCGCAAGTTAGTAATTTTAAATAACTTTCTTTTGGTATATGCAAGAGCCTTTGCTTGATTTCATTAGAATAAGCTGTTAGAAAGCTTATTTACGAAGCGCCAACGATTGCCATGAGGTTTCTTTGATAAACCTCTGGCTTTTCGGTCTATTCCTGTTCTCATTCTGTAATAAGCATTTTGATAGTTGTAGTTGCCTGGTGCGTTCTGATACAGTTTCAAAACCAGTCTGTGGCAACAAATATTTAATAAACTGAAATACTTATCAATACCACTTTATTGCAATAATTTATAGGAAAACGCTGTCGGCCTGTTGGAAGATACTGCTTTGTTCATGGCTAATCAGAAAAATGATAATCCAGAACTTTTGCAGAAAGTTGGTGCAAGTCTTCTTCATGGTATTGGCAACATCCTGAGCGCAGCATCAAATGAAGCCAAGGGAACAGCGAATGAAAAGGAGAAAAGAGGAAATAGATATAAACCTGACAAGGAGAGTGAGAAAACGAAGAAAAAGGTAAAATAAACGGTAGAGTTTCAGTGTAAATTTAGTAAATATTGTTTGTCAACGGTGTTTATCCATATCATAATCATATCAATGCATAAGAATACCTGCATCAATCTAGATTCAGTTTTTAGAAACATTTATGCATCAATCGATATAACTTAAGTATAAAATCAATTCGCCATGACTTGAATATCATTTAAACAGGGGAAAGAAATGTCGGAGAAAACGTTACAGCTAATGGAAGTAGTTGGTGGAAATCTTCTATCAACAAAAACAGTGGGGGAAAAGCCAAGTGTTTTCAAGACAAAAAATATGGCATTACTTTTAGACCGACAAATGGCTTCCAAAATGGGCAACAAAAGACTGGGAGAGGGAGATAGCGAAGTGGCTTTGCCTTCCGCGGATACACTTTTTGGAAACAACTCTGATAATATGGCCGCTATTGATTCACAGGTACATAATTCTACTGGATAACTGATAGGTTGTTATAGATGTTTTTAGAAGTTCAATAATGAAATATTTCAATCTTCAGTAAATGCTCCAAAAATTAATAGTTTTTGTTTCTTTTTTTATTAATTAGATGATGGCATTTGATGAAAATCCATTTACTTGGGATTCGAGCTCAAAAAATGTAAAGTCATCCGTTGTAGAGTTCAAATTTAAAACCAGCCAAGGAAAAGTACTCGATATCACAGGACTGTCAAAGCCAATTGAATTATATATACCACAAAAGCTCCAAGAAAAGCCAAAGAATGTGAATAATTCGTCAAACGAGTATTTTGTTAAGCCAAGTAAAAATAAGAAAAATATTCGAAGTCACCAAATAACAATCCCATCACATGATGTTGCAGTTTCTGTTACCATTAAACCACAAGATGGAATCAACCTAGTAGTATACATACGACACTTGTTCAAACCTACTCCTGATTCTTACGATTTGAAAAATATTATGCCAGATTACACGAGCTGTTTAAATTATGACGTTGAAATGGGGCATCAAAATTGCAGTGATGATCCTTACACTCTAACCATTTCGAGTGCTAGCACTGGTGAAATAGGCATTCATTATATTGGTGTTCAGTACACCCCTATACAAAGTATGGACCCTGTGAATTCTTCGGATGGAGAAGTGACAAGTGCTCGATTAAGAAGGGACTGTTACAGTCACAGCGGAAGAATGAAGAGAGGGTGTATTGGTGTAAAAGACCCTCCTACCACCCCAGCTCCTACTCCATTAATTATAGTCCCTTTATATAATGGTAGCACAGATGTCAATTACACAATGTCTGTAAGTGTAACCTCGTGCCTATATTGGTCTGAAAAGCATTCAAAATGGACAAGCGAGGGATGCAAGGTATATATTTAGTTGCTATAATACAGGATTAACAAATTATGTTACTCAGAAAGACATATTATCATCTCCATAGGTTGGTCCAAAGTCCAATGCTAGGAAGCTTCACTGCTTGTGCACACATTTGTCTGCATTTGGCGGTGATTTCTTTGTCGCACCTAATCCTATTGACTTCGACAAAGTGTTTGCAGAATTTGGAAGACTTGGAGAAACAGGAAACTTTGTCGTGTTAGCAACTGTCTGTGGATTGTTTGGGTTGTACTTTATTGGACTTGTTTTTGCAAGAAAAGCTGATAAAAGAGACGAGACTAAGGTAAAATATGCTAAAAAATGACATTTGAATGGGGCAAAGGTTAAGTTTTTTTTGAGGGTTTATTGAAAAAACCTAGAAGGTAGTTAAGGCACTCAGCACGATATACCAAGTGTTTCCCAACCTTGGGATCTGCATGCAATCACTCTCAAGGCTAATAAAGTAACAAACCTTCAGGTACCATATAAATAGAAAGTCACTCTTTGGCTTTATTTATCACACATGACGTTATAAAAATCTTTGACGAACACAAGTTTCGAAAATTCATTAAGTGTGGGTAAAATTGCAAAAACAAATTAAAATGCATGTTTATTTACAGGTTATTGCTAATGTGTATCTCGGAGATAAAGACATTCAAAAGGGATATATTTACCAGATATCTGTACAGACGGGCATGTGGAGAGGATACGGAACGACAGCGAATGTTGGTATAAGGATCTATGGCGAAGAGGGAAAGTCAGATGACATATTGCTTACGGATAAAAGCCTTAACAAACACTTTTTTTCGCGAGGTAGTGTTAACAACTTCACCATTGCATTACCTGTGCCTGTTGGCGAATTGCTCAAAATTAAACTGTGGCATGACAATTCTGGCCCAAGTCCTGCGTGGTTTTTCCAGCAAGTTCTCATAACCGATGCACAGACAGGGAAACAGTGGCACTTCTTGGGAAATAGATGGCTTGCTGTTGAGAAAGGTGATGGTCAAATTGAGGTAGAAATCCTTAAAGCAGATAAGAAGCAACTTTCAGGTTTCAAAAATCTATTTCACTCCCGAACAGCCCGTAGCTTAGGAGAGGGACACCTTTGGCTATCCATTTTCACAAGACCACCCCACAACACATTTACAAGATGCCAAAGGCTTTCCTGTTGCCTCTCTATTCTTTTTGCAGCTATGGTCACCAATGCCATGTTTTATCAGTTTGGAACAGAACCAAAGGACACTTTTAATATCGGGCCACTAAAAATGAGCTGGACCCAGATCAAGATTGGAATACAAAGCAGTATTGTGGCTATTCCTGTCAACATCTTGATTGTGACAATATTTAGAAATATTAAACAAAACGTTCCTGATGATGACAATCAAAGGGAAGATGGAAACTCCAATAGCAAAACGAAAAAGACTCCAGGGTGCTTGCCCCATTTCTTCATATACATTGGTTGGACTTTGTGCATATTAACGTCCTTAGCTGCAGCTACATTCACTGTGTTTTATAGTTTGATGTGGGGTGCAAATACATCCAATCAGTGGCTGACGTCTATTATGGTTTCGTTTTTCCAAGATGTCATCATAACTCAACCAATAAAAGTCATTGCAATCGCATCTCTATTGTCGTTGGTTTTGAAGAAACCCCCTGAAAATGATGTTGTCCTTGGCGAATCTCTGAAAAACGAAAAAGAAAATGGCAAGCTTAAGGGCTGCGTGGCACCAAGAGGAGAAGAACTCGAGAAACAAAGAGAATATCAGAAGAAGGTCATCGAAATGTTTAGAACTTTGGTGGAAATAATATTCTTCTTGATTTTCTTGATTCTTGTAACTGTAGTGTGCTACGGAAATCGAAGCGTTTCGAGGTATCACATGACTGAAGGAATGGAAAATTTATGCAGTGGTTTTGAAAAGGTATATAAACTTAATTTATTCACAATGTCAGTTTTCACTACCTCAAATGTTGGCGATATGTTATACACCTATTTCCAAAAAAACGTTATTGGTCAAAGAACTGAAGTTGGCGTTCTCAGACTTTTTTGGGGGTCTTATTTTTTCTGCTAAAATAGAAACAAAACACACCTTTCTAAGTGTTAATGCCTCATATATTCATTAAAAAAATACGTTGTTAGGCTGTTAAAATATCGATATTTGGGGCTTGTTACTTAGTCTATTTCAGATTTCAGATCTGCAACCAATAACTCGTTTTTGAAATAGCTTTATATTGTTAATGTGTTAATTATTTTAGTATTTTTTAACACTAGTTAATTTAATAAATAACAGAGAGAGAGTGAGTTGTTTTTTTTTTTTTCAAAAAATTATTTTTCTCTGTAAGCGGCAGAAATTGACAAACCAGAGTGCA
The DNA here is from genome assembly GCA_011057435.1 of Actinia equina. Classification (NCBI taxonomy): domain Eukaryota; kingdom Metazoa; phylum Cnidaria; class Anthozoa; order Actiniaria; family Actiniidae; genus Actinia; species Actinia equina. Next base: position 368,695 of record WHPX01001433.1, on the reverse strand, counting down.
CGTGGGCTATATTCACCTATAGGTGAATATAACCGCATATATAACGTAAATTGTGAGCAATGAGCGCGCAGATTTTTCATGTTCATTTTCAGAAAAATACTAAATATATATATTGGCGCCTAATAATGGCAATGCGATTCTCCTATCGCGAGGTGACTCAGAGCCGACAATACGGGTTTAAATGTCTCTCAGTCAAACTTATATGGAGAACCGTCGCCGCACATGATTATACTAATGATGATAAAAAATTGGATCAAGTTTTCGATGTTTTATTTGAAGCATATATACTACTTATTAACCGAGAGTGAGGTCATTACAGGAAAATCTCAGACCGAGGTCCGTACAAAAAAGACCGAGGTTTGAGATTTTCCTGTAATGACCGAACGGACGAGGTTAAAGTGCTTATAAGCCTTTACACAATATTTTCAGAATTGATTATTCAGATAGTGGATAGTTCAGATTCTTCAGATATTCCACTATCTGAAGAATCAATTCTGAAAATATTGCATAAAGGCTTATAAGCACTTTAATAAGTTATTTATTATATGGCCTTTTTTAGTGCTGTATTTCTAATAATTAATATACCTAACTATGGACACCGGAAGTAATTTTCAAAATCCGCTTGCGCACGCAAGGTCAAAGTTGAGGTCGTGTTCACTGAGTATTAACGGCCAGTTAATAACAAGTTCACAGCAGTCACACAGCAGCCTGAGTCTCCAAAACACGACGAATTCGCTCGCTGTGAATAATTCAAGCGACCCTGTAACTTTAAATGGTGTTTTTCCTGGAGCAAATATCAGTAGTATCTCTCAATGTCAGTTCCAGATCCTCAATGGCCCAGTTAAGTTAATCCAACAAGGTGCAAAGCGACGTTGTTAATGAGAACGACGACGAAGAATAACACTTCACTGAAATCACTGCAAGTTCTCCCCGCGTGTTTAAAATTCATTTACAATTTGGGTCTATTTTTCTTCTAATTTTTTGAGTTTCTAAGAGTTCACACATTTGTAAACACAGGTATCTGTGTTTTGTAAAATTAAAGTGTTCGCATTTTCCTAGATCCTGCCATAATAAAGAGAAAAATGTTCTCGCTTTGAACAAAACCGTCTCTATGAATTTCAATAAATTCGCCAGGATCGCTAGGCTCAGTGAACACGACCTCAACTTTGACCTTGCGTGCGCAAGCGGATGTTGAAAATTACTTCCGGTGTTCATAGTTAGGTATATTATTTATTAGAAATACAGCACTAAAATAGGCCATATAATAAATAACTTATTAACCTCGTCCGTTCGGTCATTACAGGAAAATCTCAGACCTCGGTCTGAGATTTTCCTGTAATGACCTCACTCTCGGTTAATAAGTAGTATATATACTGTCTTATTACACAATATATAAACGTAGCATATTCACTTCTTAATGAACTTTGCTTATTGAATGTGAGATTAAAACGTCATAAACTTAAAGTAAAATGATAATATAATAGAATTTAAGTATGACAAAGAAAAACATAATTTTTTACGAAAAAATGATCATTTCCATTAATCAATGGTAATAAACACTCAGAATAGTGCAAATTAATCGAGCTGTTACGTCTGCTACCATGGCCAATCCATATTGCAAGATATATATAAATTTGTCTTTACATTTTTGATAGGCATTGACGACGGACAAATTTTGGTATTGGGCCAAAAATAAACTACTGCCAGCGTTTTATGACACTGATTGGTATAATGGCGAACCTTTTACCTCTGAAGAGGGCTTTGTTAGTAATCGAGAGATGTTTATAGTAGGAATGCCCCGTCTCAGACAGCTAAGGATGCGTCCAGGTTTGTACAAATTTTATAACTATTTTCTTGTTATATGTTAACAAAAAGGCTCACCTGGGGATTTGAAGGGGGCAACAAGATAACCCACGCTCTTTTGATTATGCACATGGACACGATTCGTTTTTTTTTTTACGTACTGAAACAATGTTTGAAAAAATGGAACTCTTACTAATCCCTGATCACGCCAAATAATTCTTTTTCGATACAAGACTGGGAAGATCTGTATTTAGCCATTTAAGTCCGCCATTAAGTGATTGCGTTCCCCGCAACTTTTAGTGATTCGAAGGAAGTGACGTCATACGCGCAACCCTTCAAAATTCGCGGCTTTTTTAATTAAATTAAAATTAATTTAATTTTAATTTAAAATCAATCCTTAAACCAAGTCATACCATCTTACAGAGAATGCTGTAGAGTCAATGTGGATAAAAACACATGAATTAAAATGCAACGAACTAATTGTTGCTCATAGAAATGGCGGACGAGCTTTTAACAATTTTCGGAAGTAGAATTCAGACGGGAAAAACTTTTTTTTTCGACCCAATTATTGTTTATTGGTGAACATTATAAGCTAGTTGAGGATATTGAAAATCGGGGATTTGTTTTGCGTCATTAATATTTTCGTAAGACCAGCACTTTAAATATATTATATTATAGTATATCATTGCATTCTCATTGCATTAAAAAAATAATTATTTATTTGTATTGCAGAGCGTCATTGTTCTATTGAGAAAAAAGAGCCACGGATTTCACATAAATTCAAACGGTGCATTCCAAAATACTCGCATGAGCATGAAGACAAGACAGAATTTAATATGCCTGGATGGAATCCAGTCTATAACGTCAATGCATCAATGAGCTTGTTTGAGTTATGGGACCTCTGTCCCAAACCCTGGAGGTATCGAACCGCACGATCCTTGAATTCTTTACCTTTTCAAGGAGCTGAGGTTTCCTATGATGGGGGAGGCTTTGTTGCTGACTTAGGTTACGATGCCGGGCAAGCCATGGACGTCATTAATGACTTAGAATATCACAAGTGGATAGATGATAAAACTGCAGCTGTGATAGTTGAAGTCACCGTATTTGATCCAGCAACTTTACTTTTCAGTCACGTTAAATATCTATACGAGAGATTCACAACTGGGGGAACGAATGTACGAACAACAATTAAAACGCTGGTTCTGTATTCTTCATCAGATCAAACCTTTCAGTCTTTCTACCAAGTTTGTCAGCTGATGCTCATGCTCATGATTCTTTTCTTCTTCTTCGTTGAAATCGGGAAGGTATACCGCCAAGGACATGCGTATGTGAGGCAATTCTGGAATTGGATGGAACTAGTGCAGATTATCAGTGCTGTGTCGGCTATCGTGATGTTCTTTTTTAAAGAGAAATACACAAGTGACTTCGTTCGAAAAGTACAGAACAACCCTTACGAGACCTCAAGCATCGATTACATCATTTTGTGGTCAGATTTAGAGATATATTTGCTTTCCCTGGTTATTTTCATCGTGACAATCAAATTCCTTCGACTTATCAGATTCAACCGCAGCATATGCCAAATGACTGGAACTTTAGTAAGATCTTTTAAAAACATATGGTCGTTTTTCATCATTTTTGTTGCTATTCTTTTGGGGTTTACCCAACTGGGATTCCTTGCTTTTGGAGCCACAGTTACAGCCTACTCATCTTTTTTCCAGTCCCTACGCTCCGTTATGCAAATGCTCCTAGGAGGAGAAATGCATTTTTATGAGCTGCAATCTACAAATGGCATCATAGGCCCGATATTTACTTTTGTGTTTATGCTTTCCATGACCATGATACTGTTAAACATGTTCCTAGCGATCCTTAACGAGTCGTACGAAGAAACAAGGGAGGACGAAGAATCAGATGATTTTTCTGATGCTGATCTCTGTGATTTCATGTTTTCTTACTTCGGAACCAAGTATAAGCTTTTCCTTGAAGAATACAAGAATGTGCAAACCAAAATATTGTCAATTGCGGGACGCTTCATAAGACAAAGAAGAAAACGAAAAGAAGAAGAGTATTACAGGCTACATGCCGAAGAAGTTATAGAAACAGATGTTTGCGAAGACGAGTCTAATCAAAAGAAAAGCGGTCTGGTTTTTCTTGCGTCCTTCGAGTCGTTTCAAGATCTTTTAAGTGATGAAAGTTTAGATGACATAAAGAGTGGCATTACTGATCTCAAACAATCTCTCACCTCCCTTCATTCCTTGGAAGGTATTAAATTGTTGCCTCTTCCAAAAGATGATGAATCTCCGGCTTATGCATCACCAAAATGGGACAGCCCAAAAGTCGAAATCAGTCCAGTTACCAGCTCACAACAAACATCGATATTCGATCGGCCGCCGCCTTACGCGAGATCAATTTTTGATCGGCCGTTAGAACCTGTTACTTCAATATTCGATAAACCGAGCCATGGTTACTTCAGTGGCCGCTATTCACCCTTTTCATCTTCTAGAGTGCTCAATTATCAAGGAGTGAGGCAGTCGAGACATTTCTTAATGGATGAGGATGAAGATGGATCTACAGCAAATGAAAATTCAAGGCTGTTAACGCCTAAATATCCCACTGTCGATTCAACAACAACTTCAATAGATGGATCAGATGGAAACGAATGAACATTGCTGCATGGTCAAATTTGCAAATTTGTTTTGTAGGCGGTGGGGGGGGGGGGGTCTGTCTTTCTCTCTCTCTCTCTTAACTTTGCTGCCCTAATTTCACTTATAATTGACAAAAACGTTCAAAAGCCAAGAAATCAAAGAATGATGGGTTAAAGACAGTGTAGTACTTTAATTATATATATTTATAAGGTTAATTGAAAAACTCCTCCCATCAAATTTTGGACATTTGGTTTTGCATCGTTTATTCCAATAGAATATATATCTCACGGAAAGAAAAAAAACAACAATATTCGTATATACAGAAAACAATATATTATCTTGAAATGTATGTATCGGGGCTTTATTTTCGTGTGTTTGAAGCCAATCAACTTTTTTCCTCGCATTTCGTCTTCCACATTGCAAGTTTAAACTGACCAGAAATAAATAGCGGTTAAGGTCAAAGAAACATGATACCCATGGGACGACTGTTGTTTTATTCCACTTGCTTAATAACGCAACGTTTACGGTGCAGAAATGTTTAAACTAGAATTAACTTTAAGTCTATATTTTTGTATATTTTTTATAGCCAAAAGTGAAGTTAAATCTTTCTTTTGCTTTAATTTTAAAACTATTAGGTATTTTAGAAGTACATAGCATTTCATTACTAGGAAGCCGTCATTAGATAAAATAACATAATGCAATACAAACTGTCTCGTAAAATGAACAAACTCTAATCCCGCTGGCAAATGAATAAAACCATTGCACTAAATGCCAGTCTGGAGTTGGGGGGTCGAAACAATGATCACCAGGTTGGGAATTGCACTAGGTCTATATCTAATGGAGCAGTTTCTTTATTATTTTGTGGGAAAAAAAGATTGTTAGACGGGTCCTATCGCTAGATTAACAATTGGCTCAATTATTATCAGATACGGATATTTGTGTAAATATATGCTACAACGTTTCTGCAATCGAGTGTGTATATATATATATATACATATACATCTACTTGCAAAAACGTTGACATACGAAAATAGAACATTAGTGATGTAGTGGGATAGGAATTACATTAAAAATCAAAAGAAGATCACTGAAGCTGAACTTTTTTTTGTCTTTTAATGTCTCGCTAAATTACTAATGTTCTAATATCGTATAGCAAAGTTTTTGCATGTAGGTTTACACATACATACAGCCATTTACAAAAAATATGGTCGTTTCAAATATAAATACAAGTATATCAAAAATATATGAGACACGTTGGAATATCTTTCTTGATATTTATTTCAGAAAGCCCTAGTGATAGACTAGTCGAAAAAATATATAGGAGGCTATCCCATAATTTATATATACTTTCGACATACTTGTATATATATTGGAAGCGACCATAATGTTTTGATATATATACATATACACACACATGATTGCAAAAAAGTTGTAGAATACATTTATTGATATATCTAATGAGATACAAGATATCAAATGATGCGGAACGTAGTAACTTATTTGGTATTATTTATCTTATTATGTATCAGAGACATAAATATTGCAAGTATTTTTAAAACAGAATATGAATCAGAATAAGAAATTCCCTTGCTCCATCATGTGTATACTTTGTTGCTATTTTTAGAATCGATTCTTAAAATATCATCTAATTATAATGATATAATTTATTTGATCGTTTGATTTTCTGCACGCGCATAGTGCGCAAGCGCTCTACGCAGTTTGCTAACGTTTTCTTTTGCTTTTCTTATGTTCAAATGTTCAAATCAAGATGACGATGTAGGTCGAAAGCTTTGGAAAATAAATGTAAAAATATTCCAGAAAGTTAAACAAATTACTTCAATTTACTGTCGTATTTACCAAGCTTTCGACGTGCACATTCATTAGGTATCTATATAAATGTATACTACAACCTTCTGCAATCAAGTGTATATTTAGCAATTATTTGCCGAAGGCGAAGTGAATATCGGGAATAAATATTCTCCATGTTCAGTGTTTTAGCATAAACCAACTTGTGTACAGAGTAACTTATTTTTAAATACAATAATTCAATGAAGACAAACAAACAGAAACTTGCAGTTTGCTTGAGAAATTCACGCAAAACGTTTAGCAAAACTTTTAGTATTGATAGGAATGGCTTTTTTTTTCTAATTTTCTAAAAGGATTGCGGGCAGATGCCATTTTTTGCCGACTCAATATTCTGATATTCGTACAATATTCACCTTCAATTATCCAATGAGTGCACGCATTATTTGAAGGTATACAAGTTGGTATATGCTTTATATATATATATATATATATATATATATACTGCGGTTTGCATAAACTTTGACCATTTGTGCATATATACAAGTATATCAAAAGTATATCAAAAATTATGCAATATGATCCCTGATATTTTTTTCGAGTTATCTAGCACTAGGGCTTTCTGAAAAAAATATCAGGGATGACATCCTGTAATTTCTGATATACTTTTGATATACTTGTATATATATATAGATGGTCAAAGTTTATGCAAATCGCAGTATATGTATATAATTTATATATATATATATATATATATATAATTCACATAACTTTCAGTCTGCATTACTAATAAATATAACTGCTGGGAAAGATAACACATTCATACATGTAATCTCGGAAATGAATATGGGACTCCAATAAAAAAAGTTCTGGTATACTAGTAAAATGAAATTAGCTTTTGTTTTGCTTATAATTTCCAAAAGGCCGGTAATTGTTGGGCCAAGGAATACGTTGCTACTGATCTGCTATTGTCTTTATTTGCTATGATCGAAGCGCGCATGGCCTTTTTGGGGGGGGGGGGGGGTTATGCATTGTATGTCAGGGAGCATCATTTTGTTTCAGTCTACTGCGACCAACTAGACCTTCAACACACAAGAATAATTGAGTTTGGGTGGACGTAAACCAAAAGGGTTTCTACCGCTTCCATAGTGGTTTTTACAACAGGAATGGCGTGAATACTCAAGTGAACACCTGCAAGCGTGCAAACGTACAAAGACCGATGACTTTATCCCATGCTTCTTCGGTCGCTGGCAATTTCTCGCCGAATATATTTTCTCAAAAATGAAACTCTATCGCTATCAAAGCTATAGCTATAACTATGATCTGAGTTTCTTCAAGATCGATAAGCCAATACCGATAACTTTGCACTTAAGCGTTTGAAAGTCGGGGTCGGAATCCCTACACATGTTTAAGAAACCCTTTTGATTGGCGCCCTCCAGTTCTCAATTTTTCTTAGTTAGTCGCGCGTGACTGGGAATCGCTCGTAACGGGAACACGTTTATAGCAACAAATTATGATTGAAAAATACGTACTCGATGAGTACATGTGTCTACTGCTGATAGAGACACAGCAAAACTTTTGAATCATATATATGTAGAATATTCATTTGCAGGGTAATCAGGGCTCAATATTCGGCTTACGTAGCTCAGTTATCTCTTTAAACTGGGGCTCAAATATTCTCACTGTAAAGATGTGAGTCAGTTTCACATCGCATCGGTTCTGTAAAAATCGTCCATGAAGCGACATTGTTGACATGCTTCGTCCAATTCAGTGGTCTTTTTGTGTGTGTGTGTGATAAATTATTTTAAGATATTGCAAATACCTGAACGCACATTAATTAAGGTGGAACCAAACTAATTCATAGCAAATTTTTGGACAATTTTATTCTCGCTGTTGTCTTTGCAAAACTAGTAGGTCAATTAAGCTGGAATTTTCATATAATGTACTTGGATTATGCTAGATTGTAACAGTGTATTTTGTTTAAAAATTGTTAAAGGTTTAGCCTATTACTGCCAAAAATCAAACAGTGCTATTTTTAGTTTTTGGCTCTTTTCTCCTTATCCTTAGGTACAATATTTCTGAAATTTTCAGAATCTTATCATAGTACAATAAAAAAGTTAAGGCTAATTTTTTTTTACTAATTGTCGTAGTAAAACTCAAATAAAAACTAAAAGCTCAAGTTTTGCTAAAAATCCCACTTTTCGCCGTTATCTTCAAAACGGCTTCAAGTTTTTTCTTTAAACTTCCTACATCAATAGACCAGAGCTTTATCTAGATGGTAGTGAAATTTCTACAGCTCGTCCCATCCAAATTTTGGAGAGAAAAAAAATTGAGGAGTACCTAAGCAACTCACCTCATCGATCGACAACAACGCTCTCGGTCGCACTCTCTACATTTTTCGCTAGTTAAATAGATTATGAAGTATATCGCGGTAGACTCGATGGCATAGTGTCTACTGCTTATTAATATGCAGTAGACAAAAAAACGTACACCTACTTGCAAGAAGGTCGTCATGCAAGAATAGAACATTTGTAACAGATCAGAAACGCCAGGCAGCGCTTGAATTCGTAGTTTTAGTTACGTTAGTTAGTTACGTTAGTTACCTATTTTTTTCACTGCATGATAGCCACAATGTTACACGAGCAGAAACGTACAAAAATTACATCTTCATCTGCATGCCGGTTACATCAGATTGTCCAAAATTATCTTTTCCTTACTGTTAATTATTATGTATTATGAACTATAATTTATTCTTAATCAGTAAGTTTACTAAATCACTCATTTACTAAATTACAAATGTTCTCTTCTTGTATAACAACCTTCTTGCAAGTAGGTGTATGCGCATGCACCATTCTAACATTTGACGAGATTTTCAGGAGAACACATTTTAATATATATATTTAGGCACTGCCTAAAAGCGGAGCTCCCGACTCGGAAGTCACAGGGAGAACAATGTGAATGAAACTGACAGGTAAAAATAAGATCGGGGAAAAAATCTACAAATTTTTTTTATTCGAGATGAAGATAATTTCTCCCATAATAAAAACCATGCAGTGAAATCGAATCAAAATGCGCTACATTGTTTTTTAAGTAAAAAATGAATAGCCAAACAATTAGTATAGGAAATCGCACGATCTCGAGTACAATTTGGGAATTAATAGACACTCGTAATTACAATTAATCGCCTAAAGGCTCGTGCAATCCAGGTGATCTCGGAACGCGCGCAATGCATGATTTTCTCTGCAAGTTAATAATCAATCCCACATACCCCCGCGGGCGAACTTTCCCTTATGTATTTTACATTTTGTTGCTAATAAATGTGATTTTGCTTGCAAATGTGTGTTTAAATGGATTGGTTTCTGTTGTACTTATTCTCTGAGTTGGCGGGAAAAATAAGTATTTTTTTGCAAATGACAGCGTGCAAAGATGGATGGGATTGATTTTTAACTTGAAACTCAATTCGCAATCTGATTAATAGCAATCGGCGATATCAACTGGATTACAATAACTTTCAAAACATTACGAGTGTCTATTAATTCCAAATTGTACGTGAAGATTGTGCGATTTTACTCGGGCTTTCCATAGGGCTTCGTTATTTTTTTTCTTCAGTCACAAATCGCCCTCGAAGCCCTAAAGCGCATGCGTCAAACCAAAGTCTATGTGCATGCGTAGAATCATGCATGAGCACATGCTTGAGAAATGGCGGATATAAATGGCGAAGGACTCGTCGCTGTTTCAAGCGATGAATAATATGGAGTCTAACACATTCAAGACACATACAAAAGCACACACTTTTCGTGGTAGACCACACTAAAGGATGTAGAATGTTTTCGGAACGGTCCGCTAATTTCATGAGAAAATCATTACGAGTGAACTTTTTATCGTGAACCATTCTAATAACTACTATGTCAAATGAACTATCTTATCTTGAGTCAAATAAGCATCATCGTGCATATAGACGTGATCGTGAACCCAGAAGAATATACCACTACGATTTCTGAAAAGTCTGAGAGAAATAGAAGCAGTAAGCTGAAAGAGTTTATCTTCAAACGTATTCGTCCAATGATACCTAAGTCCTCCAATCTTCATTGCCATGTGAAGGTTAGGAAACTTACAAAAAATGAATGTAAGCCGGCTGAATATACGAGAATAAGCTTAAATATAATCACACAACATGAAAATAATCTTTTGTTTAATTGCTCTAACGGGGTTTATAAAGGGATAATGAATTTGAAATATAGAGCTACAGTCGGGATTTATCATCATTACTAACTTGTAATAGTTTGATGCGTGTCTACAAGACTAAGATCCATATGTCAAATTATTGTAAATTTAACCTGAGTACAGACATAGAGAAGAACCCTGGTCCTGCTCTAATGTACATTGACCCTAGCAAAACAATGTAATGAACTAGTATTTGGACAAAATTCTGGACAACAGTCTGTTGAAATGAGTTTGTTCTCTTTGATTTACAATAACAAGCAAGGAGTTAATTATTTGAACATAGTTCTCTACCAATTAGCGAACGAGAGATTTACAAGTCATGGTAAATATCCTGATTGCCTTCCCACAACACTTTTAGCGCGCATGATTTACAAGGACAAATATCCTTCGAAAGTCTAACAGGCTTTGCACTATCTAAAAGGATGACAATGTTCATGAAGAATCCTTTCAACTTTCGGCTATGAAGCCCGAGTTCATGCAGATATGCTTCTAGTTTGTTTATAGTTCATTCAACAACATTTTAGTAAAATATGCGAAGCGACGCCGTTCATCTTTGTCTATTTGGGGGCAGATTTTCAGTCCATCACACAACTGAAATGCATAAAAAAGATTAGTTCTAACGGCTTTAAATTTTTGTTTTTATGTTTTTTAAGTACAAAATGATAAAAAGAAAATAATTATTTTGACATTGTTTTGGCCGTGTTGCCATAGCGACTTCATTCGGTACTCCTACGGAGTACAATTAACGCTATAATTTTCCTCCTCTCGACCAATCAGAGTCGAGTAATTTTGTTGATTGTACTATAAGTATTTAAAGGTATTATAACAAAATGATGATGTAACCAGTAAATTCAGACGAAAGGCATGGACCACGGGCTACATCAGTCTGTTGTAAAATGGTAAAATATAGAGAAACAACATTGCAAGGTGCAACCACCATGGAGAATAATGGAATATTAAGGAAGGTTGCAGGAATCTATTGTAATATAGAAAAAAACACTAGAATGAAAACTAAATTCTACGTTTAGATTTAAATTCTTATCTGTTGTTGAGGCCATTGGAACGTAACTTACGTAACTACGTTACATCATAAAGAGCTACATAAACAAATTTGTAAAGGGTTTTTTGCTTTGGTTTTTGAAAGCAAAGAAATAATGTCTTGTGTCGCCCAAAAGAAGAAGGATTCGATCATGTCCTGCACTGTCGAGAAGAAAGTCGAGATGCAGCTATTAAAACCACAAGAAATTCTCAAGAAATTCTCAAGAAATCTCTTTGAAGTAGAAAGCTCAGAAGTACCAAAACTCATAAGGCAAAACGCCCTTCGAGGCGAAGAGTTGTTACGAGTGATGTTTGGAAAACCCACCAACAAAATTGAAGAGTGAAAATCCAGAAAGTACGATAAATGGCACGGAAAACATCATGGGACATTACTACTAAGAACATATATTCTATTGAAAACAAAATATATATCAAAAGATGTCATCAATTCTTTTTTACGAAACTAGAAATTGTTCAATTTCTTTAGACATACTGCAAGAATTTATTTTCTTCGAATTTGGGCAAGAATCAGCAGTAGCAAAATTTTAAAGAATTTCGGAAATTCGCACCTGGAAAATATTGGTTTCAAGTTCAGAGACATTAGTTAGTTACTGTAATAAATTGACTTTCAAACTTTGTAATCAAAAATACAGTTTAATTGGTTTCAAAATAATTTTCATCATACTCAAGCTTCTTACATAAATAGATATAAAATAAACAAGTTTGAAATAAAAATTCGAGAATCCGGGTCGAGATGTGTGTTCTTAGTGTTCCTTGGAATAATGGAGCACAATATTTTACAACTTATAAACATCATTTAAATGAAAACAAATTCGTATCTTGTGCTTTAAAGAAACACATTGACATTTTCTTTAAAAATGCAGTTGCTGCAATACAATTTTGAAATAGAAATCAAGAAATGAATAAGAAAACAACAACGTTCAAAAGAAGCAAAAAAAAGCCTTGCTCGAGGGAATCAGTCTTCCCATATATCCAATAAAGAGACTGCTTGAGATACTGGATGCGAGAACGCGATCATTACGTCATCAATCAAAAAATCCCCCAATTACCCTGCGCGCATTTTCAGTTGAATGATTTTGAAGAGAAAAGAAACGAAAGAAAAATAGAAAGAAAAGATTATGCAAGCAAAACATTGCTAAGCGGATTATCTAAGATTCCATAGCACGTACAGCACAGGTTCAGGTAAGAACTTTGACCGATACTTAAATGGTTTGATTATTTTTTGCGTGGAAATTTGTCAATCAAACTTTAATAGTAAAACAGTAAACTGCCTGTAAAAATTGAGATACCTCTCTTGGCATCTGATAATTGACGACTAGCTGTGTTATAAGCCTAAATGAAGAAAGAGATATGAAGAACATGAAGAAAAAGAAGAAAAAGAAATAGCAGAAAAAAACATAAAACGATAACTGAGCAATGAAACACACCCTGCAACAAGCCACGAGGCCATCAGAGAAAAAGAGATTGAGAACATTAGGACAGAGTATGTTGTTTTGAAACATATCAAGTGAACAGTAAATTTGTCAATAGCAAAACCACATGTAGACTTAGCTTGGTTCCTGTTTCATCTTGTAGGAAATCTATGGGGATTCTTCAAAAATTTCAAAACAATCATTGAAGCGTGAAATAAGGCCTCGAACATTTACCTGATCATTGATAGATAGCACTTCTTTCCCTCTGTGTGGTGTTTTTTTTTTGTTTTTTTTGTTTTTTTTTTGTTTTTGAATTTAGACCGTTTTAAGGATTTTGTTTTGTTGAAAAAGAAAGATGTGTGTGCTCGAAACAATTTTTCTCTTATTTATATATTCAGTAGGACCAGACCATTTACGGCTATGAAGGAAGCTTGGTCGAAGCCTAAGAGAGAGGTTTGTCGGCCCCTAGACCGTAGTTGATTAACCCCTTGCTATGATTAGCATTATTTCATGAGTCTACCTGGGGGGGGGGGGGGGGGGGGGGTACTTTCCTAAAGCTTCCTTTGTCCTTTGTTTAAAAAAAATAGACATGAGCAAAGGCTCAACATCGAATGTGAATATTTAGGATTGATATTTTTTGGTCTCGATAAAATCAATGAGTCATACAACTACCTTGACTTCTAAAAAAGAAAGGTAAAATAAAGCCAACATCAAAGGATGTGACTACGTTTGCTGCATGGAAGACGTATCGTCAAGCATTTTATGATTATGATTTTATTATAGCCATTATTATACCACTTTTTCGGTACAAGTTTTAACCCACTCAAAAGGTTTTAATTTAATTTTCTGGATCAGTTATGTAAAGATTAGACAATCAAACTTTAGCAGTACGACATCCAACTATGTGTACATCTAATAACGTCGATAGCTTTAGCCATCATCTAAATCAAGATTTGATCAATGTAAAAATCGGCTAATCACAAAATATCTTACTTGAAATACTCATCCCAAGCTAAAATTAATATTAATAGGATGAAGGTAAAGGTTGGCGACTTCAAAGTCTGTCCCGGCACCAAAAATCGACGGCGCTTCTATTAAACAAGTCTCCAAAATCACTTGCAAGAGTAATTTCTTAGAAGGTCATATCGACAAATTATCTAACAAAATTTTCCTCTGGTATCGTGGCCCTGAAACGTGTAAGACCTTTGTTTTCCCTCACAGAATTCTGCAGCTTATCTTTACTTCGCTAATTCAGTCACATTTTGATTACTGCAGCGTTGTGTGGGGAGATTGTGTCAAAACCCTAGCCCGCCAAATTTCAAAACAAAATTTTAACCATTTCCAGCTATGACACTAATGCAGATGATCTCTTGAATTACTTGGCTGGAAAGAACTGGATTACCAGCGCCAAATTCAAAAGGCTGCAATGGTCTGTAAGTCTCTAAATGGTATTGCTCTAGATTTTCGCTCAAAATTTATAAGCCGTAATAGTGTTATAAGTCATTCACTAAGGGACACCGAGAGTAAACTTACAACTCTAAGCAGCATTGATTGGGTGTTTCGTCAAAAACAGTGGGTGGGGTCACCTACCACGTGATAGGGGTCACCTACCACGTGTTTATCTAGACTAACTTGAATATCACCAGCTTAGTTTCTCAAGGTGTAAAACGTTTTTTACAAAAGTTTAAAAGCCGGATTTACCTTTATGTGTACCCGGATGTTGCAACGCGTCGACATTCCCGCCAAACAAAAAAAGATAATCTAACCAGCCAATCGGGATTCTTATGTACATGGACGGACGGACGGAAGTGACGTCAGCCAAGGCATGAAAAATCAACTCGATAGCTTACCTTTTTTTCTTAGGTATGGTGCTTCGCTCACGCGGGCCTTCAATCGGCGCGGGAGCTCCGCTACAAGTGATTATTCATTGAAACTTTAACTCTCATTCAAATAAAGCCGCTTAAGTTTAATTCTCGACTTCGATTGTCAAGAAAAACACAAAATCTATCGCGATATCACAAGTCTTCCTGTTCATATCAAGAGTAGTTATGTATCAAGTGATGTCAATCAAGATGTTTACCCTGATATGACTCAAGGGAGTTCAATGCTGTCAATCATTTGCGTTTGACAGTTCTTTGTCTTTGGTTTAGCCAATCAGTGTTAGCGAAAATAAGTTATTGATGCATATCCTATAAAGTTTTTGTGAAATTAAATCATATTTGAAAATCACTCAACTGTAATTTCATGTCGCATAGAACAATAGAATTCTGCCTGATGCTTTGTAGGGCCTAATTTGCATCTCATTACACGGTTTGAATTTGGCGCGTCTGGTATAATGATATCCCGGATGATGTCGTCTCATTCTGCCCGATTGCAACTTAACTCGTAATATTTTTTTCAAATTACGCTGTAGATTAATCGCTGCAACTTAAGTACCGCGCCTTTACAAGACAAGTTGATACAAAAAAGATGGTACCGGATAATCGCGTCCTAATTCATAATCAAAACTTGGATACAACTTTATCGCTCATAAAGTCGTCCTCTTTATTATTTTTTAAATAGAAAATACTTATAAGAATAAAATCTTTATAATTTTCGGAAGTGATGGCCTTGCGCATGAATAAAAATAAATGAATCATCTTCTCCTATATCCCGTTTACGATTTTTTTTTCGGTGTCGTGGTTTTCCGCTTTTCCTCCAGTGCTCTCCTAACATCATGCGCGTGAAACTAACATTGATTGTGTCATATTTACAGAGAATTAATGACAATAGTTAAATTAATACGAAGTGACACGGTAACCAATGGATGCAAACTGCTCAAACCCATGCAATTTTAAATACTTGGGATACTATTTAGAAGGAGAAAATGGACACAAATGAAAAGTGAAACATTTTAGCGCTCCCCTCTCACCAATGCGACCAGTTTTCGAGTCCTGCCGTGCTCGGTGTTGTATGTGAGTAGAGCTGCTTGCTGCTGGTTCTCTCCTGTGCTTCAAGAGTTTTGCAGCAGCTTTCTATTCCCTTTAATGTTTATTATTGTGTTATTTTCGCTGAAAATGTTTTTTTTCTTTATCGATTTAGAAGGACCATACTTTCAACCATCGAGTGCTGATGCGCAGTATGGCAGCGCAAAGCATTTACGGCTACGCCGGAGATTTCAGCCACGACACCGCTATCCAGTGACTATTCAGGAAGCTCTGTAGAAGCCTTAGGGAGAGGTTAGTCGGCCCCTAGACTGTAGATGATTATCCCCTCGCTATGAATAGTATAATATCATGAGTCAGTAGAACGTTTTCCAACAACCAGGGTTAGAAATCCTAATGAGTTTGCTAATATGCTAATGATCTACGTACCGTACTGCCAGCTAAATTATACCGAAATAATCTGCGTGAAGAAGTTTTAATTTCAAAATGCTATTCTTATTGCGCTTTCTGTGAACCTGATATAATTCCCAGGAATGTAAGTGAACTCATCGTTCTACATTTATTATAAAGTTAACAAGTGTTACAAGTCTTTATTTTTTTAATTCAACGTCAACGTTTGTATCAGAAAAAATACAAATGAGAGGACTAAGCTAGCATGGAAATATTCTGTACACAGAAATACTTTTTTAGTTTGTTATAAATGTTTAAAGGAGCGTACTCGACGTTCAGCAAGAAATGACGCAAGCTCCACACATACTGGAAGAAGCCATCTAGGATGTCTCCATAACTGTGATATGGCTTTGTACACTTTTATTTCTTTTTAAAAATACATGTTCCACCTTGATTCGACGTCGTGACAGACACATGTTAAAGCGCCTTGCCCGCCTTCTTTCTCTTGGGTTCAGCAAATGCATTTGATTTGCTCTTACAGCCGTCCGCAATGGTCCACCATCAGGATAAGCCTTGTCCGCTAGAAGTTTTGCACCTTGTGGTAGGTCCAGAGGCTGTCCTGGTCCAATGCGGGTCATCAGCCGGTAAAATGTCGCATCGTGTGTACTACCAAGAAACCCGGCTTGAACATATCTCACGTGGCCAAGGTTATCAATAATAAGTTGGGTGTTGAAACAGTGGTAGTGACGGTGCCCACTATAGAACGATCCCTCGGGCTCTGTTATGGGTCGGTATATCTCATGCGGGGATGCGTCTATAGCGCCCACTGCGTTTGGGAATTCTGGCCAATTTCCCACAAAAAGATTCTCTAATACCGGGAAATTCACATGGGTTAGGTAAGTAAACCATTTAAAGCCCATTTCTGGACTATTGCGACAAATTAATTTTATTATCGTTTTCAACTTATGGTTTGTAATTTTAATTATGATAGGACTACCAAAGCGTGCTAATGTTGGTGAAAAAGAAATTGAATTTATTTTTAAATGCTACAACGAATGTAATGGCAAAGAGTGGCCTGACATCCTACAGTACTGCAAAGAAAGGATCCTAGAGGCACAACACGCTCATCATGTTGTGGCACTCTATCTAAGGAGCCCACTGGCGAGTCGACTGATTTCCAGAATGAAGAACATTTTAAAGAAAATGTTGCCTTCCCCGACTGAACCAATAGACTCCATGAAGTATGCAGACGGAAGAAAACGCCTTCCCAGAGAAGACAAGCAGTGAAGGACAATTTAGAGGGAGAGTATGTGGCGTCATCATCATGCGAGAGCGAGTTTGATGAAAATGATGATGTATTGCTGGAACGAACAAGGTATCTAAAAAGAGGAAGGTTAACAATGCAGCAGAAACCCAAGCTGCACATAAGAAAAAGTGCGAAAAGGCTTTTGGAAACGATTAGTAAAGTAGATGCTGTTTTAAGCAAGGTGGACAAATATCTAGATAAAAATAACTAAGATAAAAAAATGGAATCAAATCTTCAGTCTCGACTGTTATAGCGGGCTGGTATATCGTCACTTCTACTCAAAGACTTGTAATTTACAGACGTTGCTGATAAATGAAACTTCTATAAAAAAATTGTAACAATTTTTAGTGAGTTTTTAGAGAAGTAAATTCGTTGGTGCTGGCCTATCTCCAGCTTCTCAGAAGTTTCATATTTATTACATATAAAACTTCTGAAAAGCCTGCGGAGATAGGCCAGCACCAGCAACAGCGAGTTTACTTCTCTAAAAACTAAAGATAGCGTTAATAGTTTTGAGCTTTTTAACGTTGAGTCCATTTAGTTAGTCATGGCTAATAAACGTTTGAAGTGATGAAATAGGAGATGATTGTGAGATTATCTCGTTAACAGTACAATCGTCTACATATTTATATATTTGGAGATTAGTGTCAAGGTCGTTTATCATGACAAGCAAGAACTTAAACATATGGACAGAGGGGTTATATAGGCTCTATCCTATATGGAGCTCTATATGGAGCTCTAATACCATATTAACTCCAGGTGGTTGAATATTACTGACGTAAGGAGCATCGCGCGGTCGCGTTGTTGTTGTTGGTACAAACAGTGTCAAGTAGAAAATGGCCGTTAAAGAACTAATGCTCATCGGCTACTCAAACCGTTTGATCTTTGGAAGAAAACCGTCGGCATTACAACAGCGAAGGAAAACGGGCACAACTTAGGTAAACAAGTATGTACGTTTGAATTAATTCAAATAATCGAAAGGAAAAAAAGATATATATGGAAATCCAACCACGTTCGGTGTCCTAGATTACATTATTGTTAATATTAATATTATTTTTGTCATTATTATTATTTTTAATTATTATATAATAGATAGTTCACGAAAGCGCGCTCTGATTGGCTGGAGAGCTATGTTTTATCAGAGTATAGAAACATAGATATGACGTCAAAACCATGTTTTATATACAAAATTAAACATAGAAATGACGTCACATGAATTCTGTTTTCAATTTAAATTTTTTTGACATTTTAAATTTAAGTTATTTATTTATTTATATTAAAAATATGTTTTTCCTCTAAAAAAGGAAAATACTTCGTTTTGAAGCACATTTGATTGGTACTTCATTTCGACGAGTAAAGCTTTCTTTCGCTTGTGCTACGACTATTACAATGAATCTTTTTGCTTGACCCTTGATGGTGTTAGAGAAGTCAAAAAATGATTTTAAATTTTTTCCATAGTCTAAGAATGAACAAATCTATGGTAAGAAACTTAAGCTTACTTTACAAACGAGCATCGGCAATTTTACGCTCCAGATACGGTAAATAGTATTTTACCGAAATTTGTTTTCCAATAGCCCGTAACTACGAGTACAAAATATACTATGACAAGTGGCACAAGTTTACACTCATAGTACAGGTTCAACTAAAAGCAGTTTTCAAAGTACTCCACTGCTAGCTAATTAGGTTTCTTCCAGTTTCGATCGAAGATCTCGGCTCCTTGTGCATTCAAAGCGTTCATAAGCTGGTTTTCTTGAGTGTTTGTGCAGGTTAAATGTCCATTTAACGATCTGAACATTGTAAATATTTTTCAAACTCTTCAAGTACTTGAATTTTCTTTTTTTCTAGCAGCTAAATGCTTGTTTTCTTTGTTTTTTTTCCTAAGACTTACGAGCATTTCTCCTTACTTGTTAAACAAATGCGATAAACCAGTTGAATGCCGGCCTGCATAGAGATCTCATTACCTGTCAAAACTGGACCAATCAGATAGCCATACGTCGCGTTTTAGCCAATCGTCGCATAGATCAAATTTGTTTACGTGAGTTTGACGACAGACGACGCTCTTTTTGTAATTTTACGCTATTTTTCTCGTGAAAATCTACTATACAAATCGAACAGATCAGGTTTAGCTTTGTTCTGT
Source organism: Actinia equina (assembly GCA_011057435.1). Lineage (NCBI taxonomy): Eukaryota > Metazoa > Cnidaria > Anthozoa > Actiniaria > Actiniidae > Actinia > Actinia equina. The sequence goes on along the minus strand of WHPX01001433.1, from coordinate 348,998 downwards.
TCTCTGATAAAACTAAGCCATAGCTAAGCCTGTTCTATTTGTTAAATATTAAGTTCAGTTCGGTTCAACGTTGACCGTCTTACTAGCTAAACATCATTTGTAAGTAATAGTCCTTTTCTTTTTCAATTCAAGGATGTCCGATCAAAAAAGTAAAAATCGTTGTACAAACTAAACCCAATTATAGAAGGAGATTGATGAATTAGTGTTGGCGGAACTAGTTAAGCAACTCAGGTCAGTTTCCTGAAGATTTCATGCACTATTGTGATTCTCCCAAAAAAGATAATATTACCACTCTCATCATACACTGCGCACATGAGAAAATCGGTCATGCTGAAAGATGTATCACCCTATGTAAGATCAGAGCAAAATATTGGATCATCAACATGAATTCAGTTTTAAGAAGTTACATCACCAGCTGTGTCAATTAAACGATACATAGAGTCTGACCTCTAGCTCAGCTGGAAGAGCATCGGTAGTACAATTCCGAAGGTCGTGGGTTCGAATCCCAGCGAGGTCGGAAATTAATTTTTCCGAATTTAATTCCAAGGGCTTTCGCCAGGAATAACCTCTTTCCCAAACACTACAACTTACCTATATTATCTTCAGTGTTAATATCAGTTTATCAGTTATTGTAACTGCTTAGCGTTTTTACCCTTATTATAAAATAAAGTCTTATTAAACTAGCACACGTACATAAAATAGTGAGATATTTGTAACTGTGGCGATATTTCATATCATTAGGTTAGCAACCTCAATTGGGTGGCGTTAGAATTGCAGGGGCGATAAAATAACAGGCGCACGTACCGACAATAGTTTCATAGATGTCTGAATACTACTACTTGAGTACAGTGCTAGAACTAGACACATGAAGAGTGAAGAATTAAAGAATATAGAAACAAAGCAACAAAAAAATAAAAAGGAAAAAAGAATAAAAGAAAGTAAAAGCAAAAATTACATAAGAAAAAACAAAGTTTTAATGTTCACCAAGCATAATGGTTTCAAGTGGTGAAAGATTGATCACCACTGAAGACATCCTGCTATCGTGAGAGTTATTTTAGCTGATAAGAGTGTTTCAGAAAGCTACTTTTTGATTGTTGTAGTAGGAGTTATTTCCTTAATGGATTTCAATACGTAATACAGAAATTTTTCCAACCTAGCATGCCTTCCAATATTACATTATCATGTTAAAAAAGGTGCCAAGATATTGATAGCAGTAAAATAATTGGTTCACCCATTTTTTTTTTTTCAGTATAGTTCGACGAAAATGTCCACTTACATTTTACTAGAAACATCTACATCTAAAGATAATAAAATTAAAGAAATGGAACTGAATGGTTGATTGAACTCGTCATATTAAATGACGCATAATGTACAGCTGTGCTTAGAAAAGCTCATATGAAAATTTATTTAAGTTTTCTTTAAAAAAAAACGAGATTTATCTTAGCTTTTGACTTTGAAATCAGAGAAGTCTGTATAACTGTTTTAATGAAAGTTGCTTCCATAAACACTGACTATAACCATGATTAAAAAGAATGACATAATTAATGGGAATCAAATGCATTGCACGTACAAAGATGACAGATGATGATAATGTTGATGATTATGATGATTATGATATATATATATGTATATATATATATATATATATGTATGTACACACACTCGATTGCAAAAAGGTTGTAGCGTACATTTATACATAACATGTACAAATATGGAAAAAACTCCTAAAATATGACGGGACGTGATTTCGAGATTATGCCAATATTGCGTTTTATCTTACTGGCAATGAAGGAAACTTGCGACTTCCAGTTTAGGTGATTATCCAGCATCATTCCTAAATACTTTATTTTGGTTTCATGTTTAAGAACTTTAGAGTTTATTTTTATTTTTAGATTGTAATTCACTTTTTTCTGTACACTTAAGAAATAAAATACATTTACTGTGTTTGCACACGCTAATGCAAACCGAGATGTGAATGGGAAAATTCGAGAACAGATCAATGCAAACACGAGCCATAGGCGGGTGTTTGCACCTGCTCGAGAATTCTCCCAACCACATCTCGGTTTGCATTAGCGTGTGCAAACACAGTAAATGTATTTTATTTGTTTTATAGACTTATTTTCTTCAATTAAAACAAAAATAATGAAACAAGATTGAATAAAACAGAAGAATTTAATTCAAAGTTTAAAATACAAATTCTCCTTACATACTTGTACATTTGCAATAACCAATCAGATTGCGCGACAGAAGACACTTTAACAAATCAAATTGCGGGTTTGATACACGCCTCCAAGCATGAAATTCAAGTTGGGAATTTCTTATTTCAAAGCGAGAAGAAGCCAAACTTTAGCGACTTTCTCCCTTGAGAAAGAGGCTTTTACAAGCAAATCTAGATAAAATAATAATTCCAAAGCTTAAGTAATGGCCTTAGTCATTCTAGACTAAGAAGAAAACACTGTTTTGAGAGCTAGAACTCGCTAAATTCAAGCTTGATTTCCGTCGGTGTTGTTGAAGAGTTCGGCGAGATTCTCCGAGTTCAGGCTGGCAAATCTGGATTTTTGTTTTTTTGTTGAAGTCTCTTCTGGTAGTTCTACTATTTCAGAAGCTTCCTCGTGAAAGTCAAAGTCTAAGCTTGGAAAATTAGCCATATTCTTCTAATAGTACTGGAGTTATGACTATTTGTCATGTACAAGTCAACTTCCAAACAAAACTCAATTTTTCCGCCGGTGTCGACGAGCGTCACAACCGTGTTTCGACAGGGAAATGCAAACACGGCTCTCGGCCAATCACAGCACGCGTACTATCTGAATTCTTTTATAATATGAAATATAACGAAATTAGATTTTTCGAGGTTTAACAAAAGTTTAATTGAGCTTAGCCAATAGTGAATGGCTGTTCTAGATGGTTATTTGCTATCGATTCTAAGGATTTTAAGTTTTTATCTTTGTAGAACATCGCCAACTATTTCGGCCATGCGCCGCTCGCCAAGTCAGCGAATATCTTGTATAAAATATGATAAACGGGAAACCCAAACTCTCCAGGGCCCGGACTTAGAGAACCGTAACCTTTTGCTACATTATTCCTGTGATTAATAGGTATCCTATTGCAAACGATGGCAAACAAGAGCTGAGGATTCAAGCTTTATTTTGGTACCAAACATGCCGTATTTTGCAAATAATTTCCATTTTTTACTTCACAAAGTGCCTATTCATGAAGAAAGGATCTCACAAACTCGTCTCAAATCGGAGCTTTTTGAAAGTAAAAAACGAAAAGTATAAACTCGTTCAATCGACCACAGATTCGACATCAGTAGTTTATAATGTGTGTATTTTAAGGATCGACCCCGGCAAATGAGGTAACTAGTTTTGATTTTGAGAAATGCTGTTCATAATATTTGACCTTTTGTATTTTTCTTGCAATTTAACAAAGCACATATGGCAAGAAGGCTATTAAAATCTAACTATCGAGACGAAAAGGTTCTTCCAAACAAATTAAAGTATATTTGGCAAAAATCAAATGCTTTAATGTTGAGTTTTGTTCTTCTACCCCGGCAAGTGGAAAACTGTTTACACAGAAATTTATAAATCGAAAACTATCTTGACTTTCTATACATTTCTTAGTAAAATCTGAGTTAACTCGCTTAACACTTTCAAGGGACACCGCTGCATTTGCACGCGGGAGCATGACCCGAATAGTTGGCAATGAGAGATTAGAATCGTCTGCAAATAAGTGGAAACGAGTAAAGAGTTATTCATTTTTTCATGTTTTATGCATCTAATAAGGTAATTGTATATATGTATAAATGTATACTACAACCTTCCTGCAATCGAGTGTGTAAATTTATATATTTCATTTCCTTCTGCATTTTGTCCGCACGATCATACGATCTGGTACGATAGAGTTTAGAGGGAAGTTGAGCATTTCTTTGCAGACTTAAATGATAAATAACTTATCAGTTGGTTAAGCATCTGATACGCCTGTGCATTTTTACTCGTCACTATATCAAATATTAATATATAGCCATATACATGTCAACTCGAAAAAATATCAAAGAGGATATTCCGTAAATTCGGGTATGCTTTTTGATAGTGTTCTGTCAAAGCAATCGATCCTAGTACGTTCGGAAATATAAAATCGGTTGATAAACGGCAAAAAACGTATTAATCTAAAATGTGATGCATTGTCTTGTTAAACATAGTGTGTTTAAAACAATATGTGCATTTGTCAAAACTCAGAACATATTGCTGTGTGAAAGCTCTTGAAACACCTGAGAGTACAGGACGTATCACGATATTATATTTTCTAATAATTTTATAACATCTTACATACTTCCTGCTAGCAATTTCTTTCTCAAGTATATTCCAAGGTGATATTATAAGTAAGAACAGCATCACAGCATTCATGATTTGATACCACTTCCCAAATTAAATTATATTAAGAAGCTATGGATCTTATCTGGCAGGATATATATAATAACAATTAAGTCCTCAACAGCAACACTAATCAAAGAGCATTCCCTGGTCTCATTTTAATAGGATTTTATGAGTGTTTTAAAACTTATATATAATGATAAATGTCAATGTTTATATTGGTATAATACTTTAAGAGATAATCTTATTTTTAAACAGAGATGCAGTAGTGAAATGTTCAGTTTAATTGTTGAATTACATCAATAGTAGAAAAATACAAAATAGTTTTTGTGATTATACTGATGAGGACGATGATGACAGCTAGCTTCACTGAGGTAGTAGGCTAGGTCCACATAATTTAGCTGCACCAATGAAATTCTATTTTAAAATACATTGAGTGCAGGCGGTATGATTTTTACCAAAATAAAATGTTATTATATTATGAAAAAACAAACATTAGCCCCTACAGGATTTACGTACATGAAAAGAAAGTTGTGATTCCTTTTCAATAGTGAAAAAAATGGTATTTAAATTTATTTGTACACTGGCCTGAATGTTTTTCTTTTGTTCTTTTTTTGTTTTTTTTTTGTTTTTTTGTTTTTGTTTTCGTTTATTTATTTATTTATTTATTTTATTTTATTTTTTTCTTTTGAGTTGTTAGTTTGAATTACCTAGAACAATCGCTGTAAAGAAAAACTTAAAATAAATAATAAAACTAAAGTAAAGCCTTGAAGTTAAATAGGAATCCCCCGTCGGGCTCCTCCTCGGTTTCCGGATCTTATTTTTTATTTCCATTAATTTTTTTCCACTTTTGATGTAAGCTGATGGAATATTTCAAACAGAAATCTCCCGTGACTATTGAAAGAGTGCACAACAAAAAAAAAAACAACTTTGCACTTCATGCGATATACACATTTTCTGTTGACCCTTTTTTAACATTGTATTATTATTATTGTTATTATTGTTGTTTAATGGATTAAAGTGGCTTCATTTCTATCGAATATTCCTGAAGGATGTTTCTTTTAACTAGTTGTTATAGAGTCACTATGTAATGAAATGACGAAAGCTTCTTTATGGAATTAATCATGGTAAAGACAACCATTTCTGTTTTATTCATAACCCATGTAAATTAGTTTGCCAGCAAATATGTATATATATAAATATATAAATATATATATATATATATACACTCGATAACTGAAACGTTGTAGTATACATTTATACAAATATCTAATTTATTTATTATATCTAATGAGATGCATAATGCAAAATAACCATTTTCAACCCTTAATACCAACTGATTCATAATCTGTACGATCTAATAGACAAGAAAAAAATATTTTGACCGTCATTGAATGAAACAAACAATAAATAAAGCGATATATATATATATACATGCCGAATCGCTAAAACGTTGACACTTTAACGATATATATACATATATGTGTATCCCCCTTTTTCCTATTGTCTTTCCTGGATCTTCAAGGAAAGCAATAGGAGAAAGGGGATACATATATATGTATATATATGGCTTAATTGTCAAAGTTTTAGGGATTCGGTGTATATACATACAAACATATGTTAAGCATAGTACATCCTTGCAAACACGCAATAGAGCCTATGTCATTCCTGGAAATTATCAGAATTAGTCGAGGAAATTTTTTTCTTAAGCTTTTTTGTCAGAGCTGAAAAATGAAAATTAACCTTTCATATATATCTAGAACTTCCTTGTTGAATTTGCTGAAATGCGGTCCGGATATTTTGCCTATCTTCTGGAAGCTTTTGGCGCCTTTATTTCGTTAGATCTGAACATTTATTAAAGGAGTAGTTCGCGACCTATTGAAGATCGAAACGATAATGATACCTATTAAACTATCTATCTGATAAGATATCAATCAGATCAAGGATGGCTCAGTGTACTTTTCTTTTATTTTGTGCTACTAAATTACCAAGTGTCGTACAAATACAACATGTAAATGAAATAGTGTATATGTATATTGCAAATGGTAGGATCTTGATTTTAAGACGAAGAAAGATGGATGTTGACATCAATTGGTTTCCGAGATATTTCTTCCTAAAGAATGAAAAGTGGGTTTTACTTAATATATTGCCCATCAAAAACTTCCAATGACGGGCTGGGCTCGAACAATGCCTTCGAACGGCCTTAAGTGCTGTACAACTACAGCAAAATTTAATACTGTACATGTACATAACAGATGAAAAAGGTCAAATGACACACATTTGTAGACAGACTATTTAATTTCAAATTATTACTGACAGACTGTTGCTATTTTGATTGTTTTCCAAATTCAATGAGTCTCCTCGGCAAGATAAAGAAGATTGAAATCGAAATAAAACTTAGTAAAATTAAATATGTATATGATTTACTAATAAAAACGTTGAAGAACGTATCCTGATATTGAGCGTGTTGTCTATTGCATTAAAGTTGTAGTGGCCAAAAGCCAAGCGTCCTCGGAATCTCGTCAGATCTAAACTAAATCAATAAAAAAGCTATCGATAATAAATTTAACCTCCGCTTATTTATTAGTAAAATTTAAGTGTTCAGAGGATTAAGGTTTTAACTTTAAGTACAAATATGTTTTGTAAGCCTTTAATCAGACTTTTCGATAGCTCTTAGCTATGGGAGGTAATATTTTAAAGATATAAACACCCAGCTGTATATAAAGAGTTATTTTTGAGTTAATTCACATTTATATTGATCATCGTAGGGAACTGTAGGTGGTACCCAAGCAGCCTCAGGTCTAGATATTCATCTGCCTTGCACTCGTAACTCCGTTAAATTCATCGAGAGATAAACCAACACAACTGAATAGTAAAAACCACCCATTTTTTTAACAGTAAGTTTATTATTGAGCGACGGTCAAGTAATCAGATAACAAACTACAACCAAGGTAAGAAGTTACATTTCTTTTCATTTATGGCCAGGAAAACAACATTCTCATACCGCGTGCTGTAGCATAGGTTTTGATTGGATAAAAAGCAAAAAGCAGGGGGAGCCATTTTAGTTCTATAAATGTGGAATGAAAATATAACTTGTCACGAAACATTCGACAAAATGTGTCTTAATGCAGGAAGAAATAGTTTAGCTTGTGCTTACGCTACTTGATTCAGAGATTAGGTTCAAAGTCAAACCTTAAGGTAACTTAGACACTATCTATACTGGATCTTTTGGCAAACTTTACAAACAGCTACTGACGAAGCTCAGAAAATTGTTCTCTCGCATGTTCTGAAGAATGTTTCACAATAATTATAGATCAGACTTCATCTATACCATCCAACTTAAAATTTTACATGTCAACAATGGCGGAAAATTTAGAAAAAACGGGAAAAAAGGGCATCGAAAAGTGTTTTCGGCGATAAATAATAATAATTATAATCTTTATTGGGTTAACTAATAAAGCCATGAGCTTATTTTCAATTAGGCTCATAAGCAATGTTCGAGACAAAATACCCACAAAATAAATTCTGAACCTTAGTTTATTACTCTAAAGGTTTTTCGAGGTGGAATAATCAGGAGTTTTATTTTTGTATCGATCAATTTTGCTACCTGTCATTTCAGTGTTGTACTTTATAACTTGTGGGAAAAGCTTGTATATTAATAAAATCTTAAAATAGGAATAAAAATAGCTTGCTCAGTCAAGTAAAAAGCGTATACATGGAAAGAGCATTATTTTTTTCTCCAGCATTTTAAAATTATATAATTAAGGGAACTCTAAATGTTTAAGGGATTTTTTGACGTTTCTCCAAAGGATTGTCCTTTGAATCAAACTATAAGCCTTTGGCCTGGAAAATGCATTGAAATGATAAAAAAAGCTCAACTAAATTTGGCTCAATGTTAATTGCCCAGTGTAGAGAATTTAGAAAACAAATGAGCATTAAACATGTTTTTTTCCAGTATTTTAAAACAATTTAATTTGGAGAACTAGAAATTATGTTTAAAGGATCTTTTGACGTTTCCCCAAGGGATTGTCCTTTATGATCCAATGATAATCGTCAAGTGTAGAGAATTTAGAAAAAATGGTAAGAGAATCCAGTAAAATTTATATTATGAAAGGCTTCCCTGCATGATACCAAAAAGCAGTTCTCGAACAACAATATATTTAAAGCCAAACAAGCAGCAAAAATTTCAAGAACGTCGTTTTCCATGACACAAACAAATTGAGAAAGATTGAAACTTAATACTGCTTGTTGCAGTCAGCCATATTATTTACATGCCATATACGCAAGTACGCATGCCCATTGTAGAAACCGCTGCTTAGAAAGAAATTGTTTTACAAAATCGCAGCAGACCGCGCAATAATCGCAACTAAAATCGCCTCAAAATCGGCGGTAGTTTACACAAGGGACTTGTGAACGCATGTGGATCGGCGCAAGAATAGCAGTGGTAATCGCCGAATAAAATCGTCTGTGTAAACTGGCCTTTACGAACATTAAAACATACGCGAAAACCGACCGCGAAATCTGGGGCATTTCGCTTAAATATATAGCATACAAAATATTTTAAATGTGAATGATTCGTATTCTATTTGTCGATGTGGGATGGTATCTGGTTTGTTTCTAACACAGTCGGGCGTTATAACATGCGCACCAATCGGTGAGAGAAATTTGAGTACCTATTTATTGAGATATTTTCAAGCCATAAATAGATTTATAGGAACATATTTATCTTTTGATTGGCGCCCCTATTTAAATAATAAATAAATAATAAATGTGATTTAACAGTGGCATTCCTACAGAGTAGCTAGAGTATACATCCACTGTAATTCCAATTGGAATTTAGGAGTTGATTTTTGATGAGAGTAGAAGGCCGGAGAACCCGGAAAGCCATCGAAGCACTGGAGATAACCAACAAACAACACTACTCACATACGACACCGAGCTCAGCGGGACTCGACCCCGTGTCGCATTGGTGAGAGGCGAGCGCACTCACCGCTACGCAACCCGTGCTTCTCTATTTGATCGAGTGCCTGTCCAAGAGATCCGCCATTTGTGCTGGTAGTACTTAGATTGACAAAACAAACAAGATATGTCGAAAATGACGAATCGAAAGCGAGTAGACGAAATCGAACGTTGTTATAAACCCAGCTCACGGGTTATATATTACTTCAATTTCCATAAATTACTTTTTTCCAAAATGTTAAAAATGCTTATCCCAGAAAAGGTTTCTGCAAAATATAACCTCTTTTGTTTGTAAGTATTAGATTTAGAATAGGTTCGGGAACCCTCTGTTGTAAGTAGAGAGAGTCTGGGGCAAATGGAAAGAGGGTCAGTCGTTGCATCGTGTGGAAGCGTGTTGTTGTTCAAAATAAAAGTGAGCAAAATCATTTGTATCGTTTTCGTTCCAACATCAGTTTGTCTTCGAGCAATGGATTAACAGTCGTCTGAGAAATTAAATAGCTTTAAGAAGAGAAGAGCTACGTTGAAAAGTGGAATTACTCGAAATAGCAGCAAGGCGAGAAATTTGATCGAGCAACATTTAAGCCCAACTGTCCTCAAAAGTTTGAAGCAACGAATTTCGGAGGCCTTGGAAGAGATAAAGGAGGTCGAACAAGAAATAACTAAGCTCCTCTTTATTTATTTATTTACATAACTTTATCCATTTAAACAAGTTCCTAAGCTATCATGGAAGGAGTAAGCACAACAGAGCTTGGCTCCAAATTAAGTGCACCCTATTTACATAACTTTATCCATGACAATTATCTGAGTTCCTAAGCTAGCATGGAAGGGGTAAGCACAACAGAGCTTGGCTCCAAATTAAGTGCACCCTAACAAACGAATAATGATACGATACGAATAATGATAAAGTCTAAGTGAAAAAATCGAGTGACGATTTACCAGTTACACTTATAGTAGAAGCAAATTTAAAGGCTAAGAGTATGGCAAAAAGTAGTCCGAAATATTCATCAATTATATCTTAAGTAATTCTAAATTAAGTAGCAGTTTAAAATAAGAATATCAGTAGTAGATCTAGGATTTCGTAATCATAATTATTAGTAGATCATTAAAGTTCATTGTTTTTCATTGTTCTTCGAAGTAGGCTGGATACAGACTAATCAAATTAAAATCAGCAAAGTTTTTTTTTTTGGGGGGGGGGGGGGATATCACGTGGTGAGTAGCACTTAGGACAGATGGACATATCCATATTCTGAATCGTCCAAGAAAAGTGAAGAACTAAGCTCTGAAGAGGGTAGTTTGGGTGGTGAGAATGTTGAAGTTTCAGATGAATTTTCAAATTTTGAAGATTCAGGGGAATCAAACGATTTGAAAAAAGAAGCCGAAGTGGCGGCATTTCGTGTGAATCAAAAAATGGTCCCAATATCAACAAAAATGCCACCCAGGAAGGAAGGAAGCCCAGCTGAAGAAGGAAAACGCGCGCCTTAAATTAAACAAGAAAAAGATCAGGCGGCAACGTTGAGACTTGAAGCTAAGTTACTAAATGAATACCAAAGTAAAGAGAAGCTTTATAACAAGGCGAGTGCAAAAGATCGCAGCAATTTATAAAGGAAAATACCTAAAGGGGATTTAGCCTCAGACGGCAGCAAAGACGAGAGTGCTAGCGGCACGAATGATAGCGAAATCGAGCCCTGCAACCCGAAAGAGCTAGATGCCCATTTTAGAGGGCTGAAAAAAAAAACGATAATAGCAGAATTATAAGCTAATTACGATTTTGAGACGGCAATACCACAAAATATTAACGGCTAGTTGGGAGAAAATATATTCCGTATTGTGGCGGAGTCGCGTAGCGACGGCAGTATTCACAGCTCTAAGAGTTCCTCAACAGTAGTAGAAACTTGCAGTCATCTTAGCGACGAGAAGGACGAGCACGTGCTCCCTGCCAACCTGTTGAATAATTCAACGTTAAACAACTGTCAAATTCAGATAACTGTTAACAAAAAATGACTTTATAAATCATTGTAAAAAGAGTAATTGTATGGATGTAAGTTAAAGGTTTAAAACTATGAATATTTGAAGCTCATTTGCTCAGTACCAAATTATTGTATTGAAATTCACTCGCTTTTGAAAGCACAACAACATTGCTGCTTTTAAAGATAAATATTTTGAAACGAAAATTTTTTTATCGAGAAAAACTTACCTTATGTTAGCTTCCCTCCTTTTTTTCCTGTCATGAGTTTGATGAAGAACGTTCAAAATGTAAACGAATTTGATTTCAACTTTGCTTGAATAAAATAATTTTTACTCAGCGCCATCTTGTTTCGTATTGGCTGACAAGAACAATGAGCAGTCAAAACACGCCAATCAAAACACTTGATTTGAGACGTCAATACCACAAAATATTGTCGTCTCAAAAATATAACAAACTATTTAGTGAATCGCGATACTCTGTGGTGTTAAGGAACTGTATCCCCACTGGAGAGCGCAATTTGACATATTTGTAAACGAGACTAGAGTCCAGTCTAAGACCAAAATATGATGCTATTGAAAAGCTCCTTTTCAGGAAATCCCTTGAAGATCATCGAAAAATTAGGCTACACAGCGACGCAGTACAAAACTGCCCTAGAGAAATTAGATTAGAAGTATGTTAAGACAAATGACTTACAAAGATATCTGCCCGCAATCCTTAAGAACCCAGAAGTGCCGGACGACAACCTAAGGGAACTGGATATATTCTCAGATCTTTTAATAAACATCATGGCAAAATTAAAGGATTAAGGTCATCAACAGGAACTAGACGGGATTTCAGCGTTTTACACTGTTGTTCATCAGAAAATATCCGAGATGCTGCTCGTGAGTTATCAAGAATGGGTGAACGAGAAGAGCAAAAAAGATGGCCTTTCGATGTTCTCGAGGTGGCTAGCTCAACAAGTCGTTTATCGAAAGGACGCCGAGGAAACCAAAGAAAGATTAAAGAAAAGGAGTAAAGAAAAGGGTATCGGTTGGAGACCCAAGAGGACCGCTTTATATCCTACGACTGCACGAGTTGAAGCAAAGTGTCCGCAGAGAGAAGGCCCCACACTCGGCTACTCTCGTGCAAAGAGTGGGAAGAGAAGGCAGTGAAAGAGAGATAGGCGACCGCCAAGAAGTTGAAACTTTGTTACCCGTTGCTTTTATTTACGGGCAATCGAAGAAAAAACTGCCAAAATAAGACAGTTGTGACGTGAATTGCCGTCAGGGTACCCATCATTGTCATTCGCATTTCGAGAAACCGCAGGAACCGGAAACGGGAACGACAGTGAGCAAAAACAAGGCTACACGTCCACGCACACCACCGAAAAGAACTTCACAGCGCCTGGTGCGGTGCTGCTACGTACCGTGCCTGTGTGGCTTCACGGCATGGATGGAAGAACAATGCAAGTGAGTGCATTTCTAGACGACGGATCAGACACCACTTATCTACGCTATTACTTTTGCGTTGCTTTTGCGCTCGGATTACAGACTAAGGAAAAGCGATTAAAGATATTAACTCTAACCGATATTGAAGTACCGTTGACTTAAAAAGTCATGAAGTTACTGTCGACATCTAGAGCTTAGTTGAACGAAAGACGGCGAACATTTGCTCATGGACCCTGGAAGAGATGTGTAAGGGACTCGAAATACCAGAGTGGAATTGCCACAATGAGAATTGGGATCATCTGAGAGACATTTTCTTCCCAATGTTACCAGGAGGATTCAACTCTATCTAAAATGTGATGGAAATAAAACTTTGTTTTGAGAAAAACCAGTAGCAATAGTCGCTGACATCAAGAAAATTCTTTTCACAGGTAATACATGTATAAGCAGAGAAGTACCGTCCGTTTCACCGATTTCTTAGGAGGGATCTAGACCAAACTATACCTACTGATGTCTACGAAGTTGTGACGTTAACGTTTGAAGATCGTGTGTCTCCATATCTTGCACAGTTTGTGGAGCGAGGTCACGCTGAAAGGGTCAAACAGGAGTTCCCGCTGGTTTCCTTCGTAGCTGCAAGTGCATGGCGGCAGTCGTCGCCGCTTTATTAGCAGAGAGAAGCAAGACTGCTCGGAGGAAGCCAAGAACGAGACGTCATCCGCGAAGCTTACCTTACAAGGCCAGCGACAAGAATCTGGACATAGTCCCGATCGGTTCTCAAACAGTAAAAAGCTTCTGAGAGTGACTGTATGGGTCCAAAGGTTCGTATTCAGAATCAAAAAGGCTAGAGAAGGCGAACAGAAAACCTGTAAGGTTCCAAAAGAGAGGCGTCACCCACGACCAACAAGATGTAAAATCACGGCACCGCTGGATTTCCCAGTAGAGTGTAGCTTACAGAAGGAAGAGTTGCACTCGACAGAGCAGTACTGGCTTCGACTGGCGCAAGCAGAAAGATAACCAGAAGAACTACATGCTCATAAAGGCGGAAAGGACATCCCAAAGCGAAGTCATATTAAGCAACTGAAGGATAACCAGAAGAACTACATGCTCTTGAAAGAGGATAGGACATCCCAAAGCGAAGTCATATTAAGCAACTGAAGGATAACCAGAAGAACTACATGCTCATAAAAGAGGAAAGGACATCCCAAATCGAAGTCATATTAAGCAACTAAAGGATAACCAGAAGAACTACATGCTCATAAAAGAGGAAAGGACATCCAAAAGCGAAGTCATATTAAGCAACTGAAGGATAACCAGAATAACTACATGCTCTTAAAAGAGGATAGGACATCCCAAAGCGAAGCCATATTAAGCAACACACCATTTCTGGATCAAGAAAACATCATCAGAGTCGGCGGAAGGCTAGTGAATGCTCAGCTACCATACGACACTAATCTCTCCTTCCAAACACGTTAAACTTTCTGAATAACAAGATTTTAGCCTCGCACAACAGCCTTTCTTCAAGAAAATAGTTTTTGGTGCTCAACGCTTGAATACGAAAAGAATTCTCTCTTAACATGCACGAGTTTTCCAATGGATGGCTATGTTTCATATTGTCTTGAAAATCCAGGTAAGACAATAGGAAAAAGGGGGATACATATAAATATATATATAAATGTATAAATATATAAAAAATATATATATATATACTTATAATTTATTAAGTGAATTTGTTAGGTGATTTGTTAGCATAGAGCGTTTTTCAGAGTGCTCGACCAAAAAAAGCAAACGCAATGAATTAGCAAGCCCTTGTCGACACAGGCACAAATATGTCTTATCATCTTTTATCAACACGTAACGCAATCGAAAATATGTAACGTATCACCTATATGCAATATACATATATTTATAGAGAGAGAGGGAGGTTTAGGCACGGCCTAAAAGCGGAGCCCCGGCCGATACGAAAGTCACAGGGAGCCAAGTTTGAATGAATCTGAAAGGTAAAAATAAGATCGGAAAAAAAATCTTAAATTATATTTTATTCGAGATGAATGTCGAATTTTGTAGAAAGAGCAGATCTTGCCGTATTGAGGGAGGAGTAGCTATAACCATTGGCGTAAGAGTGATGCAAAAATTCCAAGACTAGCGGTACAGGGTGAGACAACATATACCAACTTGTGTACAGAGTAACTTATTTTTATATACAATAATTCAATAAAACAAACAAACAGAAACTTTTAGTTTGCGTGACCAATTCCCGCAAAAATTAAAACAAAACAGTTAGCAAATATTTTAGCAAAACTTTTAGGCCATACTTCGTTGCATTTTTAGTATTGATAGGAATGGCATTTACTTTCATCTTCCATAATTTGTTCTCTACAAAACCGTTTCGTGAGTCGGACTCACTCGTCAGGAGATTTTAATGTTTGAATTTTACAAAGCATTCACTTTATAGAGCTATTTACATAATTATGCCAGTTCAGTTTTTACTCAACAGCGCTTTGTTTCTATGTCTACACGAAGAAATGAGTTCGTTTCTCTGGTAAAGTGAGCAGAGTTCCGGTTGACATATGATCGTGTATTTTTCAATAAACACAAGTTACGTCGTTTGCTCACGCTATTGCAAGGGTTTCGCACGTGCTAGAATGTTCCATTTAATTTTAAAGTTGATGTTATTGTCTTTCAAAGACCAAACGTGTTTGCTGAGTTCGGTTGAATTAATAACCACATGCATAAGTTTGGACCTTTTATTTATATCTACAAGTATATCAAAAACTATGGGATATCCCCATTAACATTTTTTCCAGATTTCTAGTGATAGGCAACTCGAAAAAAATATTAGGGATAATATCCGATATTTTCTTATATATTTTTGATATACTTGTAATTTGGATAAATCAAATTTAAGCAAAGTCAGTCTCGATCTGTGTAGCAGCGAATAGTCTAGGATAGCTGCTGTTTCCATTTGTTGTCTGCTTGCTGGCCACCTATATACGTTAAACAAACGCTATCACAATCACACGCTATTCTGGTGATTACGCTAGCATTATCGTTGGTCATCAGCAGGGCTGAGCTATTTGATCGGTAATTACCGCGATATCGATCAACGCTATTTATTGCTAATGGGTCAACTCGATCCTATGGTATCTATGTGATCAAGCTAGCTAGATCTTAAATTCGGCCAATAATCGTTTGCATTACGCTATTCGCTATCGCTAGCCTCTGGCAACCACACTCTGAAACACCTCATTCTATTTGGATCTACTAAAACTCTTTGCAATCGCTTTCGGAACTTTCCTTCGTGATATCTGACCGAGAGAGTTTGAAAGAAAAGCCAGCTCACTGTTCCAAACGTGTATAAATGACGTCAACATTAATGATTGACGGTAGTCTATTGCAAACTACACGACTCGATTTTTGTCTGGGTGGCTGTGCAAACGGCGGTAAGCAATCGTATTTAATCATGTTTTACGTTCTGCATCTCATTTGATATCTTGCATCTCATCATAGGTATCTGTATAAATGTATACTACAACCTTTCTGCAATCAAGTGTATATATAATAAATGAAATCTGTTTTACCTAGCCTCGAAAAAAGCCAGGTATTGCAAAATAAGAAAATATAACCTTTTCTATTGAGTTATATATATATATATATAATATATTTATATGAAATATATACAGATAATAACGTTGCTGGGAGGGCATTGATGCTTCTTCCAACATCGATTGCTTTTATGATATGGCTACAGATATTTTAAGACTTTATTATTTTTCTTTTAATTTGGATCAATATTACAATCCTGAAAACTAGGGCAAATAAACCAATCATATTAGTGGTACTAGTATACTAATATTTTTACAAAACGGTTTCACGGAAAAAATATATAAAAAACAACCAACAAGCAAACATTTATAAAATTTAAATCACTTTATAAAAACGTGTAGTAAATATTACTTAAAGTGCTAATACGCCTTTACACAATATTCCCAGATTTGATTATTTAGATAGTGAATAATTGATTGTGAAAATATTTCGTCATTTGAAAGTCGGGTCTTTGAGATACGAAGGTCTATATTCCCAATATTTTATTGACTATGACGTAACATTATAGAAAAGAAATTATAGCATCAATCCAGGATCCTTGTAAAAGAAAGTCAAACCATCAAATAGAGAATATATTTGTGAGTTTAAATTAGCTCAAAATGTTTGAATCTTATGTTGGTTCAGTTATAGTGCGCTAAAAAATAAAGAAAGCAGAAATTGCCCTTATTATAAACCCTTTGATATCACTCCTGTCTTGATGGAGCTGCATTGGCTCCCCATTCATTATCGTATTGTTTTCAAGACTTTATTACTAGTTTCTAAATCACGCAATGGGGCTTCTCCTAGCTATGTTAACATGACCAAGATCATATTCAAAGACATATGGTGAGAGAGCATTTTCAGTATGCGCGCCAAAAAGCTGGAATATGCTGCCGTTAGCTTTGGCTGCTAGAGGTTGAGTAGTGAAGCACAATTTTTTGAGAATTTAAAAAGATCACTATAATCGTATTGAACTCGCTGGTGGCTTCACTTTGAATTTCTCAACTTGATAACTACACTCCGATTGATATGAGTTCCGACGGATTACAACTTGAACTTCCTTGACTTGATAACTATACTCGATTTTAAAACTGGACTCCGGTATGAAACCTATACTCCGTTAAACAACTATATTTCGTTTGAATGCTCAATGGCTATACTTTCCTTTCTCGTTCCTTCCTCGACTTCCATTCCGATCCTAACTTCATACAACATGTTCATATATATGTCACGTGACTCTACGTTTTGACATTTAATTAGCATATCCCGCGAAATCGCGACAGAGGTTTTGGAGGTTTGTTTGTTGTTGTTCTTTTTTTAATGTTTTTTTTATGTTATAACCATCGCCAAGAATATTTTACACGGAAATCATGCGCGTTCATAATACGGCTCCAAAGGGATGTTCAGTCGGATTAACTTTGTAAGAAAATGTATTAATATGAAAATGAAAACGCCATTATCATTTATATAGATAGATAGATAAAACTTTAATTTAGCGCGCTATATTAAATTTCTAATTATACTACGGGTAATTTTCAAAATGTCTAAGCAAGATGGGATTTAGCGGCGCTTTATTGATCATGCTATCTTTTTTTCAGTTGGTTCGCTAAATTGATGAGCCGAAAAAATAAAACCAAAATTTATAATTTTGGACTTAACTGAAAAAAATAACTGGACAACTACTACCGTTCAATGAAGAACCTACTCTATATAATTCATTGTAAGATGGGAATCAACGAGTGAATTAAGAATGCCTACCTCTTACCTTGTAGTGAAGTGTTGTTTAACTCTGTTATTTGTATTTTGAGCATGTACTCATTTCGATGATTCTTTTAAACCACTGAAAATCTCTAATTTGAATGAAAACCTTCAATATATCCATCTTGGACAGGGAAATCCATTACTCATTGAGTCTTCGTCCGCAAGCGGTGAAACTTATGGCTGGAAAAAACATTTTTAAAAAGCCTATTTCTTCCTGAGAATGTTCTGCGGCTTCAATTTTGGTCTGCAGCTTTCTAAATATATTTGTTCCGCTAGAGAGAAAAAAAAGTACCAAGGGACGTTTTTTTGAAGCAAACGCCCGCGTAAATACGGACAGCGGAGTGTGTTTCTTACCCGCGCATATTACAATTTTTGTGATGCCCGCTATAAAATGCATGCTATTACTCATCATTTTCACAATTTATTTAAATCTCGATAAACCCTTCCGAAAAATGCGTTCTTTTTTATTGCTTCGCCATATCAAATCAAGTACAAGTAACGCTCGGCGCATGCGTAGTGGTTACATGGTCACACCCCTGACAAGTGGCAAATGTCACATATTCTTGGCGATGCCTGGCAATACGAACACACCCATCGGGCACGAATGATAACACGTCCCTTTCTAATCAAATTGTCCGTTTGCAACTATATTTAAAACATTCATTTGAAAGCTAGTACGTCAATTAGCAAAAACAAATTATTAGCCAACTTTTTTATTATTATTTTTTCAGTCTTAAATGAAGCATCTTTTGCTTAAACATATAACAGGAGTGATTTTCCCCCGTATCATGAATTGTACAGTCATTTCTATTAAAATTCTTTAGTAGAACTCGCCATCGTCAAAGGGACGCCGCAATTAAACACTTTGCCGTATCTCGGTCGGCAAATATCAATTTATCAATGATGCAAGATAAGACGTTTTTTTTATTGGAATATTTAACACATGCTTGCTAGTCTATAGATTAGAACTCAGTTATCACGAGCTTTTCTGGACACTGTTTTCATGCGATTATTCAAAGATAAATTTAGCTTTAGCTGGTCAAGGTGTTTTAATCTCTAAATTACTTACCGAGACATGGATGGATTGGCATACATTTAATTCTTCAATGAAAATTTAAAGCCTGCTTAGTTTTTTAATTTCCCAAACACCAAGCGTACGCATCAACCTATAACCTATAGGCCTGTACATAGCTTAAACCAAATATAGTGAAAGAAAAAAATGTGAGTATGGCTACAGAGTAAGATTTAAAATAATATTCAAAAATGTGGGATATTTTCCGCCAGTTAGAGACAGCACTTAGATCTAATAAGCAATCGGAAAATTGACGAATAAATTTCAAAACATAATTTGGAATAAGAAGGCTAGATCACAGCTTAAGCAATTGTTTTAATTTAAATAAGTAAATAAATTGGCAATCTAAATTCACGAAATCTTTCTCGCCTCCCCCTTCTTCCTCTGATCGAAATTGGAAAAAGGTAAACGATCACCAACAAACGTTATATACCTCTGCTAAGGGATTTCCCACCACTGCGATTATTTATTTTGTTCGTTTGTCCGTTAACTTTGGCTGAAAGATCCTCCTTCTTTTACATCTAACTCCATTTTATTTATGGAGGGGTCAATATTTATAGCTCAGCGATCGAGAACTTTAGTGTGATGGGTTAACTTTTGCAGAGAAATGCTTTTCACCCGTGCTTATGGTGCCAACTACGTATTCACCAACATTGGGTACATCTACTTGCAAGAACGGTGTCATACGATATTAGAACATTAGTAATTTAGTGAGAAATGAATACATAAAATGACAAAAGAAAACTTTCAGCTTCAATGATCTTCTTTTGTTTTTTTTAAAATATAATTCCTATCCAACTAAATCACCAATGTTCTATTTTCGTATGACAACGTTCTTGCAAGTAGGTGTATATATAATTCATATCAAAGAGTACTACTTTTTTTTTCAGAGCGACGGATGCCATGAATCTCATCATTAAGCTGACTTTCATCATTCTATATCAAACATATTATGCAAAATCAGATAAAGGTAGGTTCTTTAGGAAAAAAACTGATAACAATGCTACGTGTAAGATACCCCCCCAGTACCCCCTCCCACCCCCCTGACTAACTGAATAACATATTCGTCACAGACCCCTCGGTACCCCTCCATTTTAATGAAATTTATATGTAAAAGCATTTACACTAAATATATTTCAATAATAAACGTCTTTGAGCTTTTCTTTGAGGCTGGTATAATCGTTTTAACGAGACCCATTCTACTCTTGGATATATTATATAGTTATTGATTTACCAGTGTGCCCTATCATTAATTTGTTCCATTTTTGCCACTAAATTGTTATGGTATCCAAAGTAAATAAGTACTATATAGTTTGGGAATTGATTTTTGCTGTTCCCACCGATTATTTTGTTTCATATAATAGATTTTCACGAGCGAGCTATGACTGGCTGAAACGCTTTGATTTATCATAGTTAAAAAAATAGGTATGACGTCAAAACCATTTTTCTATACGAAATATTAAATAAAAATGGCATTGCATGAATTCGTTTATTCAAATTAACGGGATTTTGACATTTTACAATTAGATATTTTCATTAAGTATTGCTTATTTCTTCTAAAAATGCAAAACATCGTTTTGAAGCACATTTGATTGGCACGACATCTCGACGAGTAATAATTTCTTTCGTTGGTGCTCAGCTAATTTTGTAATGACCTTATTTAACTAAACTAGAAGATTTGACTTGATCTGTGGTGTTAGTGAAGTCAATTTTTTTGTTAATATATATTTAGGCACTGCCTAAAAGCGGAGCTCCCAATACGGAAGTCACAGGGATAACAATTTAAATGAAACTGAAAGGTAAAAATAAGATCGGGGAAAAAATCTTCAATATTTTTTTTTTCGAGATGAAGATAATTTCTCCCATAATAAAAACCATGCAGTGAAATCGAATCGAAATGCACTACATTGTTGTTGTTCTTTTTTTTCTTTCTTTGTACTATTTAAGTAGTTAGTGTTTCACAGATTAATTGCTTGCACTCTATACTCTCCCACTTAGGAATTTTGTACACAACTCATCACCACCCCCAGGGGCTAGTTTTGTTCTTGCAAGATCCTTTGACAAAGTTTTCCAAGGCCGACAGTTTTAAGCTTTGAATCTCTTTCACTTAAAAAAACGAAAAATAACTACAGATAATCCAATACAATATCAAGTTTAGTGAAATTTACTTCGGATTGTCTTTCATTGAATCGAAAATCTGGAGATTTAGGACAAGACCAAAAAACAGACTAGAAAACTGAAACATCAGCTTACTTATTACGTCTTTTACAGAACGATGTTTGGTTTTCATAATAATTCTTCATTAATTTTTTTTCTCTTTCATATAAGCCTTAACTACTTTTCAAGAAGCTTGAAAACTTAAGCTTATTAGATTTTGAGATTCGATTTTACCAGTTTTTATCTGTTTTCATGTGTGAGAAAGATATTGAAATCCCGAACAACAAAGGTTTTCCAAAAACAAAGTTTACATTCAGTTAAACTTGACTAAAACATCTGAGTGAGACATAATAGAAAATAATGCAAAAAGGCAATGCAAAATACAAAATGACGAATTTCTTTGTTTTTGAATATTTTTTACGGCTTTTTAAAGTGAAATTCTAGGTCTTTCTACAACAACATCTCTCAACAACACAAATTTAAGCATATTTTTATAATCATACTTGCTCGAACAGTTTAATAAACAGCTGAATATTTTGTGCAATTTTAAATTTTATTCAATAATTAATTAAATTATTTGTAGAAATAAAATCATTAAATGAAAGTCTTCGTTGTTTTGCCAATGAGACCCCGCGATAGGAGGCGAATCTTTCTTGAACGAAAAACATACGATAGTTAGTTAAAAACAACCGAATTGTTAACAAAGCTAGATATTTGTTGTCGTAATATGCTTTGCGTGTTATATTTCCTCCAGCATTAAAATAAATTAAGCTTTTATCTATAAAAATATAAAAAGTTTTGAGAGAAAGTCTTTGATTTGTCGATTTGCAGAGAAAAATGCTTCTCAAAAAATATAATAATATAATAATGTTTACTAAGTAATGTTTAGAAAACGAGAGAGCGTGTTTTATCGGCATATAAAACTCGAGCCGGAGGCGAGAGTTTTATAGCCGATAAAACACGCTCTCGCGTTTTCTGAACATCTTAGCAAATTCATGTATTTCTATAACCTTCAAAAACAAAAAAGTTTCGAGTGGTTGAACGCAAAAAGATAAAGCATTTTAACATCGAAGTTGTTGGTTTCTTGTTTGCCCAATGTTAACTATCCTCCTGGGACTAGTTATTGCTTGCAATTGTTAAGTTAGAGAATACATTCCAATGCAAGAGTGAACTGATTAGGTTTGATTGTCGCATTAAATCGACACAAACATAGCATACGATATAGAAACAGTCTTTTGGGAATTCAGCACAATTACACTTTTGCTCCACTGTATTTTATAATCTCTACAAGAGTATTACGATCTGTTCCACTCTAATTACCACACTTTGTTTTATGGGTAACGATCACTCTACACAAATACCGCCTTGATTGAACAAGAGTAAAATGGCATCAATTGGTATAAATACTGTAAAGGTATTCAAAAAATACAAAGTCCTTGGGGATCGGTTTAAGTATCGAGGAAGTTTGGTGAAAATTAGCATTTGGTTCACGCTACGAACGGAGCAATGTTTACGCAAAGTCGTTTCAAAAAACCAAAAACTCCCTTAGAAGAGGTGCAGTGCGTTTCCGCAGCAATTCCAAGCAAGACAAGAGCAGCTACCAAATGGTCTGTAAAAATATTCAAAGAATGGCAGATGCCAAGAACGAACCGCATTGCTGCATTGGAAGAAAGTAGCTTCAATTTCAATGCAAAAGAAACGCTACAAAATCTTGACACGCCTCAAGAGCAAATTAGTATTATGCATTGAATATCAGTGGTCTATCAGATTTAGAACACTCATGAATATAAACATGAGTGTTTTAAATGTTATAGACCACTAATGTTTAATGCATCGTGTATTCATTATCAGCCCCGCACTCCCCTGAAAAATTCAAAACCGCCCCCGACTTTACGAATCTTGATTTTTTAGCGGGGTATAAAAAGCTTGTCACGTGATGTAAATCAAGGACGCCATTGGTCAAATCACCTTATTAATATTCATGAATTTGCTAAAACATTGAAGAACACTTCTTGATTCATTTTTGACTACATGAAAGTTTTTAAAATTGTTTTTGGTCTATAACTTGCTCTAAAGCGATTTTTTCTGTGTATTTGAGAGTCACCTTAGCTAGTAGTTTTGCTTTGACACCAAGCGGGATTCCTGTGTTGTGTACACGGACGTTTGTACGCACGTATGGACGGACGGAAGTGACGTCAGCCAAGCCATGAAAAATCAACTCGAAGGTTTACCATTTTTTCTTAAGTATGGTGCTCCGCTATGAACGTTTGTCAAAGAATGAACAACACTATTATAAGAAAATTACTTTAGAAACTACTCTCTTTATTTTTACACTCAGTTACGGTAAAAAGTTTACTGAAATTTGTTTTCTAATAACACTACAAAATACTACCATAAGTGGCACGACGTTTTCGCTCATAGTTCGTGGTTCAACTAAAACAACTTCAGTATTACACTGCTACCTTTCTTCCAGCTTCTAAAACACAAGCAATTATTGTTTCTCGTTCAACAAATGCCATAATCTATAAACCATTTGTATGCAAGGCTGTAGTGAGCTAAAACTGCACCAATCAGATAGTTCTGTGTCGCGTTTTTAGCCTGATCTATTTGTTAATTAGAAGCATTATACATTCGCATAGAAAATTATTTAAATATATGTTTTTTTAAATCAACTTGATCAATGCATATTCTCAATCAGCCGTTCATCCATGTACAAAGCTTAAAAGAAACGGTTTTGATATTATAACAATGTTTCATCTATATATCTGCAGTGATGCTTTAGGAATACAAAGTGGCAAAATCAAAGATTTCCAGATGTCTGCTGTCGAGGCTTACGAAAGCGACATGTCGAAATATGGGCCTAAAAACGCTAGGCTAATGAAAACATCATCACCACAGGGATACCGCGGCAACAAGAACAAACCTGAAATGTCATGGGTTTCTGTAGACCTTGGAAGAAGAATGGTAGTTACGTGGGTAGCCACACAGGGATATGGAAATTCGTCCGTGCAGGAATGGATAACCGAGTTTAATCTCATGTATTCAGTTGATGGGCGAGATTTTAACACTTTCAAGGACGCCAATGGAAAAAATGCTGTACGTATTTCACTGGTATTCAATTTTTAATTTTGTTCATTCTTAAACGCAAATAAATGGCCTCTAAAGTAAAACAATTATTCTGTTCAGGTATAACACATTCATTTGTTTAACATAGTTATTTGGTTAGTCATCCTACCAGAAAACCGCGGCACTAGATCAGAAGCTGGTCACGACTTCGGCGATAGCTTTTCAATTAAAATTCAGTGAAAATGCAAGTGTATAGACCCCCTTGCACTGATTCTCAAGAGTATTTGTTCTGGCGACAAAATAGTGGATTTTTGCAACAACAAAAACGGCCATATTGTTGTGTCCCCAAGATCAATTCCTCTCGGGACTTAGTGCAGGGGGTCTAAAGGCTTCAACCATTAAAGCGTTTTTATGCCTACGCTTCCAGAATATTTTTCCGTATCTTTTTGTTTTGCACATTTTCACTGTACTTTCTTGGAGTGATATACTCAAAGGAGTTTTAACATTCAAATATGAAATGAGATTTTGATATATTCAAATAAAACTCAGTTTTAAACTACTTGACCACGAAAGCCTTTCTTGCTAATGGTCGTGATTTCAACTCTATCACGTAGTTTTCGTAGTAAATATCATAAATATAAAACTTTTTTGTCCTCTTTATGCGCAGAAATTTGTCGGCAATAAAGACTTTAACACAGTTAATCGTCAGAAGGTCCCATTCCCAGTAATTGCATCAAAAATTACAATTTTGCCAACCAAATGGAATAAAAATGTTGGTCTGCGAATTGAAGTATATGGATGTCAGCCAGGTAAGGACGAACAATAACATGCTTCATATAATGCTAGCTTTATGTTTTATTGAACTATGCGCTAAGCCCCGGGCAAAGATGATGTCCTATGCAGTGCAGGGAAGGAAGGAAGGGGGTTGGAAAGAGCAGTGCGAGTTAAACAATTATATATTATATTTCTTTGTTTTAGATTTTAAATTTAGGGCAATATTAATGCTTAGTGGACGTGCGTTTACTATGAATTATCGTAACAACCAAAGCTATGATTACACAGTGGCATTGGAGGAATCGACGTTTGAGGTAACACTCAGTTTAACTCGATAAATATTATCCGTCCATTTTGGAAACTAGCGAATCTTTTATTTTCCATGAATCGTGAATGATAACAATCTTATTCATATACACGAGCAAAGCTTGTTCTTGATATTAGCAAACAAAATATGAGCTTACGAATATGGACAACTGAATCAGTCTTTCAGAGTAATACAGATTCGATTGTTCCTACATCCTGTCATGATGTCATCAAGGGATGGCGAAAAGTTTCTATCATCCAAAAAAATTATATTTCATCACAGGTAGCCGAAGCTAGGTTTCTGTGGTGTCATGTTAAAAGAAAATGTATTGCGATACTCAGTCTTAACGTTTTTTCCTCCACCGTTAAGAAAGAAGAGAATAGGAGACTCGACATGATCCCAACAGTCAACCATCGAGTGTTTTCAAGTCCTCGTAAATCGTCGAATTCCTGTTCGATCGCGATAATTTCTCCATATTCCCTCTCTCACATTTCTATAGAGCTTAGGAAGTCACACTTGATGTTAATCCTTGGCTATGCGAATTCGAAAGAGTTACAACTTTTCGAAGGTCAGCTACGATTTCTTTCCTTTATTTCACATTTTGATTATAATTATTTAGGTTATTAAGTATCGTCATACATTTTCTTATATCAGGACACTAGCTTGGGTTACCATCAATATGATCGAAATTCGTCTCCAAATCGCCATGTTTATTCGTTAATTAATAAAAGCACTTTCTGGAATCCACAGGCAATAACATATTGGAATAGCGTTCCTGGATTTCTTGGACTTCTTTTCAAAGGTTTCAGGTACAACTTCCCAAGACTTTTGCAAAGTTTCCGCCAAATAACTGAAATATCTCATTAACTTTTTTTTTTCTTCCTTCGATTTATTAGTCCACAGAAATCGCCCTCATTTTTTACCCTCACAGCTGCCGAATTTGAGGTGTACTGTTTGGAAAGCACCCTAGCTAATCTGTTGAAGAAAATGAAGGACTTCATCAAAGAGAGTGACATTTTTGATTCTACATTCTACGAGATACAGTATCCAAGTAAGTGATGTTAATACCTCATGATCATTTGGGCTTTGGGGGGGGGGGGGTAGGAGGGGGAGGGGTAGGAGCGGGAGGGGTAATACCATGTGTAAGTGTGTAATTCCCTAAGTATCATTCCAATGACACTTTCGTCATTAGGGGGAAATTATGTATTCTTCAATTATCTTTTTCAACTTATCAAAGGTAAAGAAGAATTTATTCGTATGCTGTTATTTTCATAATATATATTAATTTTATTTAGTCATATATTCACTTTTATATTCAGCGTTAGACAGGTATTCCCCATTGCAGTTTACTCACATGTAAACTAGGTATTATAGACACAAATAAAGGTTATTGTTATTATTAATTATTATTATTATCATTATCATTTATACTATTATCATTAATACAGGAACCAATATGTGCTCTCCGCCAACTTTAAACATATTACCACTAGCTAACGACGACTCAAGAAGCATAGCGATAATAAAAGGATCAATACCTACATTTACCATTGACTTTACACACGACTGCAAACTTCCCAATACCCTCATCATTCAGTGGAATACAGCCTTTATCGATGATGTTACCAGCCAAATGTCGCCTTTGTCGCCTAAAGGACTGAATTCCCGCAAGGTTACTCTCGATCTCGATTCCTTCGATACAAGTATTATTTACCTTGAATGTGTGGCTTACACACTTGGACTGGAAGGCAACTTTGTACGTGACTTTAGATTCATAAGAATTATTGAGGCAAGCTTGGTTGCAAAGATCGAAGGGTTCCGTTATGCGATAAAAGGTGGAAATAACATCATAATAGACGGCTCCAAGTCCACTGCACAAGGAGATCCAGAATTTTTGAACGACATCAACTTGGATTTCAGCTGGTTCTGTCAGAAGAGGAAATCCAATTATACAAATGTTGGAGGTTATACAACACAAGAAAACTCAAGTTGTTTTGGAAAACCAATCGCTGAGATCATATCGAAAAAAAAAGTATTAAACATCGACAACAATGATTTAACTGGAGGAATGGAATACGTGTTTCAACTCGTGGTCAATGCAAACGGTGTAGCAGCAACTGCCGATCATACAGCGACGGTAGAACTCTTTACAAACATATCGATAAGGTATAGATTAGATCAAAATTTCGCTTTAGTCAACCAGTTTTAAGCTTTCAGCTTTACTTTAAAGTTTACAACTTTAGTAAGAGGATTCTATGCAGCAGACCATCTCTCAACCTGTATTCCGCGCCATTTTGAGTACGTCATAGGAAGAATGCAGAATACTAATTAAATATATTGTCCTTCAGGTGCATATCAAACTGCCTCAGAAAAATAAACCCGACAGAAAAACAACTACTTGGTTGTGGATGCACTGGAAGTGCTTGTGTAAATCTGATTGAGTACGAATGGTCTTTCTTTTTGCTTAATAAACAGACAAAGAAATACAAAGCAATAGAATTAGTTGGTAATATAACCTCAGTTTTCAAGAGTGGAAAACAGCTCCAGATCAACAACTTTGAACAGCTAATAGGTTTCAAGAACGACAAAGAAGAAGAATTCGAGATAAGACTTGCTGCTTATATTGATAACCTCGCTTATGTCCAAACCAAGAAATACTTTGTTTTGAACGCAGTTCCAAGTAGTCAAGTCGGTGAAGAAGGCTGTTCTATGGTCCCACGTGTAGGATATGCAATGAACACTTATTTTAACATGTCATGTGAGAACTGGAAAGACGATGACCTACCTCTGACTTACAAATTCCAGTACGTCAGTGAATTCGGAATGATTATTCTGCAGTCTGGATACTCGCCTCGAATAAGCTCGCAACTTCTCCCAGGAAATAACGCATCTAATTTCACTTATGACATAATCATCACGGTTACTGATTCCCTTGGTGCACCTCAACAGACGCGGTTTCAAGTTAAGGTACGCTATCGTGTGACGCTGTGTCTTTATATATAATCCTGTCTCATATTATCAAGATATCAAGATAAGGTATGATAGGGTGTGATGCTGTGTCTTTACATACAATCCTGTCTCATATTATCATGATATCAAGTTAAGGTACGGTATGGTGTGACGCTGTGTCACTACACTTGTTATCATGATATCAAGTTAAGTACGGAAGGTTTTGATGCTCTGTATTTAAGTCCAATCATGTCCCACATCACTATAATATGTTCTAAGTCTTAACTGTCGATTCTCTAATATAGAGTTAAAAAATATAAAAAAGTTGTTAAATATAATTAATTTTTACTTTTCTCATAAAATCGAATCAGTATTCCATATTATGATAATTGTCGTTTTATGGAATGTTTAGGAAATTAACAAATAAAATAGATGGCAGCACTATTGGTTGTTTCTAACGAAAGAAACTAATGGCAAAGTTACAAAGGTACACCATAATGGTGGCTGTGACGTCATGTGAAAAAGCTATATTCAAGCATCCGAAATTCAAATGATCTTGACTTCATGTTTTCTATTTCTACATTAGGTGTTACTTCCTTCGGCATCTGAGGCGAAATCGATGATCAAAAACATTGACAATGAACTGAATGATTTACTGAATAGCGGCAATCCCGAAAAAGCAGCGGATATGTCCTTGTTTGCAATCTCTTTGCTCAACACCTTTGACAAAAACCCTGTAACAGAAATCAAGGTAAAACGAACCAGAATTTATCACTCATTAACCAGATAGAATTGAATTGAATTGAATTTGTGCTGAATAATATTTTACACTCGATTGCAATCCTAGTTAGATGCAACAACATGAAAAAATGAATAATTCTTTGCCTGTTCATCCATATCTAAAAAATAATAATTTATAAATATTTTTTGAGATTTTATGTCCGTGAAGAACATAAATGATATGATTTCAGCGCAGATATTATGAGATATTATTTAATATATATTCAGAGATTTTTAGGGCAAAAAGTATATATATATACACCTAACTAAAACAGTTCTGCAACTCCAGATATATATATATATATATATGCATTTTGTTCTCGAGAGACGAAACAATAGAAAAACAAGATACATATATATATATATATGTAAAGTTCCAGAATTATATATATATATATATATATATATACTTGCTTAATATCAGATACTTAAAACCTTATGCATTTAAACAGCCTTGCATCAAAGTAAGGTATAAAAGTGTTTTTATTAACCTTCAATATATACACGATCATATTTTAGGAGTTTTTCCATTTTGGCATCTCATTAGATATTTTTACTTAACAAATAAATCAGGCTTAGCTATGTTCTGTTCTCTGATAAAACACGACTGGAGCTGTAGGACACGAAAAAAGTTATAGAAATCTCGAGCAGTAGGCGACCTGAAAATTATCATTTATGGTAACGGTGTTAACCTGTCTAATAAAGTTGTTATCATTATTATTATTATTATTATTATTATTATTATTATTATTATTATTATTATTAAACTCACGTAAACAAATTTGATCTATGCGATGATTGGCTAAAAACGCGACCTATGACTATCTGATTGGTCCAGTTTTGACAGGTGATGGCATCTCTATGCAGGCTGGCATTCACTAACTGGTTTATCGCATTTGCTCGACAAGAAAGGAGAATTGCTTGTAAATCTTAGGAAAAAAGCCAAAGAAAACATGCATTTAGCTGCTAGAAAAAAAGACAATTCAAGTACTTGAGTTTGGAAAATATTTTCAATGTTCTGATCGTTAATTGGACATTTAACCTGCACAAACACTCAAGAAAACCATTTTATGAACGATTTGAATGCACAAGGAGCCGAGAGATTGAAAAATATATTGATCTTCGATCGAAACTGGAAGAAAACTAAGCTAGCAGTGGAGTACTTTGAAAACTGTTTTTTAGTTGATCCTGTACTATAGGTGCAAACTTTGTGCCACTTGTCGTAGTATTTCGTACTCGTATAGTTTCGGGTTATTGGAAAACAAATTTCGGTAAAAAATTTACCGTAAGTGGAGCGTAAAATTGCCGATGCTCGTTTGTAAAGTAAGCTTAAGTTTCTTACCATAGATTTGTTCATTCTTAGACTTTGGAAAAAGTTTAAGATCATTTTTTGACTTCTCTAACACCATCAAGGGTCAAGCAAAAAGATTCATTGTAACTGAGTCGTAGCACAAGCGAAAGAAAGCTTTACCCGTCGAAATGTAGTACCAATTAAATGTGCTTCAAAACGAAGTATTTACCTTTTTTAGAGGAAAGACATATTTTTAATATAAATAAATAAATAACTTAAATTTAAATGTCAAAATGCTTTCAATTGAAAACCGAATTCCTGTGACATCATTTCTCTTTAATTTTGTATATATAACATGATTTGAACGTCATATCTATGTTTCTATACTCTGATAAAACATAGCTCTTCAGACAATCAGAGCGCGCGTTCGTGAAAATCTATTATATAAATATGCATAAATGTATACGACAACCATTTTGCAATCGAGTGTATATAAAGTGATATAAATATTAATAAAATAGTATCTTTAATAATATAAAAGAAATCACTACATTTTTTATCATTTTGAGTTCCTAGCCGCCGTAAATGAAATTGTGATTACTTTGTGTTTTTCCTCAGACAAAAAACAATATTCTTCAACATTTAAGCAAAGCTAAAACAGCGTCACTTGCTCAAGTAAGCAAATTTGGTGTGGTCGTTAAGACTACTACGAATCAAACTGAAAGACTCGGACATCAAACGCAGGTAACATTATTCATGGCAGCTACTTGGGTGAATACAGGTCGCAATTCTATATCTATTTGAATACAAACTATAGGAAAACACCTCTATCTTTTTAATAATTCTCCCCCGACGTTAATTTTTATCTCCCGTTCATCTAGGCAATCCATCTATAAAATCATCGATTCTTTCAAATTCAAAACAGCAAATTACCAGAAACCATTCAGAAATTCACCAATCATCGATTTATCATTCCATCAGTAATTCATTTTTATCAAAACAACCAAGCAAACAGCCACTCACCTTTGTAATTTATTATTATCCGTTTATAGCCGCACTTCCATCTCATCCACCGCCGCCACCCTTATGACAAGTGACTCGTGGTAATAGCTCATGACAAACTCAATTAAATATCTTTGAGGTCACATTGTCCTTAGCGAAGCTTTCAAATATTTTCTGTCATTTCAGGCCTCTCAAACGTTGTGGGCGTAGCTCTCTGCAATACTGTCGACTATTTCTTAACACGTGTGATTGCTTGATATGTTTGATTTGTAAAAAGATATAACTAGCTAAAAACTAATTTACCTTTTCATCATTAATGTTTGATTTGTGTATATTTTGTTTTGTTTTATAGCAGTGAATTGGATATGCAGGGGAAAAACTGCAAATGACAATGTTTTTGTTTTATTCACAGAAAGATGCAATGAATCTGATCGAGAATGCATGCACAACCATGACATCAATTGTCGTTAATAAAAGTTCTGACGTCAACCTCGGATTGATACAGTTTATCGCCGAGAACTTCGTGACAGGAGTTAGTAATGTACTAAACTCTTCCCTGGGGGAAGTTAACACTACACTATTAGATTCAACTGAAGTCGACATCGAATTAAAAGAAAATGCCATCGAACAAGTAAGAAAACTTGTAAAGAGTCGCGTACCATATTGTTATCACAAGTGTTCTGTAGGCCTTTTAGCTTTTATTCGTTCGTTCGTTCGTTCGTTCGTTCGTTCGTTCGTTCGTTCGTTCGTTCGTTCGTTCTTTCGTTCGTTCGTTCATATTTTTTTAATTTAGCTTCACCATTCAAACACTCAAGGGCGTTAGGGAAATAAAAAGCTTCTCCTTCTACAAATTACTAGCTTTAGTGCCTAAGTTGAATCTTTCTAGAAGTATACACTAGATTAAATATGGTTGGGGGTGCATTTTTGATTTAAGCCCTCAACAGAAAATCCGTTTCTTAAGTCTTGACTAGTGCGTTCCTCGGGGTGAACCCACGGTAGCACAACGTCTTTCGAAAAGAGTTAGTCTTGTTCCTTTAGTCTTGCTACATGTTTTACGCTCACTTTTGTTGAGAAAGTTGTGGTTTACCTACAGAGATGGTGCCACACATATTGTTCGTAGTCTCCTTCGCAGCCGACATTACTTTCGGTCCCAGACGGAGACGGCCCGTGAGGATCTTGGACCGAAAGTGATAAAGGGCTGCGGAGGAGTCATGATATATTGTTAGTGGATTGTAAAATGGAAGATAACTGTTGATTGCTTTGATCCCGTGACATGCAACCACCTATTCATTTTGAAATATCTCATCCATCCTCTTTCTCTTTTAGAAAAAACAGATATCCAAAAAGTCCGATACAGTGATAAAAGATGTAGCAGCAACTATTACGTCTTTAATGAATGTTGGGGATGCTCCAAGAGTGGTACGGTCAAATAACGTAGCTGTTCGTGTAGAAAGAAATACGCCAGCTTCCTTTGATAGAAAGGTGATTGGAGAAGGAAGAAGTAAGATCATTTTGCCTCCTTCTCAAGACATGCTTCTTAACACAAATTCAACTCCGAAAGTCATGGACTGTCAGGTAAATCAATTTAAAAAGATAATTTTTAAAACTGATTAATATATTAGTAATTCCACAGTACCAAAGAATAACTGTCCCTGAAGACATAAGGAAGTGTGTTTTTTTACTCTACTATAATGCTACCATGAAAACTGTAACCCTATTTTCTAGTTATCGAGATGGTATAAGACTGAAGTGCCCCCCACCCCCCCAATGGAACTTGTTCATTTGAAATTTTGCAAAATGCTCCTCAAGGTGACAAAGAATACTAGTAACCTTGCATGCAGAGCTGAGTTAGGAAGGTTTCCGTTAAAATGCAAAGCATGCAGTAGAAGCTTTAAATTCTGGTATAAAATTATAAAGTCGGAACTACACCCAAAAAACCTTTCAGCCGAAGTCTACCAAGAAATTAAAATGGAACTAAAAAGGCCTTTTGGAGCATAAAAATTAAAACTACTTTAGAACAACTTGGATTAGGGATAATTTGGATGAAACAAAATGATCTTCCTCCAAGGTGGTATGAATATGGAAAAATATATAACATTGAGAGGCAAATTTTATGGAGCAACTTACACAATGATGAAAGAAAAGACAACAGACATAAAAATAAACTCAGATTCTTTCGTCGGTTCAAAACGGATTATAACTTTGAAGAGTATTTAAGTCAAGTCACCAATATTAAGCACAGAGTGGCGCTTACAAAATTAAGAATTAACAGCCATAAGCTTGAAGTAGAAACGGGGAGGTATAAGATGCCTTATTATATAAGTACTGAGATTTACATGTTTGCAAGCTATTTGATAAAAATCATATCCCAAAAACGAGAAGCGATCCTATTGGCTATACGTTTTTCTTCACTAGTGAAGAACATCGTATAAGCACTGTGATTGGCTATACGATATTTTTCACTAGTGAAAAAAATCGTATTGAGTTTTCCAGCGCTTCATGCAGAAAGTGTCAGCTTGAGTTTGAGCGTTTGAGTGTGGCACTCTTAAGGGAATTTTTACAAACAAAAGGAGAGAAGAGAGCTATAAAACAGATTCCTACGAAAGGATCCAACAAATACATCAGCAAATTCGTCCTCGGTGTCCGTAAGAATGAACCAGCCAACGAAAACTACGAACCAAGCTCTCTAAGGGTTTTTATAGCTAGTTTTGATCGACATCTAAAGAAGAAAAATTATGGGGTAAACATCATCAAAGGCGCTGACTTTGAACAGACACGAAACACTTTGCAATCAAAGCAACGAGAACTCAAACAGAAAAGAAAAGGAAGTATTATATTTTTCGTGTATTAGTCATTAGGTTATTGTTTGAGTGGTTTTCACTTTAATATTGAACAAGTACACAAATCTGATCTAAGTATACTTATATTTACAAGTTTATCACACTATAGACATTTCTATTTCAGTTAACCAATTGTTCGAGGTTCAATAAATTTTTCTCTCGACTCCAAGTTCAAAAAATCTTTACTTGTAATATCTCAGTACTCTCGTGAATAAAAACCGTACGCGCTCACTAACCATGAAATAATATCTATCTCTTATCTCTTATCTTATCTCATTTACGATGAAAGGATTTACCCAGTGTGTAAGTCGGGAGTAGAAAACGAAAAACATTTTCTAGTTTGGTGCCCACTATATGACTCTCATAGAAACGATTTAAGAGAGTTCATAGCGGAGCTCCCGCGCGGGCCGAAGGGCCGCGCGAGCGGAGCACCATACCTAAGAAAAAATGGTAAACTATCGAGTTGATTTTTCATGGATTGGCTGACGTCACTTCCGTCCGTACGTCCGTCCGTACGTCCGTCCGTCCGTCCGGGCGTGTACACAAGCATTCCGATTGGCTGGTTAGATTATCTTTTTTTTTGGCGGGAATATCGACGCGTTGCAACATCCGGGTACACATAAAGGTAAATCCGGCTATTAAACTTTTGTAAAAAACGTCTTACACACGTATTAGAAATACCGAAAGATAACAACACAATTTTTTATTCAAGCTTATATAATTTATATTAACTCTATTTACGATGGAACCCCTTTCCGAAATCGATATGTCGAAAGAAAGCTCAGAGGAGAATGAAGCCAAAAAAGAAAGGCCTGAAGTAAAAGAGTTTTTTTTCGAAGGAGGAAAAACTCTCCTGGCGTGAAAAAGGAAAGCAAAGACGAAGGACTCACCAAAGAAAAGCTGCAAACAGAGAGAGAGAGATAGAGAACGCAAATCCAGGCGGGACTTCGATTATAAACAAGTAGAACATGATCGTGAAAGAAAAAGGAATATGAGGCAAAACTTGAAGGATGAACAAGGAGAAAATGAACGTGAAATATACAAAGGAATTTGAGTCAAAACTTCACGAATGAACAAAGAGAAAATGAGCGTGAAAGACAAAAGAATTTGAAGCAAAACTACTAGCTAAGGCGACTCTCAAATGCACAGAAAAAAATCGCTTTAGGGCAAGTTATAGACCAAAGACAATTGAAAAAACTTTCATGTATTCAAAGATGGATTAAGAGTGTTCTCCAAGAAATCAGGTGTGTTGTTTAGCAAACAATCGTTTATTATTTTTTGACAAGCATTTTTTCGCGACGAATCGACAAATCAAAGACTTTCCCTCAAAACTTTTAATATTTCTGTAGATAAGCTTAATTTATTTTAATGTTGGAGTAAATATAACATGAAGAGCATATTACAACAAATATTCGTCCTTTATTTAGCTTCGTAAATCTTTAGCAATTCGGTTGTTTTTAACTAACTATCCGCATATGTTTTTCGTTCAAGAAAGATTCGCCACCTATCGCGGGGTCCCATCTTCAAAACAACGAAGACTTTCATTTAATAATCTTAATTCTACAGATAATTTATTTGAGTATTGAATGAAATATAAATTTACACCAAATATTCAACTGTTTATTAAGCTATTCGAGCAAGTCTGATTATAAAAATGAGCTTAAATTTGTGTTGTTGAGAGATGTTGTTGTAGAAAGACCTAGACTTTCACTTTAAAAAGCCGTAAAAAATATTCAAAAACACTTACAAACACCAATTTACTGACAAAGATATTCGTCATTTTGCATTGCCTTTATTTTCTATTTTGTTTCAGTTGTTCTTGTCAAGTTTAACTGAATATGTAAACTTCGTCTCGTTCTGTAAAATACGTAATTATTAAAGTAAGCTTATATTTTGCTCGCCTTAACCAGTTTCCAAGTCTGTTTTTTGGTCTTGATTTGTCCTAAATCTCCAGATTTTCGATTTCAATGAAAGACATCCGAGGTAAATTTCACTAAACTTGATATTGTATTGGATTATCTGTAGTTATCTTTCGTTTTTTTTAAGTAAAGAGATTCAAAGCCTAAAAATGTCGGTTTTTTGGAAAACTTTGTCGAATAACTTTCCAAGAGCAAAACTAGCCCCTGGGGGTGGTGGTGAGTTGTGTACAAAATTCCTAAGTGGATGAGTATGTACTCACGCAAAACAAACAAACAAACAAAATGTAGTGCATTTCGATTCGATTTCACTGCATGGTTTTTATTATGGGAGAAATTATCTTCATCTCGAATAAAAAATAATTGAAGATTTTTTCCCCGATCTTATTTTTACCTTTCAGTTTCATTCAAATTGTTCTCCCTGTGACTTCCGTATCGGGAGCTCCGCTTTTAGGCAGTGCCTAAATATATATATTAGAAAAAAACACCAGCATTAATTTCAACAATATGAGCGCTGACAGTCGTTTTCTGTTCTTAATAAATTCAAAATCAGCGTCTCTACAAAAAGCTATATCGGCATACATTCATCAATGTATGCTGATACGTGAAAATGAAGTAAGAAAAATACCTAATACATAGGATATATATATATATATATACCTAGAATATATTTGGAACTAAAAACCCATGTACTCTTAAGTATAAGGTGCCAAATAAAATTGTATTGTATTGTATTGACGTCATGGCTATTCTTACTCTTAGATGGTTTTTTTTACTACAGATTATTGAATATCCAGTCAACCCATTCTTCTGGCACAAGAGTTCAACAGCTGTTAAATCTTCTGTTCTCGATGTAAGCATTTACACAGACACGGATGATAAGATGAAACTGTCTTTACTGGAAAATCCAATTAATTTATTCTTACCCCGAAAAAACCCTGACCCAAAACAATTCGCAGGAAGAAATTATTCTGCAGTTGAAATGAGCTACTATCTAAAACCTGGAAACATTACTAACACAACTGAGTACATGCGCTACCACAAAATTCTTATTCCTACGCCGTATGTCAGTGTTACCATGATTCTTATTCCACAAACGGGAGAGTACATCGAAGTCTTCATCAGAGCCAAAAAACGACCGACACCTCTTCTACACTTTTACAAAAAGATCCTTCCTGATCTATCCTCTTGTAATGATGCTAATATAAAAACTTTTAGTGTCCAGGACTGCACTTCAGACCCATATAAATTAGAGATATCAAGTAATACATCTGGCACAATTGGAATACACTATATTGGCTTGCGCCATGTGCCACAAAAGCCAGACGAGGAACTCTTGAAATTAAATGATTCGATTTTAAACGAAATTAAAATAGCTTTCCTCAAACTTTTCAAGAGAAATAGAAAAGAGGTGAATGATAATAGAACTTCAAAGGAAAACCCATGCAAAAGTAACAGTGGCCGCCAAAAACGCTCCTGTGTTGGAGTAAAAGACCCACCTACAACCCCTCCGAATAATGTGACGTTATATCCAACATTTAATCCTTTAACTGACGTCAAGTACCACCTGGATTCATATTTGTCATCTTGCTTATTTTGGTCTGAAGAGGAAGAAAAATGGAAGAGCGACGGCTGCAAGGTAATCTTCAGTATTTTTTAATGTTGGAAAATATACTGCCATCATCATCATCATCATCATCATCATCATCATTATCATTGTTATAAAATATAAATTGGGCTATCTTGTCGGATCGTCCACAAAACGCAGTTTTTGACAGCTTGGAATTTTCTGCAGCTGCTGAGATTATGATTGGCGGAATTGAGCCACCGGTAGCCCAAATCAAAGCAAACTTCCAAACGTTCTAATCCATTAAAAGACTTACTTTCATAAATAAAATATTTTTCAAGGTGTCTATTGACTATCATAACATCCTTTTTTGAAAATTACTTTAAACTGCAAATCATTTTTTGTTTGTTTGAACTTCATTTTTTTTTTTTTTTTTTTTTTTTTTTTTTTACCGTTCTCGGTTCACTATTTATCAGTTTTTTACTACTATAACACAATTCTCTATTGATTTATATCGTTAGTCAAAAGGAAATGCCTAGCATGGGTCCTAGAGTCCCGTTCGCACTTTCCGCTTTGGGTAGCATGTTGGTTCTGTAATTTTGCTTTCTGATTGATACCCAATAAAGTTGTAAGGAAATAACGGAAAAACCACAAAATAAAACATCGTAGAGCGCGCGCAGTAAATGCGCGTGCAGAAAAACAAATGGTTTAAAATTATAATCAAACTGTGCACATGATGGTTACAAGGCTATATAGGGGGGATTCCTTCTCTTAGTTCATATTCTCTTGGTATTGCCTATTGTTTGCTTTAGTAAATATTTTAATTCTTTTATTTGTTTTTGCTTTGTTCAGTACTTAAAAAGAAGCATTTAGTACGGTGTTTATAGCTTTTACTGTGATCTTTCAACTCAGTATTATTTTTCGCTTTGCTCTACACAAGTTTAGCTGTATACTATGTTAAACCGTTTTCAAGCCGTCTTTATGACTGTGATGTTTTGGAAAAGACTTGTGTTTTTTGTAATGTAAGTAATACAATGGTGTTGTTGTGACAATTAAAGTTCAGGAATTCGATCGATCTTGCTATGATAAGAATTTTATAATAATTGCAGCCGTATTGTCTGTCAATGTCATGCTAGCAAACGTGATCGAGAGCCAAGCAGATTGATCAATGGTATTTATGATGCACACTTTTCGTTGTTTGTTCTCTAAAAATGTTAGTTTATCAGAACTTTTTATTACCGTCTTTTCGCTTTCTGCCAACATATATGATACACATACAACCTCTTAGATTTTTCCTTCTATCCATCGTAAGCTAGGTATCTCCCACCCCCCTCAAAAGTCAAATGCATAAACCCTAACGCCAATTAATTGCAAAGTTCAAAGAAGAGCCCGAGCTCACGCAGCACTGCGTCTAGTTATTATTAAATTCATTCTAGGCGCCTCATTCAATCAGATGGACAGACCAGAGAAACACCGTTACATGTACTTACTTCCGTCTCTAGCTAACGAAATAGTTGAATAACAATCACGATTTTGGTGATTTATTATTAATCTTTTGCTCCTTTTTTCCCTCTAAGCTCGGCACCAAATCTTCATACAACCAAGTACATTGTTTATGTCATCATCTGACGGCTTTTGGAGGTGATGTTGTTATAGCTCCAAACCCAATTGAATTTGACAAAGTAATGATCGAATTCGCTCGCCTAAAAGAGTCAGGAAACTTTGTAGTTCTGTCAACAGTTCTACTGATGTGGGGCGTTTTTGCTGTTGGTCTTATAATGGCGAGAAGGGCTGATACGTATGACAAACTAAAGGTAACCCTTACTTAATCCTGCATGTGGAACTGCGTTAGTTAACAATCATTCGTTAGTTAACAATCATTCGCCGAAAGCGAAGTGAATATAGGGAAAACTCTCATTGGTTGAAAGATGACCACGTGGCACTAGTTAAATCTCGACCGTAATAATTTGCAAATGACAATCATCGTGAAAATAAACAAGTGCACGTGATCAGAACGTAAAAATCGCTGATGGTGTGACTTTTTTCACCAATCAAAGCAACAAAGCGGGAGCTCAAAGCGAACTGAACAATAGAGATTTTCCAGTGTTTCTACAAAGAAATTACAGACTTTTATTGAGAAAAAGGATTCAGAAAATACGATAAAAGAGACTAAAAAAGCTGTGCTACTCTCTTCTCTTTTTGGTAGAGAAATTCAAGATAGTATGTGAGTTGCATTTGTAAAATCATGGTCAGCTTTCATGCAACTTGCTAAATAAAGTTCTTATTTCGTAAACTGACTTCTCAATATTTCTCAATTGCTTTATAACAAAACACTTAATGTCTGGTCCCTCGGCTTCGCCTCGTCCCTCGCGACCAGATATTAAGTGTATAATATTCTTAAAAGTCATCCACCGGCTAAGTAAATATTCCTTATATTCACTCATTCACTAAGCTTGAGGTAAATAAACTTTTTAGCATAATTTTAGACTTGAATATCAGATTCCCGCTAAACCAATCACCACGCAAAACTGTATATTCAAGACTTGTAATCCATACTTTTTTATTATTACCGACTTATTATTTATTTTTTTATTAATATTATTTTTTTTTTATAGATTGTAAACTGTGGAGTAGAAACAACAGGTAACAAAAATAGTAGTGTTAAAACCTACAAGATATCAATACACACTGGCGTATGGTTAGGATCTGGTACCACAGCTAACGTTGGCATGATACTCTACAGTGTTGGAGATTATTCCGAACCAATATATTTTAATAATACGCATTTAGATAAAAGACTGTTTGCAAGGGGAAGTGTCAATACATTCTATGTCAACCTTCAATCAAACCTTAAGGACCTATTCAAGATAAAAATATGGCACGACAATTTTGGAGAAGATCCGTCTTGGTTTATCAAAGACGTGGTTGTTTCGGATGAGGATGAAGAAGAACATTGGTACTTCTTAGTTAATCGCTGGCTTGCAGTAAACAAAGGTGATCACAAAATTTTAGCTGACTTTCTTCTTACAGAAGAAAAGGAAGTGAAAAAATTCAAAAACCGTTTCTATTCAAGAGCAGCAAAGCAATTTACCAACGCTCATTTATGGCTGTCCGTATTCACAAGAAATATCCACAGCCCTTTCACCAGATGCCAGAGGCTTGGGTGTTGTTTCCTGGTGTTAATGGCCACAATGGTCACCAATGCAATGTTCTATCAATTTGGTTCTAATCCTACTGACGTATTTTTAGTTGGACCTTTCGAGGTCAGTGTGAGAGGAATCAAAACGAGCCTACAAAGTTGCCTAATCGTGCTTCCTATAAGTGTTTTTATTATCTTAATTTTTGAAAATGTGAAGCAAAATCAAGCAGACGATGATGAAGAAGAAAAATTACTCATAGTTAAAAAGAAAGTAAAAGGATTCATTCCAAAACCATTTGTACTCTTTGCATGGTTTCTGTGTATCTCTGGTGCTGCAGTTTCTTCCGCTTTTACGATATTTTATAGTCTGATGTGGGGTGCAGAAATCGCCAACCAGTGGTTAGCGTCGATCATGATGTCCTTCATTCAAGATGTGCTTTTCATACAGCCTATTAAAATTATCGTACTGGTTTCGTTACTAGCAATGATCATCAAGAAACCAGTAGATCATCATAAAGAGGTCAACATCTCTGAAAAACGTGTCTTCGTTTCATGTCGTAAAGTAGAAATACCACCCACAGAAGACTTGGCCATAGCACGAGATATGGCAACCAAAACATCTGCCTTGAAGCGTGTCATCATGGAGTACCTCTTATATCTGCTTTTTATCTTACTGCTGTTTATAGTCTGCTACGGTAACCGAGATACGAATAGATTTATGGTGACAAATTCAATTAAAAGTATGGTTGCAAATTTTGAGGAGGTAAGGCATTGTATCCCAAAGCTGTATGATATGTTTCACCATATGCAACGAGCATATAATAATGCTCGTCCCTACTGATTGTGGGCTTTCAGTAGTTTATTAAGAAACTTTTTTCGCTACAAAACTATGGCGCGGTCAAAATCTGCCTGTTAGTGTGTACAGTAATGAATACGATAAACACCATTTTCATATATATATTAACTCTATGTTTAATCTTCGTCCCCTTTACAAAATTGATTACGGCCCGGGTGTCTTGCTTCGCATGCTCGAACACGTACCAAAGACTGTGAAAAATGCTTGAAATTTAGCATAAAGCCCAAGTTCTGTTTTTGCAACACACAGAGCGGCAATATTGAGGCTAGGCTGCATTTTATTGCTAGTTTTATATAATTTTGTTTCCATATTTTTAGATTCTACGAAATCCTTATTTAAAGGCATTAATTGTTATGCACGTTTATTGGTAGTTTAAGTTTCTATAGTAAAAAGTAATAGAAATTTCCGGACAGCTTATAAATGCCAAATAACTGTACGCAAGAATTTGAGTGTGTACAGTGGACTGTGTTTACTGCGACTGTGTGTGATGTTGATTACAAATAACGTTTAGAAAATATCGGAAAAAAGGCAGCAAAAATCCCTCAAAATCAATAGAGAAAAAAGCTGAGCATCAAGTTTTATTTCCGTTCTTTGGCAATCATTCATTTGCTCAGTTTGCATTCAACATCAGCGCGAAGTGAATACTCAAAAATGATATAACCTTTGTTTCAAACAGGTAAAAGACAACAAATCGCTTTGGAAATGGATTGAAGATGAAGCTATACCAAAAATGTTCGAGGTACAATGGTATAATGCTCAACCTTTTTCGGAGCCTGAAGGGTTTTTAAAGAACAGAAAAATGTTCCTTGTTGGAATGCCACGCCTTCGACAGCTAAGAATCAAACCAGGTAGACCAATCAGAGGGCATTGAAAAGCCTTTGTTTACTCGACACTATTCCATTGTCATTATTTAAAATGAAAATTAACGTAAAAATCCGACGTTTCGGAGTCATCTTGGTTTAATAATCAATGGTTCGTCTCACTATTTAAATGTTTAACAAGCGATGGGTATTGTCAATGTTTAATTTACGATGATGCTGTTCATCTGTGACCGCCATCCAACAATTAACACAATCTTACTTAACTAGATCAAATAATTGACTTTGCTATTTTGTGAATCGTGAGTCACTATGACTCCAAAACGTCGGAGATTTTTCGTTAATTTTCATTTTATTCCATTGTCAATATACACTAATACCATCAGACATGCATATTTTCAATTCACGTATTCTTATTTAGTTATTTATTGTATAGCTTAGATAGTTTGCACAATCTGATTGGTCGAGCACTGTGTTTTATTAGTGAAATTTAGAATCACGGCATTTCTTGGTATATTATAAGGTATCTTTTAGGGG
Organism: Actinia equina; assembly: GCA_011057435.1. Lineage (NCBI taxonomy): Eukaryota > Metazoa > Cnidaria > Anthozoa > Actiniaria > Actiniidae > Actinia > Actinia equina. The sequence goes on along the minus strand of WHPX01001433.1, from coordinate 305,865 downwards.
CTAACCACGCCATATTAAAAATAAATAATAATAAAAACATGCGGGTTTTACTTTCAGTTTACTTTCAGCAGATAACTTTCACATCCGATCGCGTTGATCTTAGTTTACATGGGTTATTATTGTAACTTTAAGTAAAAATAAGAAAATCGGTTCGTATAATCCTCGTAGAGGTCAAAAAGAATATAATGCAATGTTTGTCCGAATCTTTAAGCTAATTTTAGAATCAGTGACTACGCTATTGAACTGAATGGAGTGCAATTTCGTCTGAAAGCAAACGCGCGATTACAAAATCACACGACCGCGTAGTGGGAGTGCGATTTGTAATTGCAAGTTTGATTTCAGACCAAAATTGCACGACACGAAGCTCAATTACCACTTTATTACATCCACTTTGATTTTTTTTATTTTTTTATTACTTTTTATTTTTTGAAAAAGACTTTTTTTCTGTAAAACACATGACTTACAATCTACAAGAGTCGGATTCAAGCATGCTGTCAAGAGAACTTATAAAATCTTACTGATCGAGCAATGGTTCTCATTTCGAAAACCAAAACTTTCAATCCAAAACTAAAATGACTTTATAGGACCAAAACGTTGACTTTAAAGGACCAAAATTCATTAAATGTAGTAGGAATCGATGTATTATCTCTGCTTCGAGAATATAATAGAGCTTGAGTACTTTGCGTAGAAGTTTATCTAAGTAAAAAACGGCACCATTCTTAAAACAAGTTGACAACTTGGAATTGAGCAAGCTTACATTGTTGGTTTTATTACTACTTCACAACTATGTAAGACACTACATAGAAGTTTGATCACCCAGTTGTTATCGACATTAAATTGCAAGACAATCCTGCCCAAAAATGTTGTAATGCAATGCTCATTCACTGCTTCTATTCTACGAGTTCTGTTCAACATGTTACAGTTAGCACGCATGTGCCGAGAAAACAGCAAAAATTAGATCCTTAAAAAGCCACGAGTAGCCGCAGCAAAAATCTTATTCTCGAGAAACACTTCTTTAAATGACTGATTTGCGATGTATTTTATGGTGTAAAGAATGAACTGGAAACCACTTTCCACGAACAATTAGCAAAAAGTAACATTCTAAAGATGCCGTTTGAATTTTTCCCTACTGATTTTCGCTGAAATATTTTCAACCAACTCAAGCAGTTACTTTAAGCCCCGGTAAGCCCCGGTTGCGATTTTTGCGCCGCTTTTCATTAGAAAGATTTTTTTTTTTTTTTTTTACAATTGTCAGTGCTAAGTTGGTCTTTTTAAAGTCATTTTGTATCAGAAAAATGTTTTGAGCAGTGGTGGATTTTTCTTCCAAGAAGCGGCGAGCTCAACACTCAAATGTATTCCTTATATAATTGGCTAGAAAATGACATGCCTCTCTTGTGATTGGTTCATATCAGATGATGTGTAAAATAGTGCAAATTAGGCCTCAAAATGTCGGAATTTAGGCTGAAATCACGCTGTAGGGAACCAATCAGATTGCAGGATTTGTTATGATTTCAAAATGGATGTAATAGATTAAGGAATATTCTGTTAAATACAATATAGACTCTTAAGATATTCCATGTCATAAAGTAAGCACATGCTTTTATTTGTTAATCAGTGCCGTGCGCGAGTGTGCGTAAATAGGCGCGCGATTTGTATTGAAGATTTTGTTGGATCAATTTTTTTTTTTTTTCAATTACAAATATTTTTTTCGGTTTTAATTGGATACGCCTTTTGCAACTCCTACGCTTCAGTTCGTGCTTCATTACAACCTCTCGTGTGGTCCAGAACTGGATGGACTCACGCTAATTATTTGTATGAACCATTTCTTCAGTGTGTTACCCAAGGCACTCACAGTCATTGCATAATAAGCATGTGAAGAATAAGGGATCACCCAAACACGCTTGCTTCTCACAGTAGATATACTGAATCATTCCATTGCCCATCTTGTAAACATTACCTAAAAGGCTTAATTATCTATCTTTTTAATTTAGATAATGAATGTTTGAAGGGAATTCGTCCAGACATGACATCAAAATTCCAACGATGCATCCCACAGTATAGTATGTTCACCGAACAGAACAGTCCCTACAACTTACCGAAATGGAAAGTACTCAAGAACCGGACGGCTTATCTTTCCAACTTTCAAATTGAGAAGCTCTGTCCGATACCATGGAGATACAGAGACTTTAATGAAATTCAGACTTTGCCGTTTTGGGGAACTACAACTTCTTATGGTGGGGGAGGTTTTGTTGCTGATCTTGGATACAAAATAGCAACAGCAAAGGACGTGGTTAGGGAACTACAAAAAAACGAATGGATAGACGGGTACACATCCGCCCTCTTTCTAGAATTCACTTTGTTTAACCCAGCAACCTCGCTTTTTAGTACAGTTAAATTCTTGTTTGAGCGATTGGCCTCGGGTTCTTTGAATGCTCTGAATCGAATTGATACCATAATTGTGTACTCGCCAACTAACAAGTCACTTTTATCATTTCTTCAAATGTGTCAGTTTTTATTGATGGTTATCATCATAGCTCTTATGGTCTCTGAGTGTGTACACATATATCAAAATGGCCGTAGCTATTTTAAAGATATCTGGAATTTAGTTCAATGGCTACAGATAGTTAGCATAATATGTGCGATCGTAATGTTTTATTTTAAGGAAAAATATACAAACAGTTTCATTGCTCATTTGCAAGTGAATCCTTTTGAAACGTCAAGCGCTGATTACATAGTCATGTGGTCTGATCTAGAAACAATTGTTCTGTCATTCGTCATCTTCATCGTTACGATTAAGCTAATACGGCTAATACGTTACAACCCACTAGTTTGTCAGCTGAACAACACTTTGAAGAGATCAGCCAAGTTTATCCGTTCTTTTAGCGTTTTGTTCTTGGTTGTCATGCTTGGTTTGGGCTTCATGGCGACGTTGGCATTTGGGAGATTTTCATACGACTTCTCATCCTTACCAAGGACACTGAGTAAATTACTCCAGCTTTTGGTTGGTGGAAAAATATATCAGAAAGATATTAACTTTTCTCAAAGTCCTATTGCCCCCTTATTCGTCCTTTTATACACAGCTTTCACTTCTGTGATACTTGTAAATATATTACTTTCTATCTTATTAGAAAGCTTCAAAACATCAAGAAAATGTGTTGATCCACAATATCTCGATGATTTGAAATTTGGAATGTTTATGAAAAACCATCTACGTCAGAAGGTTGCTTCCGGTCAGGAAAAAATTAGCAAGATTTTAAGGAAAACATTAGTGCCTTCGCACAAGGGAGAAATCTACGTTAGATGCAGCCATAACGAGTACGACGATTTGAGGAATGGAAATGAGGGGGAAATGATGAAAGTGTGTAGTAACCGCTCCAGAGAGACTCTTTCAGTAGACTTTACTTTCGACTGTATTTCCTGCATCAGTCACGAAAGGGAATCCTACGATGAAGATGTTCAACTAAAGGACATCAGAGGCAGTTTAGCAGAAATAAGTAGTACTCTCAAACGTTCTATTTCTGATGTTGACATAACACCATAACTGACGTTGTTAGGACTGATAGAACTTGCAATAAAAGGCATGCTACTCGAGGTAATCATCATCATTATCATCATCATCAACAACAACAGCTGCAAAACTGCAACATCCATAGAATAAGCCACATTAAATGCTGAACCGTTTAAAACTTCAAGAGGAGGGGAAAAAACAGATTTTGCAAGGGACTCTCTATATAATTATATGCTTAATTTAATTTAAAAAATCTAAAAATCTATGTTATTTATTTATTAATTTCATATTTTAAATTAAACACGAGAAGAAGAAAAATATTTTTGTGGGATGTTTTGTTCTACTTTAAGTGACTTTTGAAAGCAAGATAGATATAATCCATATGTGGTTTTGTAGAATGATCTACTTGCCGGCATTTGGGTAATTATATAGTTTTCGAAGAATTTTGATCTAATCGGGCACTTCCGGTAAATAAATTTTTGCTATAAAAATTCGCGCGTAGGCATCCATTTAGGTGACTACTTTGGTAATTAATAAACAGAAAATTGAAACTTTCTTGACCTGAAATTGAATGCTGATTTCAAAAATACAAAGAGTTGTTTTTGAGATAATCACTCCGGAATGACTTGTGTTTGTACAATTTTGGAAGAAAAATAGCGAAACTCATGCTCAATTTCATCCGGCTTATTGACAGCCTAAATCTGCACTAATGGATATGATTTTTGCATAGGCAAAGATTCTTTATTCTTGTCTTTATTCGTCAGTTTACGCCGTCTTGAATTTGAAAATAAGGAAATCAAAGCCTCAGAATATTTAGGCCATTTACTCGAAATCAAACAGATTGATTTTTTTGAAAATAGTTACAATTGCTTTGCCTTAGTTTGCAATTAATGATGTCGTTGACCGCTTGCAGTCTAGAGCTTCTCTTTTTTGTAGATATGTGACAAAAACCATTTTGGACGATATTTGTTAATCATTGCCAAGCTAAAATCACACCATTCAAAACTTTTTTCTTAGTTCTAAAGCTGGTCAAAAAATCAAATCCATAAATGCAGAGGAAGGCTATCAATAAGCCGGAAGAAAATAATAGGTATGGTCCGAAAAATACTATAGGGAGTCACCTTAAAGTACTCAAGAAGTGAACGAAGTGTTCTATTGTTTCGCTGTTTCGTACGCTTGACACAGCTATTTCAAAGAAAAAAAATTAAAAATGGTAAAGGCTTTGCTGCATATTGCATCAGGAATGTGGGAGGAAGATGGAGATGAAACTGAGTGGATTAACTGATCTATGAAACATCCTAATTGGTTGAGAGCTCTGAATACAGTCTTAGGTGTTCGCATGGTGTTAATCCCGTTTCTATTGTTCGTAACGGGTTACAGTGCTGATAGAAAGAGCGTTTTGGATAAACAACCTCATGGATTGAAAAACAGGCATAAAAATAATCATAAAATAAAATTGAAGCTATTTTGTTCTGCAAGAAACAACCTTCACCAACCCCACTTGAAAAACCAGTATACAAGGTTTAGAACTTATAATACTCATGCGTTGTAGCGTCGAAACGTCGTCTTTTTAAAACCTTTTAAACATAATAGTTTTGATAGTAACTGCCTGAATGGCGTAGCCACTGTCATCTTAGTAGGTAAATAAGTAAGTAAGTGGACATATTTTCGGATGATACAAATCGCTTCGTAGTCTTTCGTCTGGTTTTCGACTTGTGTGCAATCGATCCGTGCGAAATTTTTCAAGCTATGGATAATACTCAGAACTAATTAAATCGTTTCGTGATCCTTCGTCCGCTTGTAGACAACCGGCAAATACAGCTTTCCCCGCCATTCGTTATTCGTGCAGCTAGATGACTTCAATGAGCTCGAAAAAACAAGTAAATATTTATTAATCAACTACAGTAATCATATCAAAAAGAACATTAAAATAAGTACTTAACATAAAATAAATGATTTTTCCAAATCCCTTTTTGATTCCCTTCTTTTAAAATTTTACACACAGACGTTCCCAGACGAAAGTTGGTGCTTCCTGTTGTCCCAGCTGTTCGATATTTTACAATTAATGTAAGTAACGATTTTCATTTTAAATCGAGATCATATCAATGAAATACTTTTATCTTAGTACTTATCGGTGAAGTACTATGTAGAAAAACGGTTTTAGGCTCTAAAATTATTAGATAAAGATTACAGCTCAATTAATTTTAAGAAAGTGTCATAGACAATTAAGGTTCCTTAATGTCAAGTAAAAACACGGGGGAAATTGATGTAATGTAAAAAGAAGCCCCGCAGGCAGCGTGCTGCATAAAGGTACTATCAAAAATCAACCTAATATTTCTACGCTCTTATGAATCCAACCCACAAGGCTGACAATTGTTCCTTGAAAAAAAAATATTATTTTTATAGATTCGAGTATTCTTTTTGCAAATAGTGATGTATGAAATTGCGCCGGATTCAGATAATTCGTAGAATTATGTTAGTCAATCATGAAATGTATATATAAATACCGAAAAATACAAAAGCGTATATCACCCGAGGCTACCCTCGAGAGTTTTCGATTTTCCTCTGTCCAGGCTCTCTCGAGAAAAAAACGGTTTTCGAGTAGCAAAACATTCGAGTCAGAAATGAAAATGGCGTCCAGAGAAGCCGAATTTTGATACTCATTTGGGGATTGCTTCTCAAGAATAATGGTTTTGTTAATTCTGTTAAGGTGATAGCGTGGCTTAGTTATCTCTCCAAAGTCCTGCAAAAGAAAGTTTCAACTGGAAGCATTTTTTGGCAAAATATTTGGCAAAAAGTTCGACCGTTCGAAGGCCGTTTTTTCTGAGTCGTTTCTTACCTTCTTCTCTTTAGTGTGTGGTGGGGAAACGTTATCCAAACCCTAACGAAATGAGCTTTGATTAAACCATGGGGCTGTTCAATATGCCAACAACACACGGTGGGAGTTTTTTTATTTATTATTATTTTAAAGCGTAAAGATGAGGATTCAAAAATACCCATATGATACCCTTATAATCTTTGTCTGTCTGTCTGTCTCTCGTTCGATTCAGTTATTCAACACTAATGGTAAACCTGGGCTACCCGTACTACCTGTGCTGGCATCAGCAAAAAAACAAAAAAAAAACATTTAAAACCGGTTCACAGACCTTGTATATGGCTCTGTAATTGCACTCAAAAAATGGTCGTAATACACGGGTGAGTGTGAGTGTACCATGATAAATTGCAATAATCATCCAAGATTTATCGGCATTCTAATTATACGTAACGACTTATTTTTGGTACGACAGTAAAAGTTGTTTTTTCCTCACTCATCTGCATAAAAAGTAGTCCTTATTGAGATATCTTGATAAACAGCTACCGACATCACAGAAGGCTTCCTGCGTTTTCTACCGCACAAACCCCAAAAAAGATGCGACGAAAAGGTTTGAGGTCAAAGTATCTGAATTTCCAGCTTCATCATTATGTTTTACTATCCTTTGGTATTAATATTTAAACTTAGCTTTTAGTTCCTTGTTTTTGCATATAATTAATGCAAGTCGTTTTGTTTGACTTCGAAAAGCTCCGTACCGTATGCGTGCCTCTAAGTGATCGTGATGCTTTCCCTGAATATTTTAATTGGCTCATTATTTTTTTCGCACAATGTGATTGGTCTGACATTGCCGTGACCTTGGATTTACCGTGTCCACCCGTGCAGCCGTGTTACAGGTATTTGATTGGATGTCGATGAATGTGATATATATATATATATAAATACAAAAATATAATTGATTGAAGAATCTTAGTTCTACATTTTCAAGTCTATTTTGCAATTCTAAGTTGAAATACCTTTAAAACAAAAAAACAGGATTTTTGAGGTTGGTTGATAACTAAGAAAAATGATTTTATAGGTTGCATATTTTCTAATTTCTTGCGAAAGTTCTAGAATCTTCTAAAAATGTAAGATTATTTTATTATTTCATTGGATCACATGCTTTATAAAGAGATGCACATGACTTGTTTGAAGGGTGTTAAAATTAAACTAGTCAGGTAATATTAATATCGATAAGAATGGGATTTACAGAATAACATATGCGATAGTTGGAATATAAAGCGGATTGATGTTGAACACTTGATTCCAATTTTTTTGGCACTCACAAAGTACCTCGAGCTCACAATCCTCAGCTCAAATAAAAAATATTTTTTTGAAATATTGAATAAAATTGAGTTAGCATCCGGCAGAATGTGTGACATTGAATTAAATATTAGTTTTAGCTCTGACTTTTATCATCATGGTTTTCTCTAGTCATATTATGATAAGCCAATAGGCATTGAATGGGAGAGTCTGCAAACTCAAGAAATGTCCTTTTGATGGAACCATGATCAATCATTCTATTGTAAACTTGGAGTTGCGAATTACAGGATAACTATTTCATTTTTTCCTCTTTCTATCCTTCTGTTGTTTTAAATTGAAATCAAACACTATAATGTAGCAGGTTCAAGCATTCAGAAAAAGTTCAATATATGAATTCAACATCTTGATACAATTATTGGGGATACGAATGTTCCAGATATAGTTTGAAAAGCAATATTTGATAATATCGATATCCTGTATAACTGTGGCCCTAATTAGTTTCGTTTCCATGGAAACTTTTTTCCAGCACTAATAATGTATAAATGTTATGCAAGGAAAATATCTGCCAGCTCGAGCTTTTAAGATATATTTTAATGTTGTGTATTTCATTTGTAAGGGGTGAAAGTCTAACAACGTTACAGATTTTCAATTACAGACTAAAATTCAAATTCAATAGCATGGATAGCTAAAAGTCAGTTTCCCATCTCAAAGATTCCATGACGACCCTCGTCCTTCCTAAAACTCTTGCATAATCATGACGAGTTATAAATTTAATGAGCATATGACTTGTTTTGACAAAACGAGGCATGAGTTAGCTGAAGCCATTTTCATAAGTAGAAAACACTGAGTCATTGTAGAATGTCCGCTGAAGAACTGACAAAATTATCCAACTGTGAACCTCCATTTGTCAAAATTTAATTGTAAGTTATTGGCTTTTTTCTTATAGTTGACCAGTGGGTTATTTGACGGAAGACATTAATGATTCATTTGTCATATGATGGCATGTAAATACTAGCGGTAAAACACCAAAGTGACTATTAACATTCAAGCATTTGCTTGCTTCAGTATTCAACGCCATTCATTTTAGGTTAAGAAGAATTTTTGGTGTCCAACAGCTTGTCTATCCTTTTCTCCCTAATAACATTGTCTGAATTTTCTTGCTAATAGACAATACATGGCTATTTCATAAACAGGCATTTTCAGAAGATCCCAGTGGACATTGCCATACTGGCTAGATTCCTTAACTATTTTACATCACATCTAGTAAAGAAATATAGCATGGTTGCATTTCAAGAACAATATCCCATTCTTATATATTGTGTCATTGGACAATTTCTCTCTATAGCAGGAGCATGTCAAGGTGAGTTTCTACAAATTTTAATGTTGAATGATTAATTTTTATGTTAACTAGCACTGTTGGATAAGAAGGGCTCCAACCCTTCTCTATATGCGATGCGTAGCGTTTAAAACATTTACGACCATTTGTTTAAGAGCTTGGGTCATTTTAGTTGTTCAAAGAATAATTCACGTGTATAGATATTTGCGGTCTGTGAGAGAACACATTTTTTTGTTGTTGGTATTTTCGTGCTTTTTTACCTCGAAAACCCATAGTCAAATCCGCCGTGTACTGAGTTCACTGAATAAGTGTTTGACAACGAGTTTCCACCTCACCATTTTACTTTGCTCCTTTAATCAATATTAAGGACAATTGCAAAAGTAAAATCCTCTACGAATAGATAACTCTCAATATCGATAAAGCAGTGTTTAGTTCAACATGATACATTAGCAGCGGCTATGCAAGCTAATAATATTGAGATCCGTCCTGAACTGGTTTTGCCATCACATGTAATTTGTTACTTAGAACATTAGTACCACCACAGCTTAAGAACACGCGCAGCTATTCAATTGAATAATGAAACACTTGCTTGATACAAAATAAAGCTGCAGTCATTTTTAACGCCAATGTTTTTTTATATCAAAGTCAATCGAGTAACTGAGACGAAAGCAGTAAACGATCAATAATGAAATAATTACTTAAAACCTTAGAAATATGTGTGGTGCTCGTGGTTTCGGGGTTTTTTGTTTTTGTTTTTCGTAGTGTTGAAAGTCTACAATAGCCTCGCGCATTTTTATTCTTTATTTTCCGTCTATCTGACTCGAGAATTATCAGTGACTTTTTTTACATATACCGCGAGTGTCATTCCGTTGTAAAATAAGGAGTAAATTAAATGAAAAAGAGGAACAAATACAGTACAATGGTTCTATCTTGCCTGTTGGCCGTCATTTGAAAATAATGCGGTTCTCGCGTGCCATAACTGTTCAAAACGTTTATCCTGAGTTGATATATTACTGATTATGGTGCTGCTATTTTGGCAAATGCTTGTGCACATTAATTTGCTTGTGTCGTTTATCATTTCGATGTTATTGAGATTGCCGATGCTGATGCCGATATGTTGGGTTTCTTATAGTCCTCTTTTCAGTGCTAATAATTTTTGATGTTTCTGTGTCAGCAGTTGATATTAATGCTTTTACTGTGACAACTAGATGAAAATGCAATTGCTTATCATATAACTTCTGATGTATTGCTAATAACAATGTTTTTAACAGGTATTAGTTTAAAAGGCAAATATAGAATTTTGCTCTAATTTGATAAGATCCAATGTCAACATAGATTACTAATCTTAATCTTCTAGATCTTTTACGGCGTACCGAAACCCCTTTATAAGGTCCCAAATCGCGGCCTTCCAATAAGTGCTGCTGCTAAAATGCAAATATATAGAGAGAGGAAATTACACGGTAGTGCGAAGATAAAAAGTTTATATTCGAGTGGTAAAAAATATTTCACGTGTGAGTGCGGCGAATAAATTTCATATCTTCCAGCCAACGTGTATTTTTCTTTTTTTTTTTTTTTTTTTTGCTTGTTTGTTGTTTTTTCTTTTTCTTTTTCTTTTTCTTTTTTTTTTTTTTTTTTCTTTTTTGCTTTTGCTTTTTCTTTTTGTTTGTTTGTGTTTTTTTTGTTTTTTATTTTTTTGGTGTACGTATAAAAGATTACAAGTTAGGGATTTATACCTAACGAAAACAACTTACTATGATTGCAAAATCTTTTGAAGTCTCGGCTAAAAAAGAGAGTTGTTTTTGTTTGTTTTTCGTTTATAAACCTTATTTAATACACGTCTGGTTACTTTATGTACCACTTATTACAATCTTTCGTAAAATCGTAAAAATTCGTAAAAATCAATTAATTTTGTTGATTTGTTTGATTTTTTAAAAATTTTCCTTAGGTTTTTGAAAACATAAAGTAAAGCCCTATGCAATTTCACTACAGAATTTTTGAGTTTTTTCAGTTTGAATATTAAATTCTATGAGGTAAGAAAATGTTCATTTTTGCAAGTTCTACGATCGGACCTACAGCGCGCGCGCACTCAAGAAAAACCGTTTCGAGCCTCCTTAAGTATGGGCGCAGCTTAGGCAACTAACTCCATTTTCAAGAGAATAACATGTGATCTGAAACGGGAAAACATAACGCCCAAGCCAAGTGGTCTATTTTTAAAGAAAAATTTACCAGAAACAATTATTAAAAGATCTCAGTGATGACGATTTGATTGAATAAATCCTTGGCCAAAAACGCTTTTAGGCGCACTTACACTTACGACAGAAGCAATACTAACTGTTCAAGTTCTGCTACTTTCTGTTTGTCTTGAAACATTGATTTCATAAATGAATGTTATTAAGGTATCTTTTAACGGCATACTGTTAAAACATAATGTAATATATATCTGTGAATGTCGTTGCAAAAGGTTGCAAAAACAAATTGAGATAAACATATTGACTGCGATAAATACAGTGCCTTTTTTCTTTTAAGTGTCATGCAACGATCCGCTAGGATTTGAGAATGGTTTGATCGCAGACTCCCAAATATTAGGCTTAAATGCTTATAATGATGATCCCCTTAAGTACGGTGCCAGGTTTGCAAGACTGAATGGCAAGAAAGGTTATCGTGGAAAACAGGGAGAGGCCGAAAGTGCTTGGATAACAATTAACCTTGGGAAGCCCTTGGTCATAACTGGAATTAGTACACAAGGATATGGAGATGAAAGTGTATCAGAGTGGGTGAAGATGTTTCAGTTATTTTACGCTGCAAACAGTATGGAAGACTACAAATATTTTAAGAACAGCAACGGAGCACAGATGGTAAGTAAAGCTGACTCTGTCTTGTTTTTCTTTCGCAAAAGCATCGCTCATAATGCAGGTGAACTTGACTAGATAAACTACAATTTACATGTGCTGGTTTTTTAATGGTTCTGGAAGTAGCATTAATTACATATCCCCATTTCTAGTTGTGGACACATCTCGCGTCACAGCAGAGGCTTTTTTTAATATTCCTTGCGCTATGGCCAGCTGTAATTTAGTGGATTAGGATTGCAACTAATAAATTATTTATTTGTTGTTTTTTTTTTTTTTGTTTGTTTGTTTTTATTTTCCTCATCCTATTTGTAGTCGCTTTAATGGTTTGCTGCTATTGATTTGTTTTTGGCTGCTGGCTTCTTTTCTTATGATAAGTTGAATTTCCTTTTGTACCAAGGTCACTAAAATATCAGTCAAAAACCTTTCCTGATCTTATCTACAATTATAAAATAACTGTCATGAATGTCGCGTTCTGATTGGATTGGAGTGCGTGCTTTATCAGAGCACATTGCACGCGCTCGCACATTCCGTTGCGTCATATCCTTTCTTTTATTGTAATTTATATTTTATAAAAGGGATAAAAAACTTGCTTGCTGTGTGTAGTCATAAAGCACTTGGGGATTAGCAGAACACTCAAGAAGTGTCCAGAAGCACTCCGCCAAGCGTCGTGCTAACACTTCTCTCTAGCCTGCGTAGCGGCACTCTGGTAGGGAGTTTTGGGCGAAAGGAGAAGGGAGAAGGGACTGGGGAGGGAAACAGGGAAGGGGAGGGATACTGGGGAAGAGGAGGGAGGGAGAAGGGAGGGCCTACAACCAGTCCCCTCTCCCTTCTCCTCTCTCCTAAAACTCCCTACCCGAGGGCCGCTGCGCAGGCTAACTTCTCTCGTGTTATGCCAACCCCCGCTTTATGACAGCAGACAGGACGCGCACGCACTATTTCTTTAAGACAACATATCACAATGTATATTTACTATGTTTCATTAGATCTTTCAAGGCAACAAGGACCGGAACACCATCCGCAACAACAAAATTCCACTTCCAGTTGTAGCCTGGCGCATTATGCTATTCCCTGTCTCTTGGCATAACAATGTGGGACTTCGCATGGAACTCTATGGTTGTAATGCAGGTAAAGCCTTAATTAATTAAAGTAGAGATGAGAGTGACTGCAGTGGATTTTTAAGTTTGAAGAAATATTAATATGGAAGTAACAAACAAATGTCCGCACAAAAGTCTCAAATAAACGCTGAAGACTTCGAAAGCCTCTTTTCAAGCCCAAAACAGCTGCCAGTACTAGGCGATTATTTCTCCGCATCCAGTCGTTGTTTATTTTCTTTTATATTTTTAGGATATGCTTTCAATGTTTGGATGATGGGGCTGAGTACACCATTTTCAGTGGAATTTTTAAATTCTTCTAGTGAAACCTACAAAAAGAAAGCCGACCAAATGATGTCTGAGGTAGCATACGCTTGTAGTACTGATGAAACGTCATCAAATCTCGCACTAAATGTTTACTTTTATCATGTATAGATAACTGCAAATCAACATGCGGCCTATGGATTTTTGTCCGCAGAATTAATTCGGTTCAGGTAAGAGCAGTATTTGAATAAAAAATACCATACTTCCATACGGTAGGAATCGCAAACTACTATAATACTATAATTCTTCTTGTTGTTCTTTATTTGCAGTCCTCAAACGTCCGGCAATTTATTGACCTACGCTGCAGCCGAGATCAAAATTAATTGTTTACCCAAAAAGGAACAGTTTTTGGCTGGGAAGCTAAAGGCTCTTCAAAAGGACAGACCAGATCTTTTTTCCCCGTCCTTCTTTCAACTGCAATACACACGTAAGTTTTGGAATTGCTTTGCCAGAGTGAAATCCCACTTTTAACAATAACTTAATTTTTTTTAAAGCATAAATGTTAGGCCCAGGGCAACCGTCGAACTAACCATGAGCTTAATTTAGTCGAACCTATTACATTTAAAATAGGCTCAAGCCTACTACGCCGTTTGCTTCAATTGAGAACGACCCTATTTAATGGGTTCGAGTCCAGCATAAGTTCGACAAGCCAAGTGGAACATAACGAATCTGGAGCGACTTTGCGGCAAACGCCGTTTTAAACACGTGCCGAACTAAATTCATAAATTATGCAATCAATCATGCAAGTCGCTTGACTTACACCAAAGCCGTGAAAACAATCACTCTCCCACCTCCCAAACGCTCATTCCCCCCCCCCCCCCCCCCCCCCCCCCCCCCCCCCCCCTTGGCGAGCATGCGCTATACAAAGATGAGTGATGAACGAGACCGTGGAGCTCTGGGTACGAAAATGAATTCAAAACTACTCAAACTGAATATGTCCGTGCTTAGAAAATCCTTCACGGGACGAGACTCTTGAGTCTTGTAGTTTTGTTTTTACCAAACGAAATATATTTGCCTGGTTTGTGAGATACCGACCTGCAATAAATGTGCTGTATTCGAGAGCAACGATACTGAGCCATGCTGGACGGCGGGCAAAGCGTTGCGTATTGTGAATGCTGCGAGAGAGACATAAGAAAAGGAATATAAAACAGGAAAAAAGTGCAGAGTGCAATGCCATTCTACGTTTTTAAATTCTGGCCGCCATATTAGTCGACAAGTCAAGCGGTTATTTTTCGCCTATTTTTACACTAAAAAATTGGCAACTTTGGTTGTCTATAGCTTGTTTCAAAAATCATTCTTCCGCTTTGAATTGTATTATTGATAGGTTTGGTTTGGTTCGGTTTGTTTTGGTTTGGTTTGGTTTGGTTTGGTTTGGTTTGGTTTGGTTTGGTTTGGTTTGGTTTGGTTTGGTTTGGTTTGGTTTGGTTTGGTTTGGTTTGGTTTGGTTTGGTTTGGTTTGGTTTGGTTTGGTTTGGTTTGGTTTGGTTTGGTTTGGTTTGGTTTGGTTTGGTTTGGTTTGGTTTGGTTTGGTTTGGTTTGGTTTGGTTTGGTTTGGTTTGGTTTGGTTTGGTTTGGTTTGGTTTGGTTTGGTTTGGTTTGGTTTGGTTTGGTTTGGTTTGGTTTGGTTTGGTTTGGTTTGGTTTGGTTTGGTTTGGTTTGGTTTGGTTTGGTTTGGTTTGGTTTGGTTTGGTTTGGTTTGGTTTGGTTTGGTTTGGTTTGGTTTGGTTTGGTTTGGTTTGGTTTTATCTAGTTGATCTTTACAAATAATTCTAAAGAAAATTTAGATACAGTCTTTAATTAAATAACTCTTTAAAAAATTATTGTTATTATGTACAGATGACTGTAACTGTCCTCCACCAATAGTTACAATCAAAGGACTGAGCAAATCGGCCTCCTCTCCCACTGTAGTTTATAAATCAGTAAGAATTTTCAAGCTGGAAAGTACTGTCACGTTTAACTGCAGCCAACAGAAAAAGTTCTTTATAACTTGGGAAAGTACAGCACTCAGTAAAGGGATTAGACAATTTTCTCCCATAATATTTAATTCCCAGAAAATATCTTCAGGATCAAAACAGAAAGAGAACCTGTATACAGCACTGTTTAGACGATTCACGGTAGTGTATGTACGATGCAAAGTACAGATACTCGCTGTGCCCGGAGCCCTGAGTTATGATTATGGATTTTTTAGTATCGTGACTCCACCTATTGTGGTAAATATCACTGGTAAAAGTTCCTTTGTCAAAAATAACGAGGATATCATTCTTGACGGGTCTCGATCTATAGATCCGCTTGTCCGACGCTTAAGATACAGATATCTAAAATTTTCTTGGTACTGCAAGAAGAATGGCGAGCAATTTCCAAAGAGAGCCACTTCATATGTGGATATAGCGAAAACAAATTCGATTCTCTCATCAAGTGATGGATGCTTCGGCTTTGGGCCTGGAAAATTAAGCAATACAAACAGAATTTTACGGTTAGACACAAAACGTATGGATGCTGGTGAATATGTTTTCAAATTGATGGTTTCTAAGGGGAGTCGTATGTCAAGTACAACCTACAACGTGACATTATTATCTCCAACATCAGTTAATATAAGGTAGGTTCTATTATAGTTTATATTATGAAAATGGTAAGGTATGGTAATAACCTTTCATTCGGATGTATGATGATATCCTTTCGCCTAGGTTTTACACCGATTAGCTAATTCCTGAATTTTAAAGTGATTATAAACGTAAAAACTCAAAGAGCACTGATTCCATATCATATGCGCTTCGTTCAAAACCTAGCAATGTAATAAAACGGGGAAATATTTACAAATAGGTCCGTTTTCTTCATACATCTACAGCTGTGTTAAATGTAATAAAGAGATCACCTCAAACGAAAGGATTACTTTTGATGCTAAATGCTTTGGCTACGACTGCCAAGGAAACTTGAGTTATCAATGGCTCGTCTATCAAAGGAAACATACACTGTCAAACAAGTGGATAAAGCTAGAGAATGTTTCTTCTGCAAAAGCCAAAGGTGGAACTCGATTTACAATAGAAAGTTTAAAGACCCAATTACAAACATCGCAAGGGGGAACTGTAACTTTCAAAGTTGAGGTATTGCTTATGGAAAACTCGAACTCGATAATCGCAAAAGATGCGACTTTGTTCAATGTAAATAGAGGTCCCCGTCTGATGAACAGCAAAACAGGGGGTTGCTTTGTGTTTCCCTCTCAAGGAATAGGAATATCAACCATGTTTGTTCTGCATTGCCGTGAATGGTACGACGAGAATTTGCCGCTTAGTTATCGATTATTTTACCATGGAAAGTTTTCGACCGTTATATTTCACTCTGGACCAGAGCCAAATGTAAGCACAACTTTACCACCTGGACAAGCAACTTATGACTACAACTTGAAATTAGAAGTTGTTATAACAGACGCAAGAGGAAGTGAAAGTAAAGCAGATTTAATTGTGAAGGTATTTCCAATCGATATCATGAAAATGCTTTCAAAACGCTGTGATCATATTTTAGATTCTATTCAGGAATGCGAAAGTGTTATCCTACTGAGTACGTCTATCTATTTTGTAAGTCATATCAATGCAAGCTATTCAGTAAATGAGAAATAAAAAATAATAAGCATTCTAACAACTTGGGATGATGAAAGGAAGAATCACTGTTCAAAAGCACTACCTTTTCACGGTAGTTATTTATTTTCTGAATTTCTTGTAAATGACAGCTGGTATGCGCTTCCAATGTATCCCTCGATCCACTTTGTGGTCTCTTTGCTTCTTCCTTTTTTCCCTTCACTTTCGTTTGAAATAAAGGGGACAAAGTTGATGCCGAAGAGAAAAGCAAATCCAAAAAAAATATGATATACAAGCTTGAAATCGTTGATGTTGCTTTTTTCGTTAAAATTTCTTATATTCTGTTGCCACAGGTGGAGCCATCTAACAATGTGGAAGATTTCCAAAAATTCCTTAAGAATTTTAAGGAAACCGCTGGATTACTTGTTAATAACGGCAAAACGGACACGACTGTAGAAAAGGCTTTGGGCCTAATACAGACTGTTGAAAGGATTTTTGAAAATGAATCAAGCGTCCAAAACAAAGTAAGAACTATTGTAGCAGTAGCAGTAGCAGTAGCAGTAGCAGTAGCAGTAGCAGTAGCAGTAGCAGTAGCAGTAGCAGTAGCAGTAGCAGTAGCAGTAGCAGTAGCAGTAGCAGTAGCAGTAGCAGTAGCAGTAGCAGTGCAGTAGCAGTAGCAGTAGCAGTAGCAGTAGCAGTAGCAGTAGCAGTAGCAGTAGCAGTAGCAGTAGCAGTAGCAGTAGCAGTAGCAGTAGCAGTAGCAGTAGCAGTAGCAGTAGCAGTAGCAGTAGCAGTAGCAGTAGCAGTAGCAGTAGCAGTAGCAGTAGCAGTAGCAGTAGCAGTAGCAGTAGCAGTAGCAGTAGCAGTAGCAGTAGCAGTAGCAGTAGCAGTAGCAGTAGCAGTAGCAGTAGCAGTAGCAGTAGCAGTAGCAGTAGTAGCAGTAGCAGTAGCAGTAGCAGTAGCAGTAGCAGTAGCAGTAGCAGTAGCAGTAGCAGTAGCAGTAGCAGTAGCAGTAGCAGTAGCAGTAGCAGTAGCAGCAGCAGCAGTAGTAGCAGTAATAGCAGTAGTAGCAGTAGTAGCAGTAATAGCATTAGTAGCAGTAGTAGTAGTAGTAGTAGTAGTAGTAGTAGTAGTAGTAGCAGTTGTAGTAGTAGTAGTAGTAGTAGTAGTAGTAGTAGTCCGTAGTAGTAGTAGTGGAGGAGGAGGAGGAGGAGGAGTAGTTAGTAGTAGTAGTGGTAGTAGTGGTAGTAGTGGTAGTAGTAGTAGTAGTAGTATGCATGTGTACTAGTGTGACCGCCGCGAATAGTCACGTTAATTACATTTGCCTTACTCTAGCTTCTGTATTTAACTCAATTTTCTTTAGCTTTCTCAGCTTTATCTTTTATTTACTATAAGAATGCTATTTATATATGTATTTACAGGTAAAAGAGGATATACTCGCCAGCATTGAGCATATTAAGATGAAAAATCTTCCTGAAATAACACAAGTCGTTGCTGTTGTCGCATTTGCAACTAACCAGAAGGGAACCCTAAGCAAAAGGTCTAGAGTAAGTACTTCTGTATCAAGCTATATTAAATTTCCCGCATAAACTCTTATAATCGGAGAAGGTTTAAAACTTTACCACAGGAGCTTTAACTCCTTCAAACATTCCGCATTAATTACAGAAGGATTACATGGCGTGCTCAACAAACACAAAAATCAACTTGTTAGGGCAGCACGATATGTGTTTCTCAAATCTCTTTTTCCTCTCTGTTTAAGATCAGACTTTTTTAGTTAATATTATACCTTACATAAACTTTATTCATGTCCAAACATTCTGTAAATTTATTTTGACCAAAGTTAACTAGCGTCCATGGATTGCGTCACGACGCACTAGTTTGCGAAAGAGAAGACGGGAAACATTGGTTTTGGACTAACTTTGGCCACGCTAGGGGCAAGTTTAATCAATAAACCTACATAATTGTACAAAATACCAAAACCCAAAGAAGCGATGTCTTCAAGAAAGGTGGGGCGAGAATAAACACGCCGCACCTAGAATAACTAAATACGATTACAATCTAGTATCTTCCATAATATCCAAAAGTTAAAAAATAATAAATTATATCTTATGTATTTAATGTTAACTATATTGGGATAGATTTAATTAATATATACCACTTATTAACCTCGTCCGTTCGGTCATTACAGGGAAATCTCAGACCGAGGTCTTGACAGTACGGACCGAGCGCAGCAAGGTCCGTACAAAAAAGACCGAAGTCTGAGATTTCCCTGTAATGACCAAACAGACGAGGTTAATAAGTTATTTATTATATGGCCTTTATATGTTGTTTTGCTCACTTTTTGCCTCTTCTTCCTCTGGATAGTAAAATTCGCTTTCGCTGTGGCTTTCTTCGTCGCTCATTGTACACTGAGAAGTATCTCTAAGCTATACAATTTTTTTTTTCAATTATTGAAAAGATAAATGTATTTTGTTTATGTTTTCGGTTGATTTAATGTTTGGTTTCGTAGCTTTTCATCGCAACTGAAAAGAGCCGTGAATGAAGCCGAGAACAATTTCCGTAATGACCGGTCATTACAAGAAAATATTGCCCGCTAAGCAGCCAATCAGAGCGCGCGAAACATTGATGCCATATAATAAATTGCTATAATCATCATTCGAATATTTCAATTTATGCACAATTTTTGTTAAATTAAGTTAATTGCTTCGTAAGACAAGTCCCTTTGCTAAAAACAAATAAGTTTAGATCCATATTTATTAATTTCAAGTAATGATAATTCTTAGACAGTATACTGATATCCCCATCTTAAAATGTGAATATTTGCTGAGCTGAAATGTTGTCCAGCCTTTCCGATGTATTAGGCAATAATGCACTAACGACACTGAATGGGAAGCACAGGTGTAGCGGTATGAGCACTCGCCTCTCATCAATGCGACCCGAGTTCGAGTCCCGCCGGGTTCGGTATTGTATATGAGTAGAGTTGTTTGTTGGTTCTCTCCTGTGCTTCGAGGGTTTTCCGGGTTCTCCAGTTTTTTCTAAAAATTCCAATTTGATCACGAAAGGAGGGCCACAGTTTTGTTAGCCATTGGCTATTAAGCACTGCCCTCGTAAAAAAGGACTTTATAATGACATTCTCAGGTGACGACTTCTATGTTCATCACAAATGTTCGCCACATGCTATGAAAGTAGCAATACAACAAGTATCGTGTAAGATGAAAATCTAACCATTTGTTAATCAATCTTTTTTCAGAAAAAGGCTATAAAGCTGCTCCAGCGATCTATAAGTGCTTTGGCAAAAATGTCAAATGCGATAGGTGGTAACTTGAAAATCGTATCCAGTATCAGCGCAACAGCGTTGCTAGGGATTGGGAAGATCATATCGTCATCAAATGCAGAAAATGATATTCAGGTATTTTAATATCCTTGGCCAGTAGTTTTTTAACTTTTCCTTATGAAATATTTTTTTTACAGTTATAGGAACCTCTGAATCACCTGCATTAAACTGTTTGCAAGTGCATGTAAAATATTGAGTGTCGTATTTCCTTGTGTCTGTTGACTGCGAGGCAGACCAACAAGTTAGCATCGTTACCGTATCCTTCCTCAATTTTTTTTTTTTTTTTTTTTTTTTACTTGTCTTATTTTTTTGTCAAGAACAAACATTTTAGCAGACGTTATGCCAGCATAAGTAACTAATTATTTTCCCTTTTCAGTCTAGAAATGATACAAAGCAAGCTGTTGAGATAACAAACGCTATTGCAGACGCTCTTGTATCGATGAAGGAAGTGGGGGATTCCCCTACGGTAGTTAGATCAAAAAGCATCGATATTTTAGTGTATCGAGCAGAGCCATCTGATATTAGCGGCCAAGCAATTTCCGAAGGAAACAGTGGAGTCCAACTTCCTTCCATGGACGTTTTGTTTGAGAAAAATGGCAGTGCCCCGTACGTGGATTTTCAGGTAATCTCCCTTGGATGAGTTAGAAACCGTGGCCAATTATGTCAGCGTACACTTAATGTGCAAAAACTTATGTGCAAAAACTAATAATAATAGTAATAATAATAATAATAATAATAATAATAATAATAAAATAATAATAATGATAATAATAATAATAATGATAATGATAATAATGATAATAACAATAATAATGATAATAATAATAATAATATTAATTATTAATAATGATAACAGCAACAACAACAACAACAATAATAATAATAATAATAATAATTATAATAATAATAATAAACTATATTTATGTGTCGAATAACGTAAGCATATATATACTTATTGTGGACACTATAAACTGAATAAAATAGAAAATTATACAAATAATATCTATATACAATTACAAACACTAATATAACTATAAGAAACGCATATAATAATAAAATAATAATTATTTTTAAAAATTCGAATTTTTCTCATTGAAGTTTACAAACCGAACTCGGAAATAAACCAGCAGAGCATATCGGCTTAGTGCTGGGCAAGGATTCAAAAGGAAGACCTTACGGGTGTAAAACGTTAATCATCTCACTACTTTGAGATGCGTTAGCTGTCCATGACCACTCTTGTATCCAGATTTCAGTGGTCTAGTGTGCTGTGTAAACTTGTATTTGTAGGTAGATGTTTCTTTCTATCTCGACTCATGCTCATTTGAAATCTTTGTTTTCTTCTTGTAGATGATTATGCATTCCAAAAACCCATATGCTTGGGATTCTGCTTCCAACCTCGTTACATCAGGTGTTTTGGATATAAATCTAAAGTTAAGTTCGGGGAAAATGTCTGTATCAAACTTGGAAAAGCCCATAGGCATTACCGTTGCAACAAAGAAGTTGGAAGCTACTCCGACCACTGGACCCGAGACAAAATACTTCGCCAAGCCATCAAATGGGTCTAACAACTTAAGATACCATTCTTTTAACTTGAACTCTAAATTACATACCGTAGAGTTTAAAATTGTTCCCGATCTTGGTGTTTCACTGAACGTGTACGTACGCTCTGGCCAAAGACCCACCACCCAACATTTTAATCTTACAAGAAGGATACCGGACTTTACACCATGTAATTCTCCACGGAACGACACCTTGATAGAATGCAGCACTGACCCTTTTGTTATCAGGATCACAAGCAAAATGACCGGGAAATTAGGGATCCATTACCTTGCTATTCAATATCTTATGAGAGATTCTAACTCAATTGACGTTAACAAAAGTCGGAGTCAAGAAGTACGCTCATTGCGTGAACAAAGAGACTGTGAAGACAGTAGAAGAAGAAAAAAGAGATCATGTGTTGGTGTAAAGGATCCACCGACAACTCCGGCTCCTACGCCACTCACAATTATTCCTGTTTATGATGTGAACACCGATGTGAATTACACACTAACATCAACGGTATCTTTTTGTGGATACTGGTATGAGGAGAAGGAAAAATGGACAACTGACGGGTGCAAAGTAAGTACTATAAGACCTGAATTGAATATTTTATATTTATTAACGAACATCAAAAGGAGATGAACGATGAACCACATATTTACAAACTAAACTCAACTGAACAGAAATATTGAAAAGGAAAACGGAAAGCACTTTGTAACATCCTCCAGAACGATGAAAGACACTGCGATGTCTTATAGTCAACAGGAAAAGAAACAACTCACCGTCCGTCTCGTTTTTATGTTCATTTTCATATCTATTTAATGTGGACAACGAACCACGCAGAGAAGTATTCTGTTGATAAAACTGGTTGTGACAAAAATATTAAGGGCGCACACACGATAGAGTTTGAACACTATTTTTACTTTGATTTTTATTTTATTCCAACCTCGAGATAATCAGATATAATACAAGTTTTTTCCTGGTAAAAGTACTAGTCGAGTCTTTTCCCAAGACCTATAGCACTAGTAAGACTTCATACTGACATATCTAGTAACAGCCATACAATGATCTAACTTTACCTAATTGCTCTACTATTTTTCTGTTTATAAAGTTCTTGAAGTTCCTGTTGTTATTATTATTATTATCATTGTTGTTATTGCTTTTTAATGTTAACAGGTTGGAAAAACGTCAGGCAACGGCAAGATCAACTGTCTGTGTAACCATTTGTCTGCTTTTGGAGGCGATTTCTTCGTAGCTCCTAATCCCATCGACTTTGACAAAGTTTTCTTGGAATTTGGTCGGCTTGGTGAAACCGGAAATTATGTAGTTCTTTCAACTGTCTGTGTGTTGTGGGCTCTGTATGTTTTAGGGCTACTTGTTGCCAGAAGAGCTGATATCTTGGACAAGAAAAAGGTCAATTTCGACATATCCACTATGTACTTTCATTGCAGCTGTTTGGGAAAAGCATTATTCAGCGATTATTGATAGCTATTTGATTTAATATTTGATTTATAACTTGAGGGGCACGTACCCACCCCACCCCACCCCCCTCTCCCACCATTCCCCTTTCCGCCTTTCCACCAAAAAAGTTTGCTTTTGGCAACAAAATGTTATTTTTTCGTCGTGCATTGCCAGGGATTCTTTAGCTTTACCCCCAATTTGGGAATTAGTGCAATTAATAGGGTGTATACCTACATCTTCGTTTTATTTTTACAGAAAAACTTTAAATATATGTGTTAAAATATCAAATGCTTTTAATTAGAGAGGTTGTGATGCCAGTCAACTTGAATCGAGGCTAGCGCTATTCAATGCCCTGACCACTAAACTAAAAATGAATTTATATTGCTGCAGTATCTTCTCGAATTGACTCTATTTGGTCTAAAAAAATCAATATTCAATTTTAGTAGGATTAATATTTTAAAGAGATTTTCTTAAATCAAATAGTTCCTTGTTGGTTGTTTGTAAATTCATAATAGTTCGTTTTATCAACCATGAATTTAATAAATATGATTTTTTTATTCCAATATTTCAGGTTGTTGTGGAAGTGATTCCATACGAGGGTGATTGCTCTATTACTTATCAATATAAGATATCCATAGAAACTGGCATGTGGTTTGGCAATGGTACTACAGCTGACGTCAGCATTGCTATCTACGGATCAACGAACACTACTGGCACGATTCAGCTTACAAATTCAGAAACTGATAAATATTTTTTTTCTAGAAGCAGCGTAAATACGTTCATTATTTCTTTGCCATATTCACTAGGAAGCATATACCAAGTTAAAGTTCAGCACAACAATGGAGGTTCGGATCCGTCATGGTTTCTGAAGGACATTTTGATATTTGATATGAGTTCAGATGAGAAATGGTTCTTTTTAGCTAATCGTTGGATTGCTGTCCACAAACACGACGGAAAATTGGAATGCACACTTAAAGATATCAAAGCTGATGGTAAAATAGGTTTTATGAGCGCTTTTCATTCCAGAGTTAGTAAGAAACTGGGAGAATCACACTTATGGATATCATTATTCAGTCGACCACCACAAAATCCCTTCACGCGATGTCAAAGACTTTCCTGTTGTTTGTCAATCATATTTGCTGCTATGGTAACCAACGCAATGTTCTATAGATTCGGTATAGAGCCTAAAGACACAATACGCATTGGTAGTCTCAAGATAAGTTGGACTGAAATAAAAATAGGAATGCAAAGTGCTTTCATTGCCGTCCCAGTGAACATTCTATTGGTGCTTATCTTCAAAAATATAAAGCATCTGGACCACACAACTACAGATAACGATGGAGAGCTAGGGAAAAAATCTAGTGGAGTTTTACCTGGGTTCTTTCTTTACATAGCATGGGTACTTTGTTTGTCAGTGGCCGCTGCATCTTCTGCATTTATTGTGTTTTACAGTCTTCAATGGGGTACCAGTACTTCCAATCAATGGCTAAAGTCCATAATGGTATCACTGGTAGAAGATTCGTGTGTAATTCAGCCAGTCAAAATTCTTTTTGTAGCTTTCTTACTATCTCTCATTTTGAGGCGTCCCGAAGACCACGACACTGTAAATATTCTACCGATAAAAGCAAAAAGAATTTCGGTTAAGGGGACTGCATCACAGCCTTCTTCTGAGGAGCTAGAAAACAGCCGTCGCTTCAAATCCCAAAAATTAAAGCTCACTCTGGCACTTATTGAGATTGCTCTTTTCGTTTTCTTTATTATACTGCTTATAATTGTTGTCTATGGAAATCGAGGAAACTCAAGATTCAATATAACTGATTGCCTGAAGAACACTTTTAAAAAATTTGAAAAGGTTTGTACAAAAGTATATTTTCCCTGCAAAAAATAATTGGGCAAATGACGAACATTTTTAAACTTACCATTTCAATTAAGGCTGGGGTACTTTAACAAAGGGATTTATTACACAGAATTATTACCATGGCCCAGTTGTACGAAGGAGGGGGGAGGGTAGTGCTGTTCAACGGATACAATCTTATCCAGTTAATAAATAATAACAAATAATAACAACCAGTATCAGGTGAACTGATTAGGCGCGCACAGCGTTATTCATTCTGTTACTACGAAGAGTAAAAATGAAGAAAAGATAACATCCTCGCAGCTACCTCATATCATCGTACGGTTAGAATAGTTAGAATAATTTCATCTTTTTATCAACAGATCACTAATCTGAAACTGTTCTGGGCTTGGACAAGGAATCAATTTCTTCAAGAGGTGTACAACATCACGTGGTACAACAATCAAGCTTTTAATGGACCCGAAGGCTTTATCGGCAACAGAGACATGTTTTTAGTTGGCATGCCTCGACTGAGACAAATTAGAATAAAACCAGGTAACGACACTTTGAGGGGGGAAAAGTGGACAAACATATTGATCAATGTTATCCATAAATCAAGTCCTAGCATCATTCTTTTGTTAATTTTAATAAATTCTTTCTCTTTCTTTTGTTCGTACAGTCATTCGTTTATGGGTTGGTTGGTTAGTAGTTTTCCGTTTAAAACGTCTGTCAAATAATGAATCAACATTTTTAAATTTATTTTTGCACCCTAGATCCACTTTGTCTCGATGGTACGACTTTGATAGAAATACTACACTTCAAGAGGTGCATATCTCTCTATTCAGCCAGCAAAGAAGAAACATCAAGGTACAATTTGATTGGCTGGACACCTATTCGAAATACATCAATTTACCATTCCTTCTTCAATTTGGAAAAAGTGTGTCCCAAACCTTGGCGTTATCACACAGCAAGAGAACTGTCGGTGCTTCCCATAGGAGGAGGAGCGTCCGTTTATTATGGAGGCGGCTTTGTTGCCGATCTTGGTTACAATATCAAAACTGCCCAGAACGTTTTAACAAATTTACATCAAAATAGGTGGCTAGACAGCTTAACTGTTGCTGTTTTGGTAGAATTCACCATATTTGAACCAAGTAGCCATTTGTTCTCAAGTGTAAGACTTTTGTGTGAAAGACTTCCTACTGGAGGATTGAATTTAGTATCCAAATTCCATACCATTCCCGTCTATTTTCGTAAAGCAGGATCATCTAATGTGAGCCAGACATTCTTGCCTCTGTTTATGATTGTAGTAATTCTACTGTTTGTCTTTGAACTCGTTCGAATATTTAAAGGTCGCTTGGACTACTTTCTAGAAGTGTGGAATTGGTTTAGTTTATCCCAGTGTTTCGGTTCAATGGCAACAGTGGTCATCTTTTTCTTCAAGCAAAAGTACACCACAGCTTTTGTTCAAAGAATTCAGCAAAATCCCTACGAAACAACAAGCTCTGACATTCTAGTTTTATGGTCAGATGTCGAGGCTTACATAATATCATTTGTTATCTTCGTTACGACTGTAAAATGCTTACGGCTTATTCGTTTCAATAGTCATGTTTGCCAGATGACGTCTACTTTAAAGATATCTGGAAAGTTCTTGTCTTCTTATATGGTATCGTTCGTTGTCATTATCCTTGCTTTTACCCAGATAGCCAGTACATGTTTTGGATCTGTATTCCTCACTTATTCCACCTTCATACGAACAATTGGAACGTTGCTTCAGCAACTCATCGGAGGCCGACTTTACTTTACTGCAATTCGTTCTATTGATCCACTACTTGGACCAATATACACATTTTCTTATATCTTTGTGGCTAATGTATTCCTTATAAACATGTTCATTGCTATATTAAATGAATGCTATTCATCCGTTCGGAGCTCCTTTGAAACTTTTTCGGATGCTGAACTTGGGCATTTACTGATTGCGTCTCTCAAAAACCTTGCAGACCAAACAATAATGAAAGCAAAGATGACGGCCAAGAAGATTCTCCGTAGAAAAAGAGGCGCTTACGACTTTTCAGGGGGAAAGTATCGCTGTCACTCTTTGTCAACTGCCACTTTAAGGTCAAAATATCTGAAATTCAAAAATGCACTTCACGACCAAAATCTAAGAAGACGCCAAGGAAATTACAACTTTAAAGTCATTGAAGATAGCAGTGGATATTGCTTTCACGTTATTCCGAGTGAGGTCATCCTAGATTGTGATTATTCTGATATCCTAAGTATTTCTTATAAACCACTGAGCCCTTATGATATTCAGGAAGCGAGAAAAGATTGCACGATAACATCATTAACCCCAAAACCAAGTCTGACATCCTTGAATTCTGACTCGAGTTTAAGAAATGCACACAAGGATGATCATCTCATATCAGTTGCCCAAAAAGAATATCCTAACATAAGCCAAAGTGACTACGAAGACGAGAATGCGCAGCTTCAGGACATTAAAGGCAGCTTGTTAGACATCAAGAATTGTTTGATGTCCCTACCTTCAGTTTCGTCGACAGCAAATGACAGTGCTTATGAGAACAGCTCGGGGTTGCTTTGGGAACCGTTTAGTGGTAGTGAAGATGATGTCAATTTCGATTATTTTGAGACGGTTATCTCACCGCATGGAACACTATCAAAGTATTAGATTGCAGAAAAAAAACATTAGCCACGTAGCGCTTTTAGTGTACCACATGTACACGAACCCTTTAACAATACTTTGAGTACTGACTATACACGAAGTAAATAGTTGGATGATGTTATAGTAGCTCTTGATTTGAGTGATGCGTCTTTAAGTTAAGAAAAGTTAAGTTGGGAAAGAGTTTCCAAAATTAGAGGGATATCTCAAAAATTAGGACTCTTAAACTCCAGCGCATGTGGGCTTAGCCACATACATTGAGCGATTCCGAGACTTTCATATTTTGTTATTCTAATCAATTTGTGCTTTCTTTTTACCGAACTCATACGCTGGAGTTTAAGTGTCGTCAATTTTGCCATGTAGAAAGGCTGACACGTGACAGCAATGTATTTGTCAAGTAGAAAGGCTGACACGTGACTTTCATGTATTTGTCTTTTAACTCTCCTGAAAAGGATTCAAATAATCAATAATAGAAAGGATATTTATTATATACATATCGATATTAACTCATTAAAACTCATTAAAAAATGTTTAACTAAGGGCACTAGGAGAAAGCACAACGTCGAAGAAGGTCTCTTAATTTTGTGGAGACTAGTTTGGAATAATATGTATTAAATACACACAATGGGCTCTTCTAATGTCCCAAAACTGAAAAAGGGTCTAATATATAAGACTGCAGTAGTTTATAAAGTATATATATATATATATATATACTTTATAAACTGCTGCAGTCTTATATATTTAGACCCTTTTTAGAACCGCTGGGAGGACAGGATCACAAAGGATATATATACATATATATACACTGGATCGCTAAAACTTTGACATTCATTGATATATATTTATATATATATGTCCCCTATTTTCTGTTGTATTTCCACGATTCTTTTGTACCGCTGGGAGGCCAGGAACACAAAGGAGCATGAAATAGTCAGTAGCCTAATTGACCTTATTATTTCCTTAATCCTTACAGCTTTGTCATTTCAGAAACTGGGGTACCGTTTCTCGTGAAAAAGAAACAAAAGGGAATAATAAGGTTAAGTGACCTAGACTTACCACTAGGTGAATACTCGAAAAAGATAGCGCGAGTTCTTTGCGAACAAAGAAAAATAACTTTGAGAAAGTCTATATTATAACCCATTGCATGCGGAAACCACTATTAATTTAATATGCAAGGGAATATATTGCTTAGTATGAGATATTCCTACACATTCGTATGCAGTGCGTCTAGGGTTTTACCCTCGAGGTTTTTTAATTGAATGATGAGGTTCTGTGCCACAAATTCTTCAAGATACATATCGTCTGGTTATCGTCGTTTTTTCACAACAAAGTAACAAGGCGACTTTGAATGGATTATGATATTGAGGTTAAGAAGTTTCAGAAGAGATTCCCTGAAAACAAATTCTAAATTGAGAGCTCCAAACACAAAATCAGTAGCTCAATAATATCCAAGTTTAGAAAACTATTTTCAGAAAGTGCTTTCCATATTCAGGAGATTACATTCCAAGTTCAGAAAATAATTTAAAAATTCTGAAAATAATTTAAAAATTCTATGTACATATTGACTGAGTTGGGTCGGGCCGCACGGGAAAATATTTGGCTCGAGGTCATGTCGTACGGAACGAGCGCAGCGAGCATTTTATCATATGACCCAATTTTCATCGTAAAAAAGGCTGAAAGATCTTGCTAACCTTGAGGAATACAGCGCGCGTAGGGGAATAGGCGACTTGCACTAAGAGGTCACGTGATCAAATCGGCAATTGTGGCTGGCATCTTACAGGATTTTAGCTATGCGAGAATGTAAAAAACACTTGATCATTTGGCTTCCTTCTATGATTTATAGCAAGGAAAAACGGACTTTCTGGACTTTTGGTTTCTTCGGGACGCCTATAAACAAACTGCTTATAGCAGGCCACAGGACATTTCTTGTTGCCGCTCTCATAAGCTCTTGGTCGGAAGGCTCTCTTGTGTTCATTTTCATCGCCGTGTCTGGTTTTAGTTTCTCTTTCTTGGAACCAATCTACATACTCTTCGCCATTTATTTCATCTTTCTTCAAAAGCATCTACAAACTTCAGTTGTCTCGCTTCGTGTCGTGCTCTATGACCAAAGTGCAAAGTAAGCAAGAACCACATAGTACGTGAAAGGATCTCTGGATCATGGACTCCAACCTCGTTTTCATTAAAAATAGCATCAATATCTTTGCTTGTCAGAGGAGCAGTAGCATTTGGCTTGTTTCCTTTGCCTTCTTTTCTTAATTCTCGTCGTCTGGACATCAAGGCCTGTCTGGAAAGCTTAAACTCTTCATCTTTTAAGATGTTTACTTTTGCATTTTTATCGTCAAGGTATCGCTGGATACTTCTTGAGAACCTTCTTGAGGGCTTGAAGAACCCAACAAAATGACCGCTCGCCAACATGATTGGCTTCATAGCTCAGTTGGTAGAGCATCGCACCGGAATCGCGGAGGTCATGGGTTCGATTCCCGTTGAAGCTTGAAATCACTTTTTCAAGTCTTTCTTTACAGCGTTCGCTTAGATCGCTCATTCACTGTGATGATCAACACATCTATCATTATTTCACCACAGTTCTGCCCATTCAATTTCCACACTTGTTATTTATGAGGGTTTGAAGAACCCAACAAAAATGACCGCTCGCCAACATGATTGGCTTCATAGCTCAGTTGGTAGAGCATCGCACCGGAATCGCGGAGGTTAACGGTTCGATTCCCGTTGAAGCTTGAAATCACTTTTTCAAGCCTTTCTTTACAGCGTTCGCTTAGATCGCTCATTCACTGTGATGATCAACACATCTATCACTTCTTGAGAAGGACGACATTGTAT
Organism: Actinia equina; assembly: GCA_011057435.1. NCBI lineage: Eukaryota > Metazoa > Cnidaria > Anthozoa > Actiniaria > Actiniidae > Actinia > Actinia equina. Next base: position 275,394 of record WHPX01001433.1, on the reverse strand, counting down.
CAGGTTCATACAAAGTAGTGTCTTTCTTTTTTGCCTTTATGTAGAAGTTGGAAAGAAGACTGTCAAGTTGAGTTGGAGGGATATTCTCAATTTCTCTTTCTTCACAACATTCTTGTAAAAAGCGCTTCAGTATGTTCATGTCATACTTAGTTTTGCTGATTGTACTTGTCTTCTGTTGTGCTCGGATGTATTTCTGTATTTCATCGTCATTAATTGAGGAGATTAGACTCAAAATATGTCGCTTACTGAGCCAGTTCGGTGTCAGATATCTCGTCTGGATAGTAGAACTCGCTTTCGTCGTGTTCGCTTAAATTGTCAGTCATTTTAGCTTCTTTTTAAATGAAATTTAATAGTTACATCCAAAGAGGGCCGGACGGATTTTGAGCAGGGCCGGACGGGTTTTTCCGGCCCGCTTACGTCAACCCGTCCGGCCCCCATCACGTGACTTTTTCCAATTGTTTTATTAGAGCGCGCGAGTAGGGCCGTACGGGTCATATGATAAATAAAATTAATCCATTAGTACAAGAAAAAATAGAGAGAATCATACTGTATTTTGCAGTTGGCAAATTTCACATATGAACAATTCGGTATCAAGTAACAGTGACGGAGTCGAAAATGCCAAAGTAATGAGACTTAAGTTCAATCGTTTTAGTTATAGCTTGTCATGAACGATATCCAAGTACAATGGCTTTAAATGTTAATGAGCACATAATATTTAAGAGACGTTGACTGTAAAACTCGACGAAAAATCGAAGAATGTCGGAAAATGGGGTATGACGAATATAAAACATATTTTGTGCGCAGCTAGTATTATTGAAATAAATAACTTTGATCGAGTTCGTTTTTCAAAATATCTACTTTTATGAGAATTGGAGATCAATTAATAATGCCGCCGTTTAGGGGCATGGGGAGAGTATGTAAAATTAAAGTTTTTTCGATAAGTTTAAACTTGTGTTTCAGCCGTCAAAAAATAAAACAGAAAACTGAGAGTCATTTTTTCTTAAAGCTTGGCTTTTCCTTAATAGATCCAAGTCATTTTCCATTCGAAATAATCGTTGTAAAACATTACAGGTCTATATATCTAGAACCATATTTTGTTATTAAGAAAATAGCGAAAAAAACGGCCTTTCAAAAAAATTGTTTTGCAAAGTGTCTGACCATCAAAGATCATTCATTTTTAGTATTTAGGATGCCAAAAGGATACGGAAGCTTGGGATAGATAGCTTAGATTGGGTTATTTAAAATATGTTCTGTTATGCATTGACAATTAACCTTAAATTTCAAAAAGTGCAATTACACCATAATTTGCGCAAAATCTCGAAATTACAACAAAGTCCAGCAAGATGTACCAAACAATAGCAAAAATATAAACCAAAAACTTAAATCTTCGTCTTTTATTTGGATTTATCTTAGAAACTATTTAACCGGAGCAAATATGAACTATGAAATCAATGATATGGTACCACAAGTACACAGGTATCCCATGCATTCCTTATTGGTCTAAATTACACAGTTTTTTATGCAAAAGACAAAAAACGTAATATCAAGATTGTTTGATTAAGATTAAATCAGCAAAATATTAATTTGTTCAATGTTTAAGAGTTTGGAATTTCCTTCCAGACACTAACGAAATAACAAGTAAAGTAAAGAAAAGAGTTACCACAGGCAGCACAACATCGAATTTAGTGTCGATATATTACAGTAAATGCAAGTGGCTGAAAAACAAACCAATTTTTTTCCACAAATTCTAATCATTTTACAATGTGTGTTTTATTAGCCTCTGCCGATTTTTTAGCTTCTTTGGAGGCGTTAAGCGAATATAGCGGTGCTAAAACTCGACACAGGCAAAGAAGAGACCACAGAAAAAAAGATTGTGTCTGATCAGTGAACCAATGTATGGAAAATGGAAAAAGTAAATGTTGACGTCACAATATTTTATAACAAAGGCATAACGTTTAGTTTTACAGATTGCATTGTTAACCAATCACAGCGGGCAGTCAGTAATTTAGTTTAATAACGTGAAATATTTCCGTCTGTAAAGCATACCACAATGTATGTCTGAGCTTCGTAGCTATTCATGGGAATTAGCGTTGCAGGACTCGGTTTTGCGAGTTAATAAATGTAGACGTAGATGAGCGCTGCGCTATTTAAAGCCGGGAGAGTTAATACTCTCCTCAGTTCTACTGTTAGGCAGCTCATCTTTTTTTCTTTTTCTTTTTCTTTTTCTTTTTCTTTTTTCCCATGTAGAAAGATATTTATAACTATGTTTCTTGTCATTCTTGAGGCAACAATTTGAAAAATCAAATGAACATGTTTCTGGAACATTTAAAGAGGTTTATAAAAATGTGCACAGCTAACGCCTCTAGCATCGGACGAATTGATTGCGACATCAGCACTTGTATGCCATGCAGGTACACGTGGAGGCAAGTCCTTGGATTTTCACAACAAACCCTTCCTTTCGATTTTGCGGAATCTCTGTTACACTTATACCAAAGTGTTCACACATTTGTTGTAGTACGTTTTTTGAGAACCTTCTTTTAAATTTCTCTGGAGTTTTCATTAACTCACATAGGTTGTTTTGGTTATAGGTTATTGGATGCGGGTGTGAAACTTGAGCAACAAGGTCTGTTCTCAGTCTTTGCAGCTCACTCTCTGATTCTTCTGCATTTATATCTGTTACGATTTCCAACACGTCTTCGTCGCTTACAGTTTCTGGATTTTGAGATTTCCTTTTAGCTGCTGCTAGTCTTGAAAAGTACGACTTCACTTGTTGATGGGTGAGGCAATCTTTAGCTGCAAACGTGCGATTTCCTTGCTCATCCCTTGCTAGAAGCATATCGTTGGCAACTGTTTGTGGATCGAATTTGTTGCCTGTGATTTCTCCTATTATAAACTTTTCTTTCAAGTACGATTTTACGGTAGTAGAAAACCGTACGTTTTTTTCGAAATTTGAGTGCCCAGCCTTGTGAACTAATGGAAGGTGGAGTACCTGCGGACGACGGTTTTTGCACCTCAGATAATGGCACAGATTCTTTGCGTGTACAATCGGGTTGAGAATTGCTGTCAAATTTGTCTGCCGCACTTTTTCTTCATGACATCTGAAAGTGGCACTGCAGAGCTTACTCTAAAATTATGCGAACCAGTTGCCAGGTGTTTGTTCAAGCCATTGAAGGTTAGAAACTCACTAAATAACACAGCCTTCTTCTGGACACTGATTTAGAGTCCTTTAGAGCTTTCCACAAAAAGCTTTCTTGCCCAGGAGCAATTATCTCAAGTACGGAGGTTATCCCTTGGCAAATTTTAAGAAGATGTTGCCGTTTTGTTCTGTCTGAGTTTTCATTCCCACGGATCTCTAAGAGTATACCTGACTGGACTGTGACCCCTGGTCTTTAATAATGCATTTACTGCAGATAACGCTTCAGTGTTTGCTAATGGCGTGGGTATGTATTCTGAACCCGGAGTACAAAGACCTGGTGAGACGGTTTCAGGTGTATCATGTATAATTTCTGAATGACACTTGTTTATAGATCGATCTGGCTTGGAATTGCCTTGGTGCTCGGGGTATCTGCACACTGTTCTCTTGTCAGCTTGAGCCCAACCACTACCAAGAAAAAACTACTGATAAAATCATCAAGAATAAGCTCTCGCCCCAGGCCCTTTTTCCAGGGAAAATTGGAAAAATTTTTCCTTGCTTAAAATGAAAAAAAGAGACAAAAATAAAACCACGAATTTTATCTATTCGATATATTCTTTCTTTGGTAGAAGTTTGGTGGAATTTGGAGAATCCGCATTTTCCGCGATTTCGTCGGGTTTTACAGTCAACCTCTCTTAATAACTTAAGAAGAGGCCTGTGAACAACTCAAATGCTGCACTTTGCTAACACTAATTCCAACGCTTACAAACCAAAAAAGTGAGGAAAACTACACTTTGTATCTTAGAATGTAACAACCTTACACGAAAGGGAGTCATCAAGGAGGACGACAGGGAATCTTTCATATATAAAAATATAACAGATGTTTTGGGGGAAACATACTCAAACAATTCACGTTATAAAAAGGAAATAACCCAGTCCCCAACATAACAGATAATAATCTGTGCTTTTAGTTTATTTTTGGTGTATAGACTTTTGGGGTTCGATATATTAAAAGAAAATTCTTTTTTTTTTGTCCCTATTGTCACTATTTGACATATAGTGGTGTCGTTTCGTTTCTTTTTGTGAAGTGTTTGTTTGAATTATTTATTATTTACATTTTCTAGAAATTCATTTAAAGTTGGCGCCTCCTGGGGTTCTTATCTGACAACATATTACTTGACTATCGCCTTACTCCTTAATGCTATTTGTATTATAATAACATCTAATGAGAAGCAAGACCCTCATTCATAATGAAACGATTGCCTATGAAGCACGGGAATAACGATTTGCAGGTTCTAGAATAGTTGAGTAAAAATGTTGAACTGCCAACATTAGGCTATACTGATATTATTTGAAGCAAATATCATAAATAAATCATTATGTTGGATTGTGAAAAGCCGCAACTCCAGGAAAGGACAAAAGGTTATATTGCAATCATAAATAAACATTTCAAGTCTACAGTAGTTTTAACAATATAGAATATGCTCACCTGGAAATGACTGGTTTAAGAAAAAATTTATTTCATATTTCAAACAGTAAGATATATGCTTGGTTATAATAAAGGACATTAAGTAATGCAATTAGTTATAAATAAAATATTGTATGAAAGTCGTTGCTCACAATTAGAGCTTTTTACTATTTTATACGTACGGCGGTCATCTTCAATATGTTCTACTTGTTATAATAATGGGCGTTCATGGACAAAAGATCACATCGTCAAGGTCTTTTTTAAATTTTGCACGATAAAAGAACGTTGTTCTAGAAGTAAAATAGGCAAATAAGGAATTAGGTTCCCCGACTTTGTTTAGTCGTCAGAATACGAGGAAATTCACCTTTTTTATGGTAAAAAAAACGCGAACAACGTAAACATGGAAAGCTGTCAAATATAAGTCATATTTTATTGAAAAAATAAATGAGTCGTTGCCATTTTTCATAGAGAACTAGAAAATAACCTAATAACTAGTAAGCGTTTGAAATGTGTGTTAAAAATTAGAAATATAAATTCAAATGTTATTGTGATTTAAAGCCTTCACGTTGCCTGAAATTAAATCCCTATCATACTCAAAATAAAATTATGTAATTTCGATTTGATCCCACCGTCTGATTGTTTCCTATAAAGTAAGTATTACCGAGTACTTTCGAAAAATGAAATAAAAAAGGGAGATGGCCGAGATGTCCATGTTTTAGAGCTATAAGAGATTAAAGACGTTTTTATGAGATTTTGCTTGTCAAAACATTGGAATATCGTCATCAAAATTCATTCGTAGAAAGGATGCGGGCGAACAATGCCGCCCTTGAAATTAAGACATCGTGGAATGCCTAGGGGACAAATATATGATAATCTATAGACTGCTGATTGCCAGGGTGTCTTCTTATATTAATTGATGTTTTTCAAAAAGAAGCACCTCTAAAAAGCAATTTGAATTTGCTGTAAGATGGAACAACATGTGATGGGAAGCTCGGGTGGCGTGGGCCGCCTCTCTCTCGAGTTTCCCCAGTCTCGTTGTCGTATTTGAGTAGAGTTTGTTGGTTTTCTCTCGTGCTTCGAGGGTTTTTCCTCCGAGTTCCCCAATTTTCCTCCCTCCACAAAAACCAACTTCTAAATTCTAAATCGATCTACCGGCTGCATTATCCGTTGAGTCGCAAGGCCTGTTAGGCATTATGCCGTCCACCCAGGAGTGGTAAACGCATTAGATACCTTCTAAGACTTCATCAATTACACTCTCTGAAAACGTAACTTGGCCACTCTATGCTTTTTTTTAATCATGTTCTCCCCGTTTGTATCCTATAGTTAAAGATTGGTGCATAATCAGTAAAGAAGGTTTATTTAACGTACACTAATGTCATGTTTTGCGAATGGTTCGTGCAATATAACTATAGTGTATTTATCCTGGCAGTTCCTAATGTGAAGAGCAAATCTTTCTAGCTAAGGAAGTAGTTAAACCTCGCATAATTTGACCCAATTATTTCGACTTTACTCTAATCCATGTAGTCTTATCTAGTTGTCTTAAAACGAAGGTCTAATCAAGGGAGGCAGGTAAGGGAGGAAAGTAAGGGTCAAACGTTGGATCACCATGTGGATCATGGTCTAAGACAGCCAATTCAGTTGTAGCTAAAGGAACACCGACGTTAAATAAAATTACTCCTTACCGGCTTTAATGAAAACGAATATTGTGGTTAACCAAGTAAGCACATGAAAAATTTAAATGAGAATATTCTATTAAGGCAACTATTTTCGATTAGTCAAACTGTCGTAATTTACTAAAGTGAACAAATCTTGAAACATTATAGTCTTTTAATTCACGTTCAGCTATTCAGTGAAATTCAACGGCAATCGAATAAAAAGCGATCGGCCACAGTATTTAAGTGACACCACATTGTCTTTACATTTTTAGTGTGTCATAATTCTTTTAAAACGAGAACAAATTCATTCGGAAAAATAAATGAAGTATTTTATTAATAATTCAGGGACAAATGAATGAAGCTGCAAGGAACAGAGTTCAGTTCCAAGGCTAATACTACTTGAGTAGGAACTTTTGATGCAAGAGAGTCTCTCGAACGGCTCCTGGAATTCATGGTAACATGAAATCGACGTATTTTACTTGACTAGCGACCTCATCTTTATCCTTACATTTAGAGGTGCTACTAAGAAGAGAGGAAAAAAGACAAGAAAATGTCAAAAGTCTTGCTCCGTCTTAGCTTTGCGTCAATCAATCTTTCCAGAGTTCCTTCGCTATTATCTTACAAATCTAATCGAACTCCAAACTTCAAAATAGATCACTTTATCGAACGTTTCCAAAGAAGAAAGGAAAAACCCCCGCCCATGATCGTTAATAAATACCCTAGCATAGTTAAGGGGTAGTTCGTTTTACGTGTGTGCCTAATGAGAAGGCACAGTATTACACTTGTTTTTATCTACATCGGAATGATGAAACTTATGGTGATGAGGAGGGGGCAGGGCAGAGGAGGGGGGGAGGGGCAGGGTATGTAATAAACCGCTGCATCTGCTCCCCCCCCCCCCCCCCCCATCCCTCCCATTAAATACATACGCGGCTTTAGGTATTAGCAAAGTCTTCGAGATTCTACAAAATAGATTAAAAACAATTAATTTGCTTAATGAAAAATAGTGAACCAAGGTGACGTGCACTAAAGCTCAAATCATTGATTTGACCTCCCATGATGTTGATCATTTTCTCTTACTATAAATTAAAAACAAACTTTTATTGGTTTTTCTTAAGAAATCCAATTATGACGTAACAATACTAGAACGATTCTCGTTATCAAGCTTCTCGACTCTTTTATCTCTTTTAGTGGGGTTGACATGTAAAAAACAGGCGCTCGATGGAGAAATTCGTTCGGTAAAATGCCTGTAATTCAACTTGTATTCCTTCTAATTTTGGCGTTCCGAAAAAGTTATGGACAAAATGGTAGGTCGTTATTTTTAATGTTTCTTATTTTCTTGAAGCCATAACACTGATCGATGAAAACACTTTATATACCAATACATTGATCTCATTAACTGAACTACAAAACTTCTTCACATATCCCAAAGATATCGAATAACAAACTGTTAGACAATAGGAACGACTAACAGAAATTAACTAGAAAGAATAGTTTGTTCTTAAGTTAAGTTTTTAAGATATCGAATAACAAACTGTTAGACAATAGGAACGACTAACAGAAATTAACTAGAAAGAATAGTATGTTCTTAAGTTATGAACAAAATGGTAGGTCGTTATTTTTAATGTTCCTTATTTTTTTGAAGCCATAACACTGATCGATGAAAACACTTTATATACCAATACATTGATCTCATTAACTGAACTACAAAACCTTTTCACATATCCCAAAGATATCGAATAACAAACTGTTAGACAATAGGAACGACTAACAGAAATTAACTAGAAAGAATAGTATGTTCTTAAGTAGCAAAGTAGAGTAACAAGAACGGCTACCTAAAAACTTCTCCTTCAGAGCCTGATGTAAAATGCAAACCCGAAATTCATTCTTAAAAACGAATTTATTTATTTTTTGAGATATTACTTTTTACTCAAACCAAAAATTTGGTAAAGTGGTCTTTTTTCTTCGTGTTTTCTTAGGATATTACGACTCTTCGAATGATTTGAAGTTTCTAAAAATATACTGTATAAGAAATATGCTCTTCAGATAATTAAATTTGCTCGATTATTCTTCATTGCAAAATACCAATTAAAATAAATACATCAAAAGAATACATTATCTTTTAATCATTGTGATCAATTCAGTGTATAACTCGTTAGTCCAGTTTGGCCAGTTGTTGAACTGAATGCGTAAAAGAGTTGCTCTTAAGTCTAAATGATGGAAAAACCGTATTCATATTAATTAGCTCATACGTATTATAGTGGTACTCTCAACATACAACTTCGACTGAACTCAGCAAACACATCTGGACTCTCAAAGACATTATTAATATCGGGTACTCCATTTCATGGCGCTTCCTAACTTCAAGCTTGGCCTACACCAGCTCCAGCAAAAGATGTAACCTTTGCCTTAAAGGATAATCTATCGACCGGAATTCTCATCATTAAATATATAAACGTCCCCCCCCCCCCCCGAAATTTGATGGATTGAGAAATTTTTTGAATCTTCAAACGCAAGCCCCCTAATTTTTCAGACTGTTTTCTCTATCCTATTTTTACCTTTCAGATTCATTCAAATTGGGCTCCCTACTCTCGTATGGGGAGATCCGCTTTTAGGCAGTGCCTAAATATATATATATTAAGCTAAGAACCCTACCGTCTCAAACCTTGTATTTCAATTGATGCCAAAAACCCCTTAAACAAGCTTACACAAGAAGGTTGATCATTATCTTCCTTGAGGCAAGCATAAAGGAGAAAGATTCTAAACAGCAAGTTAGTTCACTGAGGAACAGGACGTAAAAAACGTATAGACGTAAGCGTGATTTCGTTCACAAAACCGTTTAATTTCCATATATACAATGCTTTAGTCCAGCCACACTTTAATTATTGTAGTGAGGTTTGGGATACTCTTGGTCAAGATCACTCAACCAGGCTTAAAACTACTTAAAATAGATCTGCACAATTGAAAATGAAAATGACGTTACAACGAGCAAAGTCAAAAAGCCAAGCACATGTTTAAAGTGATCAGTGGCTTGGCTCCGATTTGACCTTGCAGATCTTTACTCTCATAACAAAACACATCATAACCTTAGAGGCTCTTCTATCTCACTGCAGTTACTGCTACCTAAAACCGAGTGTCTTGAGAAACATTTCAATCTCCAATACTGGAGCAAAACTGTGGAATTTCGCTTCCTGAATCACTTTTCGTAAATGTGATATTATCTACATCCATTAATAGCAATTAGTTACTAAAATAATTGTTATTAGTAGTAATTATCCAAAGTAGATTAATTAGGTTTTATCGTATTTAGTAAGTTTTAAAGGCAGATATTTTAGCCACATGCCCCTTGTGAACATCTGCATTAATTGACCGGACAAGTGTGTTGATTAACAAATAGACATCATTTTTAATAAGTAATTAGTGAGCAGGTACTTTTTACAAACTACATTTTTTGGATTCTTAGGCCCGATCCATACGTCGCGCCTTTCATGTGCCGAACCTAATAGTATCTATTTGGCACATGAAAGGCTCGACGTATGAATCAACTAACTATCCTGAAAATCATATTTCTCGAAATCGTATAAAGCGATTTCTTTCCGTTTTTCAGAAGGACTAGTGGAATAGTAACACAACACTATGATCCCCAAAAAAGCTTTTCCCAAGTTCAGAAAGGAAAGGTTTCGATCACATAATTGTGTCGACCCAAATATGATATTAGGTTCGGCACATGAAAGCGCGACGTATGAATCGGGCCTTAATTAAAATTTCGCCCTTAGTTTGCAAAGGGCTTTTTTATTGTGCACCGGCTGTTCGGATTTGTTTTGTTTGGATTCGTCATCGAACTAAACCTGTTCGAGGCAAAGTATATTTTCTTTGTGTTTAGTTCTGACATTTGTTTTGAGATTATTATTTGTTTTGATTGAATATTGAAAACAAGCGAGAGCGGTATTTTTTTTAATGGACTCATTTAATACACTTATTTCAATAAAGCTAGTCACCAAAAACCTAGAAAGCTGTGATCGCTGAGAATCATGAGGAAATGTTTTATATACAACAAGTAAAGCTTTAGACACAAACAAGAAACTCTCTCAAGTGTTTGAAATTACTTCTCAAACTAATCAAAGAAAAAGTTTAGGAACTTTAATGCAAATTAAGGTGTTTCGATACAGTTTTGTGATCACCAAACTGAACTTTTTCAATCGTCGCGTTAACAATGTTCTGTTTGCTAGATCAATTTAGAATTTATGCCAGTTATTTCTCTTGGTTTGAAGTTTGTACTAATATATATTTTACTAAAATCGAAGTTTTCAACGCAAGAAAATCGAGAAAATTCGGAATTTGGAAAAAATAAGATTGCGCGCGTTTCAGATGTGATCTAGAAAAACTGTTAACTCCTGAGAATTTCCAATTCATGACAAACAAAATATCAAAGATTTAAAGAAATTCTTATGTTAGATTTGGAGAAAATCGCACGAACATTTCATACTCTTAGTTTTGTTTATGGCTTTTACGCACTCGGTTTAAAGTTTTTCTATTAAATAAAATTACTTGAAAAACATCTCAAGATATTACTGTTGCTCTTGTTTTTAAACTGTGTAAGTTTGATCAACTATTTCCTTGCTGGTCTTAAGAACGAATTTTTTTTCGAAGAGACAGATACCAGTACAGACAGACAAGAGAAAATAGAGTAACTTGATTTTATATATAACTAATGGGTTTGCACCCTAATAAAAAATTCAAAAAGCATCGAGCTAGAGCAATCACGAAGGAATGCACTGATAGTTGTCAGGAATATATTAGAATAAACTTATGAACCGCGACAAGAGACTGTAGAGTTCTTGCCTTGTGACTTCCCAACTTCAAGGGCCATTTAAAAAATATTAGAATGAATCAACCGACATGAACTTTTGCAGGTACAGAACATATATCCTTGAGAAGACGTAGCTAAATTTTTTTTAAAAATCGATCCAGCCGTTTATGAGAAATTGTGGAAAACGCAAAACTTCGAAGATTTTGCTAAATCTTTACTTAAAACGCTCTTCGAAAAAAAATTGGTTCTATTCTATCAAACTTTGTATAGGTAATAGTATTAGGCCGAGTAAAATAAAGGATTAATTTCACGAGTGTTTTCAAAGTTTTGAAATTGCTGGAGTCGCCCGTGCATGCGTTGTCATTTATTCTGAATTACGAATCAAATGTAGTTATGGTTCAAAATAATTTTATTCAGAATTCAAACGTGTTTCTTCATTATATGTGTTCTCTTCTATCAAACTTTGGACAATAATACTTCAAGGTTTTCTCCTTTACAAAATAATATCATAGATTACTGAGTTTAAACAATTATTTGGCAAGTTTCCATTGGATCCCGCTGAATGAACTGTTAAATCTTGAAAAAAAGTGCTTCACCGAAAGAATGGCAAACGTATTTAATATCCCGTCAAAACCCATAAAAACATGCATAAACTAGATTCCTACCAACAAAGCTCTTAATCGGAATCAGAATCCAAAGGAAGAAGCCGATTTAAGTGGCATTTTAAGTTCAAACCAAGTTGTTTGTGCTGAATTATTTCCAGCAATGCCGTTGAAAGTGACATTTGGAGCAGGTGAAGCAGTACACAATTGGGACTACTTTGAGTAATTTTGCCCTGTTTATGATAAGCATTATTTACTATAACGTTAACATATTATAATTTAGTATCGTAATCAGTATTTTGTAATGGGTATGTAATCATCTCCCGGTTGAACATGCGCAAAAGATATATTGAATTGTTATAAAAGTATTATTTCGAGCTCATTTTTCAAATTTTATAGGTTGCGATGAACCACTTGGTTTGGAAGATGAGAGGATTAAAGACAGTCAAATTACAGCCTCGTCAGCTTTTAATAATGATTTCTCGACGTACGGTGGCCATCAGGCCAGATTGAATAAGAAAACCTATCCACCGGGATACAGAAGTGATGAAAACAGCCTGCCATGGTTGAAGGTGGAATTCAACAAGCCAATGGTCGTTACAAGCATAGCTACTCAAGGTTATGGGGATGATTCCGTAGCAGAATGGTTGACAGAATTCTTTCTTTTCTATGCAGACAATTATGGACAGGAATTTAAAGCATTCAGTAGATCGAATAATAATGTAAGTGCGTGCATTTGCGTACTGCCCAGCAGTCAAGATTCTACCAAGATAATTCATTTATATATTGAATATGCCATGCCAATGCTTAAAGTGCTTATAAGCCTTTACACAATATTTTCAGAATTGATTCTTCAGATAGTGGATAGTTGATTGTGAAAATATTTCATCATTTGAATGTCGGGTCTTTAAGATACGAAGGTTTATATTTCCAATATGTTAATGACTATGACGTAACATAAGGGATTTGAGTTATTTTGTGGCAACTTTTAATATTAAACGCTGGACATTTTTTGAAAACAAATTCGTAAGAAGCTTTACGTGAGTCACGACTAAAAGGATGATGCTTTTAAACTACTGTAATCCAGAACGAGTGCAGTGTTGTATATTAAATGATCCCTTATGTTACGTCATAGTCATTAACATATTGGGAATAAAAACCTTCGTATCTTAAAGAACCGACATTCAAATGACGAAATATTTTCACAATCAACTATCCCACTATCTGAAGAATCAATCCTGAAAATATTGTGTAAAGGCTTATAAGCACTTTAATTAAGTATTATGGGAACTACGTATTCTTTGTGATACATTTCCGTTGGTATCTTGGAGGGTCATGAGAAGGGATCCGGGTTTGGGATGGATAACAGAAGAGGGATCGGTTTCGTATGTTTTGATTCCAGGACCAAGGATTTTTTCAGTGTATCTTACTGATGTTTCACATTTCATCCCCGTAGAATTTTGTAGCAAACAAAGACAGACACAGCGTGAAACTGAACCATCTATCTTTTCCTGTGGTAACCAAGTCAATACTGCTCCAATCAAAAGAATTCCACAGAAATGTGGCATTTCGCATGGAACTTTATGGTTGTAAGCCTGGTAAATATATACTTTTTTTTAATTTACGCACCCTTAACGGCAAAGAAATTTATAAGCATATTGATTGATCTCAAGTTTTAATCACGAGAGCCTAAATGAGGAACGAATCACATTTCCAGCAAAGAGGTTCAAAAGCAGAAAGAATGTTGGGAGGCCCTAATTTTTTCAAAAAGACGCATGGTAAAGCGTATACCACCATGATAAACGATGAGATTTTTTGCGCCCCTGTAAATTGAAACTCACAAATATATATATATACACGGCAGGATATCTCATAATTTTTGATGTGCTTTTGATATTCATGGTATATACATTGGGAGCTGCCATAATTTTTGCAAATGGCTATATATATATGTTATATCTTAGTGACATAGACCAAAATATACAGTCGCATAGCAGAGACCAAGTTTATTAACCTGGGTTTTTGCTTATTAGGATATTACTTTGCTGTCTGGCTAATGGTTCGCAACGAAACATTTCGACATCAATACATGTACTCCTATACAGAAGTGCACAAAACAATGAAAGAAAAAGTAGTTAACAAGGTAAAGATAGATGCAAAAATATATAGCCAAATAATAATTGCTTGAGGTCGTGGTTCAAGCCTCGGCCAGACCAACACTCAGGGTCTTAAAACAAGGTAAAAGTGCTGCTTTCAAGGCTTCTCGAAAAGGACTTTAAACCGTAGGCTATGCCTCTCAACTCTTCCTAACCTGCAGTAGTATGGGGGACATAAAAGAACCTATTGAATTATTCAAGTCGTGTAAGAGTAGGGGATTGTTTCCCGGTTAAAAAGCCTATCCCTATCTAGAGGCATAAAACTAATGGACTAGCAAATCACTTGTGATTGTAGGCTGCACGGCAGCTAATAGTCATGGCCTAAATATGCAGTCAGTAAAGTCCTCCACTGGTCATAAAAACTCCCCATCAATATGAAAAGAAGAGGCAAGGCTGGTGTGACCCTACTTCCCTAATTATTTTGTGAACACTCTCAAAGGAAACTGAGCCCTTCCCTGGCAGTTGCCTATACGAGTTAAAAACAAGTTGGGAGCCCGGCTGAAGGGTTGATTATCGTAACATGGCATTTACATGCTAAGCTTTTCTTTCGTAGGTCAGTCATCAGCTTGAGAAGGTATCAGGGTACATATCTACGAGATTGCTTCGATTTAGGTATTGTGTCGTTGAATTATTATACATAAACCGGTCTCATCAATGCAAACACATAAGAAGCCACTGATTAGCATGGGGTTTCTCATTTCCCAATATCACCACATTCACGATCGACCGTTGAACTTCGATATTTCTGTTCCCATTCTCATTTAAGAATATTAAAAAAGTATTAAAGGAGTAAAAATAGTCTATGATTGAACAAATCAGTAAAAGAGCGTGCTCGCGCTGTTTGCAGTTATAAATCACGCGGGGATTATCAGAAAACAAAATAGGAAGAACACGAGCATAACAAAGGTCGTTCTTCATTGGCGACCGAGCGGGATAAATAGCAATCAAAGCTTCTCGTGCTAAGTTTTCAGATTTTACAATACAATAGTATTCTGGTATTCTTCCCTTGAAGGCTATCAAAAGTTAAAGCCGAAACGTCATGCTTTACGAAATCTACGCTCTTTAACCGAAATTAAAACAGTAGTAGGTCTTCTAAGAGAAGACTAGAAAATGCCAAAACTAATTAATATAACGATAATGATAATTATCAGACATAAATAAACATCACAGTTTACAAAAAGGCCGTATCCCATGAACCCTTTACATTGCCTGTCCGGAGGGAGGCATGGCTTGTCAAGGATAATTAAAAGTTAAATCTAGTTTCCTGACTCGTAAGAAAAAACTCTGAACTGATGCGCCTCTGTAATTGATCGTGCCGAAAGCAGAATTGTTACGGAATATGGCAGTCACTCCTTGCGGTGTATTCTTTTAAGAATAATTGTTGTTTTTACAGTCCACAATGAGATATCCTTTTTTTGAAAACCCATACAAGTGAGGCTATCGGGTCGATACAATGCAGGTAGTCTCATTTTCACAGTTTGCATCCGTCCATAATAACTGCTATTTAACCAATACAGACCAAAACGCAAGTAGTCCCAACTTGAAACTAATAGAACATTTCTTTGTCAATCACATTCATAAGCCCCTGTTAACCAAGTCCATCCACATAAATCTTTAAAATGAACTACTTTAATATAACTTGGTTCGTATCTCTAGTCAAAACGTTTTCTCTACGTTGTCTCTCTAACTCGCGCCCAGTCCACACTCGCTCTCGCTTCCAGTCTCTCACATACACCCCTAGATTTTTAATTGTTGTCCTCAACAATGCCAAGGAACCTATCCTATTCAAATTACATTTTGTTTTCTTGCTACTACAATAACAGGTGTACTACAGTAACAGTCCTGCTTAACCAATGGGGTGATCAGACCCATCAGCTAAAGTTCATCAAACAATGTTCACAACTGTGGCGCCAGCAACAACTCCTCTCTTGTCTTCCTACTTCTTGACAGTTTCTATGGCTTTTTAACAGTGATCCTGTGATCCTAATGTTTACTTGATTTCTTTTAACAGTGTTTTTTTCTTTGTCTTGTTTATACAATAGTTATAACAAAGCGGTAAATACCATCAATGGGTGTACATTCTAGAGACACAGTTCTTGAATGCGTTAGGGACTTATTGGGCAAAACCAAAATACTGTGGGATGTAACCTTGATATGGTTGTTGTCCATAGTAGGCTTGAAGGATTCCTTGCGGAAATCCGGGTAAGCAATTAAAGTTGGCATTATGGTAGCTGGGAGCAGCGTAGTATGGCCACTGGTGCGGTCCAAGGCTAATACTGTTGGCTTGGTAGCTGTATGATGGCTGACCCAACTTATCATATGTGAAGATCTTACGTGGTTGCGGTTGCCTTGTGGATCTTCTTAATCCTTCTTGCTGCGTCATCTCATGGGGATCCATGAAGGATTGCTCTTGAATTAAATCCTGGTTTCCGTCTTCAGCATATGTGGTAGTTGGTCGCTCGGTACTTGATGGTTGTTCATCTGGTGTCTTTAAACCCTCGAGGTCACAGGGTGAGAATCCTGGGAACTCAGGTTGGTCGTTGTCTGATTCTGACTCATTGTCCCATCCTTTCCCAGGTGGAAGTAATTTGTTCTTGTGTTCCTTTGACTTTTTGCGTGTTCTTGTCCTCTGAGTCTGTTGCTTAGTGCTGCACTTTTTGCTAGTCAGTTTCTGGTCTACCGGTAGGTAAGAACAGGGAAGTAACAAATTCCTGTGTAACACTCTGACTCTCCCTTGACCATCTTCACGCATTACTTCATATACAGGCAGTCCTTTTCTCTGGTGTTTAATAACATGAACATGGTCCTCCCAGTGAGACCGCAACTTTCCTGTACCACCTCTTTCAGAGAGGTTGCGCATCAACACTCGATCTCCCTCTTCTAGCTTGTTGAACTTTATTTTCTTGTCGTACTGTCTCTTTCCAGCTGCAGCGCTCTTGTTAGCTTGCGCACCCGCTAAAGCGTATGCCTCAACCATCACTTCTCTCCATTTTTTTACGTACTCTGGATAGTTACAGTATCCTGGCGGTGGCTTCAGACCGAACATTATATCGATAGGTAGTCTAGGTGTTCGTCCAAACAACAAGAAGAATGGAGAAAAGCCGGTAGAATCGTGACGCGTAGAATTATAGGCGTGTACGACCTTGTTCAAGTGCTCAGGCCAGCGGGATTTCTGTGTTTCCGGTAGTGAGCGGAGCATTGACAGCAGTGTCCTATTGAATCTCTCGACTTGACCGTTTCCTTCAGGGTGATAGGGAGTTGTTCTGGAATGCCGTACTCCACTTAGCTCCTCTAGATGATAGAATAGTTGGTTTTCAAATTCTCCTCCCTGGTCGTGATGGATTGCTTGGGGAAATCCAAACCTTAAGATGTAGTCGCCAAATAGTTTCCGTGCGGTAGTCTTAGCTGTCTTATCCCTGGTTGGGTAAACCTGGGCATATCGGGTGAAATGATCGATAATCACCAACACATATTCATATCCACCAACACCTTTGTCAAGATGAAGGTAATCCAGTGATACAAGTTCAAACGGCATTGTTGTGTTGATGGGCTGCAGAGGGGCCCGTGTACTCGTAGTTGGTTTTCTCTGTTTCAAACACCTGCAGACTCTTGTTACATAGTGAGTGATGTCAGGCTGCATAAAGGGCCAATAAAATCTTTCTCTAGCCATGTCAAGTGTTCTCTCTGCACCCAAATGTCCCATTTCATCATGGAGTTTGGCATAAACTGACCGTCGGAACTTTTTTGGTAACACTATTTGGTTTCTTGATTCAGATTTACGGTATAGAATACCATCGTTACCAACCTGGAGCTTGTCCCACTCTCGCAGCATTTGCTTGACTGTGGTAGTTTCTTCCTGTCTTTGCTTTTGGTTTGGACGGGTATTAGTGTCCTTAAAATGAAGAACTCGACCAATTGTAGTATCCTGGCGTTGAGCGAACGCAAGTTCTTTGGCAGAGACAGACTGAAAGTCACTATCCAAGCATTCCTCCTCTAGACATGGTGCAACGGTAAGTGAGGACAGCCAAGCACTGGTTGGGTGGTTAGTATCCTGCGTGGTTGTAATCACAGTGCTGAATGTGTCTTGGCAGATTGTTTCAGAACAGGTGTTCATATAGTCATCAATGTGTAAGGGCATTCTTGACAAGGTGTCGGCGTCTGCGTTTGACTTGCCAGGGCGATATTTTATCTTGAAGTTAAAATCTGCTAATTCATTCACCCATCGTAGACAAGTTGCGTTGAGCTTTGCTGTACTCAAGATGTATGTTAATGGGTTGTTGTCTGTATACACATTGAATTCTTGCGAATGATAAAGATAGTCCCTGAACTGTTCCGTAATAGCCCATTTGAGTGCAAGGAACTCAAGTTTGCCAGCATGCATGCTGTAGTTCTTTTCGGCTTTCGTAAGACCACGAGATCCATACGCGATCACTCTAGTCATCCCTTCCTGTCTTTGGTACAAAACGGCTCCTAGCCCATCCTGGCTAGCATCTGTCGTTAAAATGTATGGTTTCGTGAAGTCTGGATACGCCATAATGGGTGAGTTGGTGATCTTGTCTATTAATGTTTCAAGAACAGATTGATGCTCACTTGTCCAACAAACAGGTTCCTTAGACGATCTTTGCCCTGTGCTCTTCTTGAGTGTACTTTCTTTTCCCAACGTTATCAGATCGTATAGGGGTTTTGCTAATCGAGCAAAGTCCTTAATGTATCGTCGGTAGTAACTCAGCAATCCTGCAACCTGACGGACCTCCCCGATGGTCCTGGGTTGGAGTTCCTTTAACTTTAGTACGGCTTTAACATTATTGGGGTCCATCCGGTATCC
The DNA here is from genome assembly GCA_011057435.1 of Actinia equina. Taxonomy (NCBI): domain Eukaryota; kingdom Metazoa; phylum Cnidaria; class Anthozoa; order Actiniaria; family Actiniidae; genus Actinia; species Actinia equina. The sequence goes on along the minus strand of WHPX01001433.1, from coordinate 256,748 downwards.
ATCTTTAGACACGATCCTTCCCAAAAATTTCACTTCAGACTTAAACATGTCACATTTCTTCGACTTGAGCTTTACACCATGCTCTCTCAGCCTACGTAGCACAGTTCTAAGATGTTCCACATGTTCCTCAAAAGTACGGCTAAAGACTATTACGTCATCAAGGTAGGGTATGGCAATTTTGTCACGCAGACCATCTAGGCATCGCTCCATGAACCGTTGAAAGTTCGCAGGGGCATTTTTGAGGCCGAATGGTATCCTCACCCACTCATAAAGGCCCCAGGGTGTAATAAACGCTGTATACAGTCTGCTCTCTTCATGGATATACCCCTGGTGGTACGCCCTTCCCTGATCTAGTACACTAAACCAGGAGTTCCCACCGAGATTGTCCAATGACTCTTGTACTCTAGGAATAGGGTGTCGGTCTGCTACGAACCGTCCCTTTTTCGAACACAGACAACCGGTGAGGAGTATGGCGACTGTGACTTGGTTATCATGTTCTGGTTCAGTAGATCTTCGATGTATTGCTTTACTTCAGGATATAATGGACGAGGTACAGATGTATAACGCTTCTGAACGGGTTCTTTATCAGTAAGAGTTAACTGCATTTCAAGATCAGGTATGCACCCAATATCTTCATCACTTGAGGAGAATGACTCTTGTTCCTCTCGCAACATCTGTGCCGCTATTTCACGTTGTTCCTGATTTAGACTACTGAGGTCTACTGCTGGCAGAGGTCCAGTCGACTGATTGTTGTCTTTTGTTGAGGGCACTGATAATTCTCTTTTGGCTTCTGGCTGCGACGACGGAGACATTACAACTTGTTCCTCTTCTAGCTTTACTTCTACTGACGTTACAGACTTTACGAGTTGTAGGTTTCCTAGATTTGTACGACTGCAAAGAACGATGTCGTGATTGGACATGTTATGTACTGGTATCTTGACTCTGGAAGTATTACCTTTCTTCACATACAACAGACTGTCCTGCAGTTCAAGGCCTTCAGGCCACTCAGTTTGTTCTGTAGGTTCAAACATAACTGGGGCAGTATTATCAACTGGTCCAGTCTTGACACAACAACTAATGTTAACAGTTTTCAACTTGGGAATAACAACAGCTTTCTTCCCGGTCTTTACACAACACAAATAATCAGAAGTTCCACAGTGAATGAGGTCTAAGAGCGCATTAACATCTTTCTCGCTTTTCCCTGGAAAGCTATTTTTCACAGCTTCCAATTGGTTGGGGTTCTGATCCCCATCTAACAGTTCTTCTATCACATTGTATCCTATTATCGGGGACTGTAACATTTCGCTTGTCACCAAGAAGGGAACAATGACTTCTCCCACTGAGTCAGGCTTTGAAGAAGCTAACTTGACATTTACCTCCACCCACCCCCTGTAGGGAATCTTGGTGCCATTAGCTGCAGTCAGGTCAATCTCTTGGTCAATTAGGTTAGTTATTGGTTGTACCTTTGTATCCTTCAAGTGTTCCTTAAGAAATGAATCACTTAAAATCGACACCTGGGCACCTGTGTCCCACAAAGCTTCTTGTTGGACATCATTAAACAAGCATTTAACCATGCACTTCCTCCCAACCAACCCAACGACTTTTCTGTGCTCACCTGGGGTGAGGTGGGTGGTGTGTACAGCTGCATCAATAACGTTCTGGGGATTGGAGCTCTCTTCCTCTAACTGTTTAATGCGCTCGATGAGTTGAGACTTTACTGTGGTCCCGGCTACCTCCTGTCTCTCGGGGGTAGCCGCTCCCTGTTTCCCTTGTAACAACTTCTGGCAAAGTGAGATGAACTTCCACACTTGAAGCAGTGGGGGCACTTGTCTTTTCCCTCTTCTCGGCAAGCAGAGCATCTGGGTGGGGTCCTTCTTTGGGGCTTGTTATCACCCTCCCCCTTGGGGCTATTCTTCAGGTCACCCTTTATGGACTCTATTTCAGCTTTCAATGCATTTATAGCAGCCATAATATCTTGTGAGGGGTCCTTCTTGGGTTTGCTATTTTTAGGTGACTCCTCAGAGACTACTGCTACAGAGGTGGGGTTTCCTTTAGGTTTATTTTGGCTCTTCAACTTCTTACTCCTCTCACTTTCCGCTGATACTGCAATGCTCATTTGCTGAATGAGCAACTCATCTGTGACTTTGGGGTCTTTAAGAAAGGGACGAATCTTGGCGCGGATACTCTCATCCTGTAGGCCTGTTTCTACAGATCTCAGAAACAGACGCTGGATATGTTCTGGGTCATAACTTAGGCCATCATCATCTCCCCCTCCCCCTTCATAGCATGAAAAGAGTATCTGCTGCCGAGGTTCCAAAGCATTCATGAGAAAAGCTTGAGGTGACTCCCTTGGGCCCTGACATATTGCAGCTAAGCTCTGGTACAACTCTGTGGTGTTTTTGACCCCATAATGGCTACGTAAAATCTTTTTCAAGCGATCAAGAGACAGTTCTTTGTAAGTTTCTAAATAATTTCTCAACACCATACCTGGGGTTATTGCTCTGATGACTCCATCCACGATCTCTTCCTCTGTATAACCTTGTGTCTGGCCATTCAATATCTGTCGTACCAACGAGGTAAAGCTCAATTTATCCTTTTGTTCTGGTTCTCCGATCTGACCACTGATCTTGAATTGTCTGCGTAACGCACTAGAAGACAAGAGCTTCTGCATGGGGTCTTGAAAATTTCCTGCATGACCAGGGGCTCCCTCTTCAGACTTAACTTTAGGCTTGTTGTCATTTGAAGTTGCTGGTTTCTCCTCGATTAAACCCTTCACATCTTTCAAATACGAAGCTCTTTCTTCTGGTTTTAACTCCATTAGCTCCTTCTCTAGTGAACTACACAGTCCTTTAACGACTACGAGGGATTTGACGCCTTCAAATTTCACTTTGAAGAATTTGCAAGCACGCTCAATGGCGTCAACACTCGACGAGTAGAATAGCGATTGCACTTCTAGCTGATTTTCCTCCATTTTCCGGGTCTTATCAGGTCTTAATTGTTAGCTTGACTCCACAATACTTTAGTCACGTCGGGGTCACCAAATTGTTAACCAAGTCCATCCACATAAATCTTTAAAATGAACTACTTTAATATAACTTGGTTCGTATCTCTAGTCAAAACGTTTTCTCTACGTTGTCTCTCTAACTCGCGCCCAGTCCACACTCGCTCTCGCTTCCAGTCTCTCACACCCCCCCCCCCCCCCCAAAAAAAAGGAAAAACAATACTGATTTTAAGACATTCCTAAAAAAAGAGATTTTTTTATTGCAGCCCTAAGCCGTACAAAATGGTATCTCCTTACCTTGTGGCAGAACTTGAAATCTACTGTTTAGAGAGAGATCAAGAAAAAATGTTATACGAAATCCAGATGCTGATAAAACAAGACAAATTCTTCGAGACTTCGTATTTGATTACTAATTACCCACGTAAGCAAATGCATTTTTTTATTTATATGATATTGTTGAAAGCAATATTTATAATGAATGATAGTTTGTGACCCTTTGAACGGTGGGTTTTGCCACTTGCTTTGGTGTGCTATATGATCTATTTAGCGTTAAAAATTTAATTGGCGCATGACCAAAACAACTTTGTCAATCACATGCATGGCCACATTCTTTCGGATCATTGCTTTGCACTGGGAGGGGCTGCTAGTCACAAATTTCTTTTAGATATTGAGAAGTGCATGGTTTGATTAATTAATTGGAAGTAATAATACATCACTCCGAATAAAGTGGGGCAGAAGCTTATATCCAACTCATTGAATTAACAAGAAGTTTTAACTAACTACTAATGGCGCAATCAACGTTATGGCTTTGGATGCTGAGGTCACAAATCAAATTTACTAGTTCCCTGCCAATCACTGTCCTCCGGCCCTTATAGTTTTAAGAAACCTTTAATTTAATATTGTAATCAGCATAAAACTAGTTTTCGTTTTCTATATTGTAATAACATGTACTCCATTAAATTTTCAGTGGACAGAAATTGTCTTCCGCCCCTTATTGACATAGGACTGCCCAAGAACCCTTTTGAAGCCGAAGAGCCGACTCCTGGTGTCCTTGTAATTAAGATGAAAACTACTAACAGATGCAATGAAAAGGATCAGGCTACACTTTCAGGTTGTATTGGTACAGGTATTGGTGAAAATGAAGGACTCTTCAAATATTTTTTCGTCATTTATGATAGACTGAAAAAAGACAGGGAGCGGTCAATCAATAGAAGATATTTTGAAGTAGGAGGCAAATCCAAGCTCGCTTATCTTATGTGTTTCGCAATACTTGAGGTCAATAAAACATTTTATGGAGAAAATTATGAATATGGGTTCGTTCAGCTGAACAAAAATAAAATTGTTGCAAGAATTAACGGACCGGACTTTGTAATCAAAGGAATGAACGCTTTGCTATTTGATGCTTATGACTCCTATCACACATTGCTGCCCTGGAATCGGCACCATGAACTGAACTTTTCATGGACGCTCATACCGAGCAAAGAACGTAATGAAGTCAATTCTAACATTCTTCCTGCAATGTTTGGTGATGGTGTAAAGGTTGCATTTGACATCAATGATCTTGATGCTAATGCTACTACGTACAACATAACACTGGTTGTGACTGATGTAAGGAAAACAGGTACCACTAGAAAACAAGTGCAGGTTTTTGACAAACCTAAGGTGTATATAAGGTATGGGCAAAATTTTGTTAAATAATATCAAGGGGGATCCAGCCAAATTTTTAGCGGGGGGAGGGGGGGCTAATTGAGTTTCTTCCGTCAACACAACGGGAAAAAATATTTAAAAACATCGGGTTTTTTTTCGTCCACGTACACAACACAGGAATCCCGCTTGATGTCAAAGCAAAACTTCTCACAAATGCGGCTCTCAAATGCACAGGAAAAAATTTAGGATTAGTAATAGACCAAAACAAGATCAAGAAGTGTTCTTTAATAATTCAGGTGTGTGTTTTTTAGCAAACAATCGTATACATATATATTTTTTGACAAGCATTTTTCTCGACGAATCGACAAATCAAAGACTTTCTCTCAAAACTTTTAGAATATTTCTATAGATAAGCTTTGTTCGCCTCCTATCGCCTTCTTATCGGCAAACAAAAACGACTTTCATTCAATAATTTTATATCAAATATTCAACTATTTATAACCTGTTCGAGCTGGTATGATTATACAAGTTAGCTTAAATTTGTGTTGTCAAGAGATGCTCCTGTAGAAAGACCTAGACTTTCACTTTAAAAGAATCCGTAAAAAATATTCAACAACATTCACAAACGCCAATTTACTGACAAAGAAATTCGTCATTTTGTACTAGTTTGCATTGCCTTTATTTTCTATTTTGTCTCAGGTGTTCTTGTCAAGTTTAACTGAATGTAAACTTTCTCTCGTTCTGTAAAAGACGTAATTATCAAAGTAAGCTTATATTTTGCTCACCTTAACCAGTTTTCAAGTCTGTTGTTTTGCCTTGATTTGTCCTAAATCTCCAGATTTTCGATTTCAATGAAAGACATCCGAGGTAAATTTCACTAAACTTGATTTTGTATTGGATTATCTATAGTTAGCTTTCGCTTTCTTCTTAAGTAAAAGAGATTTAAAGCATAGAAACAGTCGGCCTTTTGGAAAACTTTGTCGAAGAATCTTCCAAGAGCAAAACTAGCCCCTGGGGGTAGTGGTGAGTGTGTACAAAATTCCTAAGTGGGAGAGTGTATACTCGCGGGAAAAAAAAAACTATGTAGTGCATTTCAATTCGATTTCACTGCATGGTTTTCATTATGGGTGAAATTATCTTCATCTCGAATAAAAAATAGGATTAAAGAAGTTTAAAGATTAAGAATAAAGATTTTTCCCCGATCTTATTTTTACCTTTCAGTTTCATTCAAATTGTTCTCCCTGTGACTTCGGTATCGGGAGCTCCGCTTTTAGGCAGTGCCTAAATATATATATTATTTTCGTTTTTCTAACTAGAAGGGCCTTACTAGGTCATAGTCTATGCAAATTTAGGTAATGTATATGGTTATGAAGCCGCCGTGTCACAGTATAGTCTGCTAGCAGTGATCCTCAAATTATTCGGCGCCGATTTAGCAAGTAGCCGTAAGTTTCCGAGTCTGCAAAGCTATTCGCTTCCTATTTCTAACCAAAGACAGGATGTTCAAAAGATTCGAACAACTTTTTTTTAATTAACATACATGAGCATGTAAAGAACAAAATTGACCACCGTACGAATAGCCTGAGAGCCCTCGTATGTAGCAGTGTTTCAACAATAGCCTCTTCGCATAGTGTGGACAGTATATAAATATATATAAATATAAATATATATCTTGGCTTCAAATCAATTATCTCTCCTCTCAGCAGTGGCTTAATAAAGCATTCATGTTCAAAATGCGGACTTTAAATGTAAGACTTTTATGTACCTCAGTGTTTTCTCGACTTAAGTTGTGATGCATGAGCCATGTCATTCAACGAGTAACTTTTTGCAGTTATCATAGGTAGCAAAAGTCACGATAATCCACTTTTTGCCTTCAAACTTCTTTTCATACATCCAAAAAACTATACTATGTTTGGCTATTGTTAGAAAGACGAAAAAATACTTTGTATAACAAAGATAACCTTCCAAATCCCGTTTTGATGCTACACCATCACAATTCCACTGGTTTGTTGGGGTGGCGTGCTCAACTGCGATAAAAGCTATTTAGGCACTGCCTAAGAGCGGAGCTTTAATAATTTGTATTTTTTCAGATAAAGATAATTCCCCCATAATGGAGACCAGTAAAAAAATCAAATTAACACCAATCCAACACACCTTACTATTCTCTCGCTTTAGAGATTTTGGCAAGTGTAATTTTGGACTAGGTCTAGTTTTGGAGAAAATAAGCTATGAACGATTTCTATGATGTCATCATTACGCCATAATGAAAAAGCCGCTTTAAACTAACTTATCATTTTTGAAACCTTTAATCCTTTCCTGACATTGTGTGAAAAGTGCTTGCAGATCGAGTTATTCAAGACGAAGTTGTAGCCGTTTCAATGCGGCTAGGTGTGCCAGAACAAAACTAGCCAGAGCCTCCTTAATGGATGTAAAAAAAGTCGTTCTCTCGCGGTCTCATGAAGTTCACAACCATATTAGTCAATTCAGGTTTTTTCATCTATTTAATATGTTTAATTTTTGTTTATATTTGTTTATATTTAATATTTTGTTGTTGTTGTTGTTTTGTTGTGTTTTGCGATGACCAAAACATATAACTCATTTCGATTATAAAAATGTTTAATGGAAACATTAAAAAACGATTATGGAAATGTTTTAGCAGTTTTGCTTTTTTAAGTGGTCAGGACTGACTGTCCTAGGTACGTCCTGTAAAGACGACGAAATTAATCCATTGTATAGACAAACTGAGATCCCAAGTTTAGTAGAAGCTTTTATCAGTTAACTGCTCCCAGACAATTTTAACTATAGCAATATAGATTGCTTAACTGTTTTAAAATGATGAATGCTGTTAGGGGAGGGAAAATAGATATCCTTCCAAGAGGAAAAAAAAAGAATACTCAATTTTTTGAATTGATAAAATTCGCTAATCAAAAATGATGGATAAATGTTTAAAAATATATATTCAAGAATCGAAGAAGGAAACAAAGAAGAAGAAAAAAAGTACTCTTAATACGGTGAGAATCGAGCCAGCTTCTAGCAACTTTAATTAATTCCAAAATACAGAAGAAGAAAAATAGTGCCTTTGCATGCCATACCCCGTGACATCCGATGGGTCGTAGTATGGACTTCGGACATGACGGCAATTCAGTCACTCTGCCCTTAGGTGTACGTATTACGCAGGATTGTGTTCTAGCCGAAGCATCAGGGGATAGACTAGCCGGCTCCCAGACCATATCCACAGCTAATCCCTTGCACTCTGCCACGCACTGGCACGTTGATTTTAAGTGGAAAAAGTTCTAGTCTACCTGGTGCATCGTTTTCAAGTCTATTGTTGTGTTAATTTCCTGAAATCGTGGCCCAGTGGAAAAAACTTAGGCTTCTAAGATACTATTCAAGCACGTTTCATGGAGATTAGTATTTGGATGGGTGACCTGAAATTTATAGTTACCCGATATTTATTTTAATTAGTTTTAATGAATTAATTTTATCTTAAGATAATCGAATACCGTGTTTACTCGAATAAGAGCCTCCCCAGAATAAGCGCCTCGCACCTTATGGGTCGCTTCTTCTTGTTATAGTATACTATAATACCAGTACTGTTGTAGTAGCATAACATTGATATTAAAATAACAGCATACTTTGACAGTGGTGTACGCATTTCCTCCCGTTGAATAAGCACCTCCCCCGAATAAGCTCCCCGCTTTAGAGGTGAACAATTTAATGAGTGCCAGGGCGCTTATTCGAGTAAATAAGGTAGATATAGACCTTATATATGTTTTTCCCAATCTTAATCTGCAAATGGGCAATCCAATCATGTCAACTTACTGCAATTAACGGTTTAAGTCAGAAATTTGAAATTTGTTGTCGTTGTTGTCATTAATGTCTTTTGGTAGCGCGTATAGGTGACCACCACCCACAGATCTTCTCTAGTGTGCTCCATTTTCATACGCGAGCATCTTTCTCAGACCTATCATTTTTACCTTCAATTTAGACCTCTTAATTTATGCCCTTTACAGAGATTGACTCTTAATAAAATGCTTTGAATGCTCTTGAAATCGAAAGTATCATGGATAAAAAGGGGGAGAAGTATTTTGGAAAAGTTTTTTGCATGCTAAGTTAGTATATCTAGCAAAATAAATGTAAATAAAGGAATTGGAATATTTTTGCCATCCAGTAAAAGTCATGATCATTCCCTGCAAATGGCTTATTCTGAAAAAAATCGTTGTATTGTCACTTTTTTGTTTCCGCTAAGTGCATACTTCTTATTCGTATTTCCACAGATGCATGAGAAATTGCGGCCCACGTCACAAAAGCAACACTTCGCGTGTTTTTCAAATGTTTTGTGAAGGAAGAGCTTGTAGTAAAAGTCAACTATCTGAGTGGCAGCTGCATTACAACAATCAGTCTGTTTCTAGTGTCTGTGATGGTCGGTCAGTTTATCAACAAAGCAACTTAACTCTGGAACTCTTTGGTTTCACTTGTCCTGGAGTAGGGACACTGGGGATTACCGGCATTATGCATCTCAGTAACAACTACACTACATTACCAATTGTATCAAGCTTTTATCTAATGATCGCTAACACTAAAAGAACTTGTTCTGTTACTCCAAAAAGTGGTGAAGTACTTGAAACTAACTTCAATGTCAGCTGTGTTGGTTGGTCTGACGGAGGTCTGTTTCCAAATTATAACTTATTTCTGACGACCGACGCAGGGCCCATTGACTTGCTACTCAATGAATCGGCTTCTGTTATGCTCACAATACTTCCAACAGGAGATCCCAAAAGAGACTACAAACTAAATTTGAATGTAAATATCAGCTATCAAAATGGCGAAGAAGAATGTGTCCCATTGGATGTAAAGGTATTTTAAAATGAAGTCACTAAAAACCTATCAATTTATAAAAAACAACAATATAATTCAAATAGTGAAATAATCGTATGTACTATAAGAAAGGTTTCTTATCCTCATTAAGGTAAAATCATTCTAGAATTGTGCTTCAAAAGAGTTTGTATTAAAGCTGATCCCACAAACAATATAGCTTCCATTATAACTCATAAAAGCGGAGCTGACAAGAACAAAATATAACAATGTGTTGGAGTATTTTTATGAGCATCTCTTAATCTTTTACAGGTCTTTCCAATGAACCCTAGTGCTATTTTTGATATGTTCAAACCTGGAAGTAATTTTACATCAATGTTTTTGAATTTGGTGAAAAATGGGGAGGTCAACAAAGCTTCTACCATTGCGATTGCTGCTCTTTCTGCCTTTAAAGATCCTCTAAACGAGTCTAGCGTAAGTTTTTATCCTTTTATCCGCAGTGTTTTAGTTTTTTATTCTTTTAATAATTTTCTTTTGACATGACCCTCTATTGTTTCATTACTTCATTCTCATATGGTTACTATAAAACAGGTACCTCATAATGATAATTTACCAGCACCTTTTCCAATTTTTCAAATTCCATATTGTGGCAACATTTTGCTGATTGCTTTCACATGCATTAATATCCTTGTTTAATCCATTCCTTTTTATAGAAGTTTGAAAACATATCTGTATCTCTTATGGCTTATAAGGCAAGTACAATAGATTTTACAACAGGGGTGGATCCAGGAATGGGTTAGGGGTATGTCTAAAATGTAGAAATGTATAAAATTTATATAATTTATAAAATAACTGTTATGAATGTCGCGTTGTGATTGGTTTGGAGCGCGTGCTTTATGAGAGCACATTGCACGCTCGCGCACTCTCCATTGCTCATTCCTATCTATTATATGTAATTTGTATTTTATAAAAGAAATAAAAAATTTGCTTGCTGTGCTGTGTGATGTCATAAAGCACTTGTGGATTGGTAGAACACTCGAGAAGTGTCCAAAAGCACTCCGCTACGGGTCGTTCTTCTCCTAATATTTCTCTCGTGCTCTGCCAATCCCCAAGTGCTTTATGACAGCACAAAGCATTTGCGCGAGATTTCTATTTCTTCAAAATTATGCATCGTAAATGTTTCTTTTAAATTCCCGTTCACACTCATCATGCTTGAAAAAAGCGTAAGAGGTAAATACCACATCAGAGGGGTGTCCAGAGCAACACATTCACTTTTGCTTTGAAACTTGTATTAAGTAATTAATATTGAATAACGCCAAAATTATTTATTACCGTCGAAGCTACCATTATAGACTGACCTGTTTAGCGTGACATTTTGTTCTATTCCCAGATGAAGATCTTAAGTTACCCACCACTAAATATAACGTTTATATAACGTTTTTTTTCATCGAGGATGGCCTAGACGAGGGGGTAGGGGAGGACTTTTGTTTGCGAGAATTATATTTTGATTTTGTCTAATTTTTGGGTGTGTGGGATAGGGAGGGGAGAGTTGCAGCCCCTCAAACTCTGAATAAAAACCGAAGGGCATAAGTAGGTTAAAAATTAGTTGGTGATGTTCTTTTCAGGTGAAAACAGATGTGCTGAGGAAGTATAAAAATGTCTCGATCAATCGTGTTGATGAAGTTAGCAAGCTCCTGTACGTAATTGCATTATGCTCTGAACAAAACTATTCAGCTTCTGAAAATGGCTACGATCTTCAGGAGAATCAGGTGAAGTTTTTAAAACATATATTTTGAAACATTTGAAAATTTGAAAAAATAAGCATTCATATCAAAATGCAAAGCTTTTATTAACCGAGTTCGAGGTCCGTACCGCAAGTTATGGACCGAGGTTTTTCCACTGCCTTAAAAAAAGTGGAAAAAGTGAGGATATATATATAACTATAACTTACGGTACGGACCGAGCAAACGAGTTGAATAAGATATTTATTATATGACAAAGCATTGAGATTAAAAAGATGCGAAGCAACAAAAAGTGAAATTGACAGCGCATGTCAAACGAGAACTTCATTGGAAGGCCTGCCTGTACGTGACACAAGTTATGTAGTGTTTGAGTCCCTCAGAAAGAGAAGTTTTAGTTTACTTTGGATGAATTTGGCTATGGTTTGAAGTTTTCTGAAATACTAGTTAACAAAAGTGAGGCTTTCTTTGCAAGACATGTAAATGCAAAGCAAAAAAAGCGTCAAAAGAAGATGTTTTGGCTGTTTGAAGCAAGCCGGCCATATACGCACAATACTTGATCATAAAGACACACTTTCTACTCAGTCAAAACTTTAAAAAGTTATCTTTCATAATTCATCAAGGGTTTTCGTCGATTTTCATCCAGAAGTAATATATCATAACGAGTATGTTAATGTTTTCAGCTAGAGACCATAAAGTACCTCAGTATTGACCCATTTCATTTTTCGGTCCATGCCATAAGTTATGGACCACAAATTGACCAATGATAGCGCGTGAAATTACCTTGCCATATATAACTAAAACTACAAATGTTTTAAAATGTTTGTTAAAATACTTTAATCTTGCACAAGCATGCCGGATAACATTGTTGAATTTTTTCTGCAGATTAGTAACACTATTTGCACTGCGACTTGCAAACCCTCTAAAATTATTGGCTGACCTTACACGACTTACGAAGTATCTATATCACAATTTAACAGTATTTTTCATGGTTTTTTAATTTATTCTATTATTATTCCATATCTCAGATTAATGCCTTGGATATTCTGGCAACCACAACGGATTTCGTGTCAGGAAAGATTGAATCAGTGCCAATTAAGACGTACAAACGAATCAGCAAAGTTACTTTTAACTCTCTTGGATCGATAATGAAATCAGCATCAAATGAGGCTAAAACCAAGCAGCAAGTCAACATAGTTCAGCACGAGAAAAATTCCAAGAAAATCCAAAACAAGAGAAAGATAAAAGTAAGCAAATATTTATTGTGTGAATATTGAATGAGTAGAACTGTGCTGAAATAATGATAGATGTGTTGTTACAGCGTTCGCTTAGATCGCTCAGTAATTCACTGTGATGATCAACACATCTATCATTATTTCACCCCAGTTCTACCCATTCAATATCCACACTTATTATTACTTATGGGGGCTTGAAGAACCCAACAAAAATGACCGCTCGCCAACAGGATTGGCTTCATAGCTCAGTTGGTAGAGCATCGTACCGGCATCGCGGAGGTCATGGGTTCGATTCCCGTTGAAGCTTGAAATCACTTTTTCAAGTCTTTCTTTACAGCGTTGGCTTAGATCGCTCATTTACTGTGATGATCAATACATCTATCAAATAATTATTAATATGTAAATGAATGGTTGGATAGATGGGTGGATGGGTAGGCAAGGGTATTATTTATTATTGCTATCCGCGTCAGTTGATATTAAATAAGACTTTAAATAAAAGTTTCTTTTTATATTCAGGCCAAAAAAATCATTAAAAAAGCAATGAAAATAACCAAGAAGGTAGCCCAGTATATGTCAGATGTGTTGGGACCAGGAGAACAGTCAACAATAGATGCCCCTTATATGGCCATGCTCATTCTAAAAGGTGACATGATGACATTCAGTAGCCAAACTATTCATTTTCACAATTCTATTGTACGACTTCCGTCACATAAGGTGATGTTTGCTGGCCATACGATAAAGAATTACGACTTGCTTGATTTAAAGGTAAGGAAAAAGGCATCCTAATAAAGTGTTGATACCCCATTTTCGCAGTTGAGTCGCAGTCGCAGTCGCAGTCGCAGTCGCAGTCGCAGTCGCAGTCGCAGTCGCAGTCGCAGTCGCAGTCGCAGTCGCAGTCGCAGTCGCAGTCGCAGTCGCAGTCGCAGTCGCAGTCGCAGTCGCAGTCGCAGTCGCAGTCGCAGTCGCAGTCGCAGTCGCAGTCGCAGTCGCAGTCGCAGTCGCAGTCGCAGTCGCAGTCGCAGTCTGCATATATGTATGTTGTATTCATATATATGCATACGTATGTTTTTTTCTTCTTTTTCATAGATCATATTATGGAGAGTAAATCCTCTTACATGGCACTATTCAAGTAACAGCATTAAATCTGCAGTTGTTGACGTCACCTTATCTTTAAGTAAAATAACAAGCATTACGCATGCGCAACAACCCAATAGTAACATGAATAACAGTAGTTTGAACAGTGAAGTCGATCCTACTAAATACAAACCAAATCACAAAAAATGTAACAATACTGTCTATGATCAAATGAACAAGACAAACAACACCAAGGAAAATAGGACACGAGAAGAATTTAAAATTTTAAATCTAACTGTTCCAGTTGAACTCTTTATTCCAAAGTATAGTGGCGAATTACAGAACTTAACAGGGAGTGAGGTTGGAAGTGAGGTGTTTTTCGTTAAACCAAGCACAGAAGACAAAGACTTTCTAACATATCACCAAATAAAGATGACGTCACCATATGTTAGCATCAATGTGAACGTTAAACCTGCAAGAAGCGTCAAGTTTGATCTGTATATCAGATACAAAGAGAAACCTACCTCGAAAGATTATAACTTTAAAAGACAAATTCCAGAATACAGTTCTTGTTATTACGACTTAAACCTTAAGAAGTACACCAACTGTTCTTTGGACCCATATACATTTTCTTTTTCGGCCAAAGATTCAGGGCATACAGGCATGCATTATCTTGGAATCCGCTACCTTCCTTCCTTCTACAACAGAATTAGAAACCAAACAACACTAACAGATGTAACGGAACATCCTGTGATTAGAGTTGGAAGGTCTATTCAAGAGCCTTGTATTGTAGGTGGGAAAAGGCAAAAACGGGCCTGTGCAGAGTACAAGAAACCACCACCACCCAGGCCAGTACCAACTTACAAAAAGGACGTTGAAGCAGAGTTTGATAATATGACTGACATAAACTACATACTACGCATAACGTCTGGGACTTGTATGTTTTGGGATGTTGAAAATCAGCAGTGGTCAACAAAGGGCTGTAAGGTAAGGACATTCATTCTTATTAGTTTATTCTTATTAGTATTAGGCAATCTTATTAAAGTTTCGAATCTTAGTAGTTAAAATGTCATTACCCAATATAGTATAAAATGATACGATAATAGATAACAGAAAACCATGAAGTGCCCTTGGTTTTACTGACTAAACGAGTCTAGCCAGGGATGGGGGGTGGAGGGGGTGGAGGGGGGGGGGGGCAAAACAAAACAAAACTAAAGGTAATATATAGAGTTTCTTGTGTTTGTCTTTTTCATCGGGTATAGGTGATGGTGATCAATGTGCCGTCTTTATTCCTCTTTTGTTATATTCACTTGTGGTTAGCCGTTAAGATCAATCAACGTCATAAATGTAATAAGCTTATAATTTGCCCCCCTGGATGATGGCCGTAGTCCATTACGTCGATCTTCCAATGAAGTCAAAGTATGGATCGGAAAAATCATGCTTATATGCTATGCTGTTTCTGCTAATAATGTTATCATTTCATAATAGCTTGGATTCAATTTCACAAGTAATGGCGTCCATTGCCTCTGCGATCATCTGACGACATTTGGAGGAGACTTCTTCGTGGCACCCAATCCCATCGACTTCTCCCTAGTCTTCAAAGCTTTTCAATCCCTTGACGATAGTGAAAACATTGCCATATTAATAACAGTTTGCGTGCTGCTGGTGCTATTTGTTATTGGATTATTTATCACTAGAAGATATGACAAGATTGACGAAAGAAAGGTATGTTTACACATGTCATGATGATGAATAAATCACATACAAGTCTACTAAAACCTTTGCAAGACGAGTTCGAGCTTGTCTAGAATCGGTCACATCAAGTGCAGAAAAATTTAATTCTACATTTTTTAATCGTGCATTTTTACTAAAAGACTGGAAAGCTGCAGACCACTAAGAAACAATCCCTGTGCGACGCCTCTGCCGCGTTTTATTATTAGTTGTTTAATTTGATCCCCGTGCATTTTGAGAACATATACTTGAAATCAAAAAACTCTTTATTCTTTCGTACTTGTACTTGAACAGAACGTCAACCGAACAATTGAAATGCAAGGCATTGCAAACAAAGCTCCGCACAGTTACAAGATTCAGATTGAAACAGGAATTTGGAGAGGAAGCGGCACAACAGCAGATGTTGGGATAGTTATTTATGGTGAAAATGGATGTACGGCACCCATATGCATCACTACCAGCAGCGATGATGATGTAATACTGTTCGCGAGAGGGAGCATAAATACCTTTAATCTGCTTCTGAACAAGTCATTAGGTCCCTTGATAAAAATTAAAATCTGGCATGATAATACGGGAACAAGTCCGAGCTGGTACGCACACCAAGTCATGATTACCGACAAGGAAACTACTAGAAAAGAGCACTTTTTTATTAACAGATGGCTTGCAGTTGACAAAAGAGATGGACGAATAGTCACGGAAACCAAGGCCTTCAATAAGAGCGATGGGAATAGTTTTCGAGACTTTTTTGCATTGCGTACAGCGAGAGGGTTTGCAAATGATCATCTGTGGGTGTCGATTTTTACGCGTCCACCTCACAACCCTTTTACGAGGTCTCAGCGCCTTGCTTGCTGTATGTCAATCCTATTTGCTACTATGATAACAAACGCTATGTTCTATCAATTGGGTTCCAAAGCCAGTGGAAATAAATTCAATATTGGCCCAATACAGATGAATCTTTATGCCATAAAAATTGGAGTACAAAGTGCTTTTATATCGATACCGATAAATGTAATAATCGTGATGCTATTCAAAAAAGCCAGCAACATGATCAATGAAGATGAAATAGAAACAAAGAAGCGCTTCCACTTAAGCAGGCTCATGGTGTCACTAGCTTGGGTTTTGTGTTGTAGTGTCATATTGGTCTCAGCTGCTTTTGTGGTATTTTACAGCATGCAATGGGGAAAAGAGACATCCAACAACTGGTTAACGTCTGTGGTAGTGTCATTTATCCAAGACATATTTATCACTAGTCCAATCAAAGTGGTCTGCATTGCAATCATGTTATCTGCTGTTTTGACAAAGCCTCCAAAAGAAGATGACATTCGTTATCGGTAAAAAAGCCTCCAAAGTAGTGAATCCCTAATACCATAGAACAGCCTGAAGAAGAAGAGTTAGAAAAGGCAAGACTATATGATCAGCAAACGGAAGAAATGTTTACAGTTATTCGTAATTTATTTCGCCTCATTGTACTTTTTATCCTCTTCATGATTTTATGTTACGGAAATCGAGATCAATCAAGATTCCTGTTCACAAAATCTGTAAAAGACGTGTTTCATGGATTCGATGAGGTAAGTCTTCGGTGTCCAATTAACAAATTGACATCAGATTTTTATGTGTCTGTCCTCTTATTGACGATAAATTGCGTCATCACATTGTCAAAGTAGTGTGGATTCACGAGGCGTAGCCGAGTACTTTAACTTTCATTTTTTAATTGAACCGTGGAACGACACGGACAGACAGACGGACAATGACCAAGGGAAATAGAGGGATTTTGCTCGCAGTCTACCTCCTCCTAAAACAGAAATACTGGGTGGTACACCCGCTCGTAAAACAGAAATACTGGGTGGTGCAGCCCCTCCTAAAACAGACTGAAATCCTGGGTGGTGCAATCCCTTAAAAAGTCGGCAACTAATTGTATTAATTTAGTAATAATATATCTGAAAAAAACTGATCCGAAGGCTAACAGCAGTACTGATGTTGCAAGGAAACACAAATGTAGAAAAACGAAAATACATTGAAAAATCTTAATCCTGCTGCTATTGACATTAGTAAATATTTAAACTTTTTATTTTTCGATAGTGAAGGTACAATTATGATGAAGAAAATGTCAAAAAGTTTAGGATTTTTTAAGCCATCAAAACGTAATGGAGCGCGCACTCAAAGTTTTTCAAAAAATTTCAAAAAATCCATTTCCCTTTTTCTAACGTTCATTATTTAAATCATATGGTTTTCTCATTTAATTTAGAATAAATTCGAGGTTGTGGGTTTTCTAAATGCTTTTTTCGAATTTTTGCTCTCAATTGCACTCGAAACCATATGATTGCCTTATACCAAAACAATTCATCGACATTAACTACCAATAAATAGATATCCAAGAATGCAAAGAAATAAAAAAGGGCAAAATGGAAAATTTCAATAGAAAAAAAAAAAATCGAAAGAAGCAGCTCGAAATCGATTATTCAATAAAAGACATAACTCCATGAAACAAATATATATGTTTATATAAACGATTTTGAATTTTTTTCAAAGGTCCATCAACATAAACAGTTTTGGGATTGGACCCGCGTTGTGCTTGTTCCTGGACTGTTTGGTACACAGTGGTACAACAACCAGCCTTTTAACTATGAGGAAGGTTTCATCAGCAATCGAGAGGCGTTTCTTGTGGGAATGCCAAGGCTACGACAACTTAGGGTTAAACCAGGTAAGATTGTATAATAGACTCATTTCATTATTTATCAATCTGATAACAAAAGAATTTTTTGCCCTTGTCAATAGGCCATTTGCATTATGGCGTAATTTACTACCACTACCAGACTCCATCGCACACTGTCCTTTTGTTCTGTCAATTAGCACCAATTGTCTCACTATTCCCATGAGGAACTACAAATTTGAATAAGAAAGAAAATTCACGAAGCATTTTGGAAGTGGTAGTAAAATGACGCCATAATGCAAATGGCCTATTGCAATCTCTTTTTTCTTTTCTTTTTTTTTTTACTAGAGTGGGAAACTGGATTTAATAAGACCTGTTGCTTTAGTTAAAAGAGGTTTTCAGTAAAAAACAAAACGACACTGAACAATATTATTGTTTGCGCGCTCTTTCCGTTAATTGTTTTGATCACTAAAAAATAAAAAAAGAGCGCGCGCGCAAGATGATGACCCACTGGAGTAGGGGAAGGCGAAATTTAAACTTCATCCGGTTTCTAAAGAAATACTCCAACCCAGAATTTACATGGCGCGCACGATATCCAGAGCTCTCCCTCTCTTATTCATGCTCTTTTGTTGTTAGTTGAAAAAGTTATGTTATAATAAGTGACAATAATAAATTATGTTTTCTACCGTATTTGCAAACTTGGGCTGCCCCTTAGCCGTGTATTGAGAACTTTAATTGCAATGTTGTCTTCTTTCATTGTGCTTCTTTTTTATTAGTTGGAAAGTGTTCAGCATATAAGAAGTATCCTGATATCGCTAAAATCTTCAATCGCTGCCTACCTTCCTATTCCTTTACGCACGAAGATCGAGGTCCATATTACATGCAAGGCTGGAAAACGATTTCAAATATTAGTTCATACAAAACAAAATCAGACCTAGATGCAATCTGTCCCGAGCACTGGCGATACCACACTGATGATTCACAGAAAGTATTTCATATGATGGAAAATTCGTATGTCAACGGTGGATATATCGCTGAACTTGGATACAATTCTAGCTTTGCTTTGAAAACCATTCAGAACTTAATGGATCATAAATGGTTGGATGACCTAACTTCGGCAGTTTTCGTTGAGTTTACTGTTTTTGAGCCTGCAAGTGGGCTGCTATGCGTCTTAAAGTACGTTTACGAAAAGTACCTTCATGGTAAAGCCTCAGCAGCAATGTACATCAGAACTTTGGTAATTTACCCACCATCTGACTCGAAATCAAAGGTCCTAATGTATGTATCTAAAATTGCACTTTTGATTTACATAACCATTCTTGTCATTTTTGAAATACATCGACTATACTTGCAGCGATGGCGATACTTCAAAAGTATGTGGAATTGGTTTGAAATGCTCTTGTTGATATTGTGCGTCATGGCGATGATCATGACATCATTCGTTCAATACTACGCAAGTAATTTTGTCCAAGATGTTAGTAAAAACCCTTACAAGACATGGGCAACCGACGACCTTGTATTCTATTCTGATTTTGAGATCTGTCTTTTTGGTTTTATTCTATTTATTCTGACAATCAAGTCTTTGAAAATAGTTTCCTTCAATCGTCCGGTTTTGGTTATGCTGATGTCTCTGAAGAGAGCCTCAAAGCCACTAACATCTTTCAGCATGGTATTTTTTACAGCAATTGCGGCCTTTGCGATGCTTGCACATGTGGCTTTTGGCAAGAGCATGTTTGCTTATTCATCGTTGCAGAACGCCTTTTTCGAAATACTACAGGCTGGGTCTCTTGGAGGTGATCTTGGCTTCAAGAAACTTTATGAAATCAGTCCAATTCTTGGACCACTCTACATTTTCTTTCTAAGATTCATTATAACCATCGTTCTTGTAAATATCTTTATAGCTATACTTAACTTTTCATACGCCCTTTCCAGTGCAGAAATGAGAGCTAACATGACCTTCAAGAATCTCGTTATCTTAAGTTTTGCCAAGACATACTTCAAATCATTGCTTCTAACTGATTTCAAGATTTTCTTGTTGAATCTGTGGAAAGCGATTCTGCAGAAGCTGTTAGCAATTAATATCGGAAGAAACCCATCCTGGAATATATCTAAAATGCCAAAGCGTCGAAAGAGATTCAAGACTAAAGAAAGTTCTGAATTCAGTTGTGAAAGGTGCGTCTCATCGGACGGCGAGAGTAAAGTCCCGATCGAATCGATATATTGTGAAAAGCACGATCAAGTTGAAACAAGAAGAAAAGGGTTCTTTCACATTAAGGGAAAGAGTAATTGCTTTTCCAAATGCATTACAGGGTCTTGCGAAGAGAGAAAGTCTGACCATGAGGAAGGCATTCTGGAAGAAGAATTTGTG
Organism: Actinia equina; assembly: GCA_011057435.1. Lineage (NCBI taxonomy): Eukaryota > Metazoa > Cnidaria > Anthozoa > Actiniaria > Actiniidae > Actinia > Actinia equina. Next base: position 236,491 of record WHPX01001433.1, on the reverse strand, counting down.
TCATCGCATCCACATGATGAGAAATACTTCAAGGGAGAAAATCCTATATGCAAACATCTTTCAAGCGAAGATTCCATCTTATCCTACAATCGAGCTGATATGCCAGAAGCAAGTAGAGAAGATAAAATAGGAGAAAAAAAATTGTCATCATACAGCGATTCTATCTATGACAGCTACGACGACATTGAGTTTATAGATGACGATTACGTCATAGCAGACATGAAGAAGAGCTTCTCTGAAATACGGTCATCTATCGCAGAATCATTCCAATCTTTATCAAGCAGCAAACCTTCCAGACCCCATTCAATTCACCTACCTCAAAGTAAAAAAACACAAAGTGCCTCACCTAGTTCACCTTCCGGTAGTTTGCTCTACTCTACAAGTCCATCGCGATCGGAGATGAGTTTGCCTCGAAGTCGAAGATCAATTGAAACCCAGAGTCTTGAAGAAGCCGATTCCGATGAATGGTCTTTTTCATCTGGTTATTACAGATTTGATGGGGCTGGTGATTACAAACGCCAATAAGCGAAATAATAAAGCTCTGCATATATTTTTTCTTTTATTAATTTTTTGGCTTGAGCTATTGCCATCGGCCAATTTCCGAGACTTTGTTATGATAAGCTGCATCTATATTCATCTACTAACATTATCAAGCTAAATGCAAGCTAGTAACCTAATGCCACGCAAGAAAATAACGTGATTTGGAAAACGAGCTAATATCATACCAGGACTACAAATGTCATATAAAAACTAAAGAATTGCGATTTATCTAAAACTTTAGACTGGGCCGGAGTGACCGGGAGCAGCTTGAAGAGAACATGAAAACCTCAAAAATGATAATTTAAAAGCAACACTAATGAGTGCCACCTCCCTTACTGACCTCGTTTCTCTAGGGTAGAGGCGAGGTAAAATATAGCAAGTTTAGAAATGGCGTCACATCAAAAACGTGCGATCGAGTGCCTTCTGCCCCTAGGTTGCTTCCTCCTACGTCATTAGCAGGCTCTGAGTTTACGTCCTGATGCGGGTACAAGTTTCATGACGAATGGGCGCATGAAAACATACCCCCGCCGTCTGGAAGTTGTCACTCTAAACAATACTCACGCAACACAATACATATTTAAAGGGAGACTAGTACTAAAATCGTCCACTGGTTAAAGGTTTTACTTGATATTCTTATGGAAATTATTACTATATTCCTGAGAATCTTTCAAGGAGGGCGTGGTTTACTCAATACTTAACTGTGTTCTATACATTTGTTTGTATTTTGTAATGAAAATATCCGTTAGTTTCATACTCAGCAAATCAACAAGTTATTTACAAAGAAGGACATGGAGCTATGTTTAGTGTTGAATAGATGACGTCAGAGAGTTCTATAAAAATTCGTAAAAAAATAATATTACCTATCGGAAAGAAATTTCAGACATTTCAGTGTTTTGTGAAATAGAACTATTTAGCTTGGGTTTGTCCATTTCAGAACAAGTGTCATTCTCTAGAGTATCATTTATTTGTTAACTATTGCGCATGACAAGACACATGAATATGGATACAACTCAAACAAAGTGAAAGGGGAAAACAATACGCCCAAACTAAAGGTCTTTTGATTTTTCGCAGCCGTCAAACAAAATGATGTAATGTTTGGAACCAAAATTGAATTATGCTAACGAGTCTAACGTTCAACATGGCGTTGTCTAAACCTAGTTTATTAGTTCTCGAATGGTCGACGTTAGAGTCTTTGCTTGCATCGAAACAGTTTTAACGTCTTATTCCCGATGTTTCCAATACAACCTTTATGACTATTTATGTAAATGCTTGGGTATGATTAGAAAGTTGTTGACTGACTCGTTTGGGGTGGAACAATGAATAGAAATCAGACAATCACTATTGAATTTTCGTTTGTATCGTTTGGGGGTAGTCGTCAAATATATAGAGAGAGAGTCTAATTCAATTTAACTGATAATTTAATTCAACATTATTTAATTAATAAATCAAAAATCTCAATAATAAGTTACTGGAAAATATGCAAATTAATTCAAGCTGATTTTAGCTGAAATAATTATTTGCTATGTTTACATATATTTGCCTATTTGAAATGCAATGGAAATTTATTATAACTTAATTATTGATGGTCTGGAGTTTTTTGAATCACTCAGCCTTAGTACAAGTGATTGTGTTATTAATTTTCCTTGAATCGCAGTTCTGGTGTTATTGCTCAATTATTAATATCCTAATTACAAAACTATACATATTGTGTAAAGAATAGCGATATTATAATTTGTATATTTATATGATTTTTGCTCGTTTGTCTCATTTTGGTAGGAAAAAAATAGAGACTGTCTCAAAATCGTTGAAATATGCTTAACGATTCGCTATTTTAGCCACACTGATTATACAAGAAAACCTGTTCTTTATGAAACAATATATAATCATAACTTGAATAATAACCTAATCTACTTCTACATTATCATAAGTGAGTATCAGTAAAGTACTGTTCGCGTTTAAAGCTATGACGTGGAGTACTTTCTTCGTCACTGTCAGAAATAGGCAGCTTATCTTCCATGAACTAGAAAACGAAAAGAAAAGGGAATAAGAAAAAGGAATGATTGCTGTAACTATATTAATAATATAGATGCAAAGATTTCTAAATTCGGACTGGTTGAGAACAGTGCTATGTTCCTGAAACACCAGTGCAAAAATGTGAAACACCAGTGCAAAAATGTGAATGACTTTTCAGTGAGTGGTTGAATAGACAAAAGAAATTCAAGATAGCCAATCAGATCACAGCAGTTTTCATAGCAACAGAACAGCCTTCCCTCTCTGGAAGTTCAAGATGGCGGATTTTCATCTTAAAAATGGATTCAAAAATGCTAAAAAAGTCAAGCTTCATCAGTTGAAAACCAGCAAAAAAGGATGAGAATGGCAAAAGGAGGACTCGCTGCTTGTTATTTGAGAATTAAGAAGGAAAGAAAACTTCAGTCGAGCCATTTTACAGCTGTTCAAGGTCACATTGACGCGAAAGTTGAAGCGAGAGACGTTGAAACTTGATGTCGAAACGTCAAGAGCTTTCGCCTACTTTATCCGTAAAGAGGTAAATAATACTTCTGTACAAAGAAAGCAGCTTATTCAACTTTCCTTTGAGAGTTTAGGAATTGAAAAAAAAGAGAATATTTGATGATTTATGTAAGTTTTGCAGTATTTGTTAGCAATATGCTTACTTGTTTTCTCAAAAAATGTCAACTATTTGGAGTTTTGAAGATGAAAAAAATGATTTCTAAAAAAACATGTTTTTACTTTTTAAAGATCAAAATTAATCTTTGTTATTCATATTTCTTTCCTGTTTTGTAAATAAAACATTGTTTTGTAAGCCGATTTTCGAAAAAACAAGCGACTTCTTCGCTTCGTATATTTTTTTCAACACGTCTTTTTTCTATCTAATTTTGGTTTGAAATGTTTGCATCTATATTATTAACAAGAAATATGCGATTTCCTATACAAACTAATTGCGATTTTGAGACAATACAACAAAATATTGACGACCAGTTGGGAGAAAAATATATTCGGTATTGAGGGGAATCGCGAAGAGCATCGCGATTCTAAAGAATTTAACAACCAAAAAAGGAAAAAAAAAATAACCGATTTTCTTCGATTAAAAGCTTCCCTTTTTGTCGCGCGTTAGGGAATCAGAAATCAAAAAATTTTGAAACGACAACAACATAAAATATTGTCAGTCTCAAAAAATATATAAGAACTAATTAGTGAATCGCGACTACTACGGTCCAACTTGGATACCAAGTTCGGAACATACCGGGGCAGGATCTCGAAAGAGCTTTAGAGATCATATATTGCTATACTTACAAAACCAGAATCTTTATTGCTGTAACTATAGGTCCGAGGGAGTTCATTCCAATCAGAACTCTCGTCCATTCCAAACTTGTTTAGACTGCCATCAGTTAGATCAAGTGACCGATTAATTCGATTGTACCTCTCGTAGCGGTCAATGCTGTCATAACGGTCAGGCTTAGGAGTTCCTCGAATAGGAGTTCCACTACCATCAAACAAAGCCACTGTGCTGCCATTATTGAATGTATTTAGATCCTGAAAAAAGGGTAACAGTAAAGTAACCAATATAATAGTTTAAAACAAAAATGTATATACAACGGTGTGTATTAATTACGATAAGAAATAAGTAAGAAAAGAGCATTGGTTAACCAAGAATAGAGCGGTTTTCGCATAAATTGGAATGGGCACAGGAAATACGCGTTTTAATTGGTTTAGTTAATGTTACGACATCTCGTACCGCATACGGTAATGTGATTCAGTGGCTTACGGAAACCACTCTAACTAAAAAGCTGCTCGAGCTGTGTTACACACATATAGAAATTTAGAATGAACAGAAGAAAGCATACTGATATAGATTCGAAACGAATCTTGGCGATGATAAACGTAATAAGGTAAGAAATGCAAAGTAACCCTACATTACATTTCCGTGGTATGCATGTATATTCAAACCAACCGGAGAAATAAAGTTACAATACTCTATCAATAAAAAACCTCTATTGTATATGATTAAATATATCGATGACTTACGATCATACTGCCTCCTTTTCTATCTGATGACGAGTAAAGGCTTGACATAGATGGAGGTCTGGAGCGCATTTTTGTCCGTGGGGGGAGGGGTTCCCGTTCCCTTACATATACAGTTCGATCACCAGTGCGTTTTCTCAGACACAAGGCAAGAAGGAGGAACAGGAGTAGAATGCCTATCAAGACTATTACTGCAATAAACCAGATGGTTTTGTAGAAGGGAGATGTCTGAGGTTGTGCTGTCGAAGGCGGCAAAATGATTCCTATAATAAACATAAATATTATACACTCAATACTCTTTCATTTAAAGTGCATATGACACGAAAAAAAATTAATATTAAAAATGTGGAGTTTATTAGCATTAACAAGAATATCACGGTTAAATTTGTTTCAAAAACGTATTTCTCTAGAAATTCAAGAACATTTAGCACAAGTCTTGACGTCATTTTGTTTACAAGTCTCCAGATTTAGTTGCAAATACACGAAATATGTTTGAATGTAGAATCTTAATTTCAGCTAGTACACTTTCAGTTACCCAACATTCGAAGAATACTACGTAAGCTATCAAATGAAGCTGAATAGAATATGAAATTTGTTGTTATTTTATACGAATTACAATTTATATTTAGTGCATTACTACTGAATCTAGAGTACGTGTCAACAAGATGACGTCACAAATTTGGCTTAATTTTCTCAAATATCTCAAGAAATATGCTTTTGAAACAAATTTATTACGATATATTTATTATTACTAGCAAACTATACATTTTAATCGATGAAACATTTTCGTGTCCTATACACTTTAAGAATCATACAAGTTCGGTTCGATACAATGCTTGGTGTCTCATTTGCATGTATCCATAATATCTGCTATTGCAAAATCAATGTAATGTTCAAAACATAGAACATAGAATCTGAGATCGACAAGTATGCTGGGAAATGACATAATTATCCTCTTATGTATTCATTGAAGGTACACAGTCAATATGAAACATGGGTTAAAAGCCTACATGCTTTTTGATGCAACACTTAACGTTCTTCTCGTGTACCATTTCGGTTTCAGCTTCATTTTGAATCCGACAATGATTGTTTAATTGAATAGTGCATGACTGAAAATGACAAGGCCTGTATAATGTTGATGAGAAACCATAAAACAATCGTTGGGTCAAAGACAGGGGGTCCTAAAACCCAGGTGATTGAAAATATTTAGCAATACTCTCGTCGGTGAACCAATAATAATGAATCAAATAAACTGGTTCTGACACAAATTCTACAACGTAAAACTTTCGAAGAGCATGTGTCGAAGTTTGCAGGGTATTTATTTTTCTTACCTTCTTTGGGAACTGTAACAGTTACTTTGGGAGATCGAGCTGTCTTTTTAACACCGTTTACGATGGTCGTCACGATCACCTCATAGGTGTACTCTAAACAATATGAGAAAATGCACACAAAGGTAAGAATTATGGAATAAATTGTAGGTGCAAAGGTGCTAGGACCGACTGATTATATATGTTTGTTTCAGTAGTTATTCGTAGATTATTGATATATTTTAACACACATATATATTACAATCCATCTATCATAGCGCCTTTGCTTTTTCTGATCCCGTTGTGCAAAGAGAGGATAGCGCTATTCGACGGATATATCTTTTTCCAGTGGATCAGGCGATGCTGACTCTATGCAAAGCAATTCTTCACTGTATAAGATTTACCTGTAGGATTCGAACAACTGGGCAAAGTTCAAACAGCTCGCGCGCAAAATCTTAAGGCCACAAAAATAGACCACAAAGGCGTCCTATTGATAGTTTTCAACACAACTTACCTCCCCGTGCCCTATTTGGAAAATTGTTGGCTGTCTTTTGCCCTCGAAAGACAATCACACCTTTTTCTAGCAGTGTGTATTCGTCCAGTGGTCCATTCAATATAAAACATTCACTCCAGTCCACAGAGATGTGGAAACCAGTTACGTTAACGCGAGGAGGAGAATCAGCCAAGGCTAGAGGATCTGGAATTGAATTGGAATACCGCACACTTTACATTGTTCCTTGTGAATATAATATTAGAATCGTTTGTCAGCAAAAAAAACAACATTATACTGACAGGAACTATACTGCAAAGAGCCAGCCTGTTTTTGAAAACTCGAAACTGAATTCGAAAAAAAAAAAAGGAAAAAAAGAAATAGCATAGGTTTGGAAAACAGTTTACAGTGGAATATGTCGGATGATCTCTTCAATCGATTCAGTTTTATTTTAGCTAGATCAACTGATAAGGAAAGACTTGACAGCAAAGGGTCAGAACGTTAATGGTTTGCAATTACTGCATGATTGTGGAAATGGAACAAATATTATAATCAGCTTTTTTGTGACATCCACTTAACCGAAACATAGGTCGCAATAGAATGCACCAAGACCAATCTTGTCGATTAAAAAATAAAATATATATCTAAAAAACGCAAAATTCAAAAATGCTTAACATAATTTTGAAAACATTATGTTGATAACAGCCTGATAGTCTTACCTTCAGCCAGAGTAGTCACGGCCTTGACATCAGACAGGCCAGAATATTTGCTGTTGTAAACACGAACAATGAAGTCGTATGTGATGAATGGCATCAGACTATCAACAGTAGCGTTTTTTTCTAGACCAGCACTCGTGCCATTTGATGGTGTTTCGCAGGATGATCCTTTGACGCAAGTCATGCGATGCAACACTTCGTATCTGGAGCAGAAAAGAGGAAAAACTTACCATATGAGTATGCAATGCAAGAAAACTAAATTGATACTTCAGTAATTAGAATTACGTCGATAAAATAGGACACGATTCGTTTCAATTGCAATGTAGCTTTCGTGTAATTCCAAAACTCACAGAACAGAAGAATTATTGCCATACCTGGAAAGAGCGGGTTAGTAAAACACGTTAACTGTGAAGTTTGAAGGAAGTAAGTTGAAGTATCAACCTTTTGGTCCTTTATAAAGGCTTCAAAATCTTTATATAAAGATATCCATGTTGAACTATTGTCAGGTATAAAGATCCATGCACGTCATGGATTCGAAGGACCTGATAGGTCTAAATGCTCATTCATTATTCATGTGAAGTTCAGATTCTTTCTAAACACGTATATCGTATGGTAATTTAACGAAGAATTCATTTCATTTATTTGCCACACATTACTTTCATCTTTTCCTTTACGTTTTTCTTTTACTAATTTAAAAATACCTGAAAAAAGCTCATTAACCGCTCTTAAAATTATCTAAGCTAAGAAATCAAACCCTTTCTCGCACAGATGGAAATGTCGCATTTCTTTTGTATTTTCATGTTAGCCTCGCATCGAATATAGATTACATCACTTTTGGGGTCAAATGCGTTAATATTATTATTACATTATTAATATAATTTAATAAAATCAACTTGTGAAACACTAACCGTGTTATAATTCCACTGGGTTTAACAGGTTCGTCCCAAGCCAAGTCAACCGATCTTGACATGATCTTCACAGCAGTAGGGGCACTAAACTGAGTAGGGGTTCCTTCACTTGTTGTTTCACTGACATCAGGACTTGTTGTACAACCAGCATCAGTACAAGCAGAGACTTGAATCTTGTAAATAGTAAAAGGCTCTAGATTTGATATCACTCTGGAGGTCTCTAGTCCTTCAGACACATTCTTTCCCGCATTGATAAGTACGTAATTACGGATTTCTCCATTTGGCGTTAAAGGAGCTTTAATCAATACTTCAAGTCTGTCTTGGAACTTCTTTGTAATCTGTGGGGCTGGCACGTTTTCTGGGACATCTGGAAGAGTTTTGACAACAGCCCATCCACTTGTTGCCGATCCTTTACTATTGGTTGATGTTACTCGGTACTCGTATTCAGAGTATGGAAGTACTGTTTTATCGGTGAATGCAAGGTCAGTCCCATTTGACGCGTTATGCACGGAGACGATAGTACTATATGATGTTCGGGCACCAACTGCTCGTATCACCTTTCGGCGATATAAAGTGTACATGACGATAAAACCGTTTGGTTTTGCAGGCTCGCCCCAAGTAACACGCACACTTCGTGCTTGGATTGACTCGCTCGGGAAAACAGGTCGTCCCTGAGACGCTGGTACTGCCTCAGACGTCCTAGCTTTAGCTTTTTCGCCAACACTGCAGGCTGCATTAGTACAAGCTTTAATACGTACTTCATAAAGGGTATAAGGTTTAAGTGCATCTAAGACAGTTTCCAGGGCCAAGAAGGCGTCTTTTTCTTGGTTGTTGTACATTACGTAGTATTTAATAATATTGCCATTTGGAAGTCCAGGTTTTTCCCATTTGACACGAATGGAATTTGAACCTAACACTATCAATGAAGGCGCTGTAATGTTGTCAGGTGCACCAGGATTTGTAGGAGGATTACGCCCGATTGGACTATCAACACCACGACCGGCATTATTTACAGCATATATCGTGTACTCATAAACTGTGTAAGGCGCTACATTGTAGTCATTATATCGAACGTCAGATCCATTGTACACAGGTATCCCATTCCTAGAAAGTATATAGTAAATTATAATACCATTTGGTTCTGTCGGCGGTGTCCACAAGACACGGACAGTACGAGAACCTGCAACAGTAGCAACAGGCGCTGCCATAGAACTAGGTGGAGACTCCCGAGTACGAACTTGCGCCGAAATACTTCTAGTGCAGCCAGCCGTTGTACAAGCTTCTACAGAGAACTCGTATTCTGTGTATGGCTTTTTAGCACTTACAGTGAAGCTGCGATCTTGGCCTGAGTAGATAGGGGAAGAACCTCTTCCTTCGTATATCTTGTATGCAGTAATTATACCGTTTGGTTTGCCAGGAATGTTCCATTCAATTCGAATCGCAATCGCACTTAAAGCCGTCAAGGTTGGTGGGCTGACCTGCGCTGGTGCGGCTTGGTCCGTACGTTGAGAAGCGGGCATACTTTCTTTACAACCACCTCCACTACATGCAGATATCGTGTAACTATATACTGTATATGGTTCACGACCTTGATCCACAAAGTAAAGATTACTCCCTTTGTGTATGATGGTACCACTACGATATACTAAATAATACTGAATGACTCCATTTGGATTGTCTGGTTCTCTCCATGTTACATTCAACCTATAAGCATCCAAAGTAATTACATTTGGTGGGATTACGTGACTTGGGGGGGCTTCTTTTGTGTCTACAATTAACCAATCACTGTCCGTTCGGCCGCCATTGTTAATAGCACGAATTTTATATTGATAGCGAGTGTATGGTTTTAGTCCAGTATCCATGTAGCTAAATACGGTTTCGTTCGTCTTATTTGTCGAATAGACGATATCTTCACTAACAGATCGTCGCTTTCTGGCTTGCAATGTTGTTGTCCTGCGCAGTACTTCAAATCGCTGAATAACACCATTTGGTACAACAGGCTGCCGCCAGGTTAGAACAACAACTGTGGAGTTTACAAAGCCTGAAGTTGGAGCAGCTTGGCCAGTAGGGTTTACCTCTGCTGAATATATTGACTTTGTATCCCCTTTTGTGCATCCGGCAGAAGTGCAAGCCTCCAACTGGAATTCATACGCGGTGTAAGGCGTAAGCTTTGTGACAATGTATTCCCGACTTTTCCCTTCAAATATTTTGATATTATCTTTGTATATATTATAATGAGTAATAAGTCCATTTGGGCTTCCAGGTTGGTCCCAGTAAAGTCGTAATGACGTTCCTCCGGGGAGTCTTTCTGCATTTAACGGCTTCAAATCAGCTGGAGGCGCCTCCTTGGTTTTGGCTGAGGTCCATGAACTTACACCCTCACGTCTCCTATTGATTGCTGCTATTAAGAACTGATAGTCTGTATTGGGCTCCAAAATGTTTACGGTCATGTTGAACGTATCGCTGTCGACTCGCCCGGCTACCGACATATTACTGTCTAAAACATTTAAAGGCTGGTATCTAAGCTCATAATGAATGATAACACCATTTGGATCTAATGGTGCTTCCCAAAAAGCGGTTACGGCAGTTGCATTAATTACATAAACTGTTGGCTGTTTAATTCCCTGTGGAGGGCCTTCCATTGTACGTATACTAGTCCAAGAACTATATCCGATGCCGGCGCTGTTTTCGGTCAAGATCCGGTACTCGTATTGTGTGTATCCCTTCAGATTTCCCCCACTGTCCAAACATGTTCTGGTAGACAAAGTTAATCCCGTTTTTAAACAAACTATCAATGGTACTTCGTTGCCATGTCGGCGTTCCACTCTATATTTGGTAACGATGCCGTTTGGCGACCCAGGTTCATCCCATGATATCGACACCACATTCCACTCCTTGGCTTCAAGCCGGGGTGGAGTTACTCCTGCAGGCGATGCTTCCAACGTCCTGGTATATGCTCGATCTCCGATTCCACAACCTTTGCTGGTACATGCCTTCACTCTAAACTCATATCTCGTATATGGCTGCAGATTTTCAACAAGCTTGGTTTTAGCCAAACCTGTACTATGTTCAGTGCCGTCAACTATAATGACATATCTAGTAATGATGCCATTAGGCTTCTTGGGTGAGCTCCATTCAGCATATATTGAAGAAGCTGTTCGTGGAGTCAGAGTTGGTAAGGGTATTTCTTCGGGAGAACTTTCGGGCGTCTGTGCACTAACAGTACTACTTCTGGTTGTACCACCTTTAGTTGTAGCGGCCACATTGTAACTATACACAGTCATAGGCCTGAGCCCTTGGTCTCTGTAAATACATTTGTATTTACCTTGATCACTCATGGAACAGTTGTCAGTGCCATTATACACGATAGTGTGATTCCTATACAATGAATACAAGTAGACGATACCATTTGGAACACCTGGCTCAAACCACGCAGCTTCGATCTCTCGTGCTCCAAGAGCCACTAATGTCGGAGGCCGAACATCCTCCGGTGCATCTTCAAGAGTGAGCACGGAAGCAGAAGGTCCCTCTTTACAGCCAATTTTCGTGCATGCAACAACTTGAAACGTGTAGTTCTTATAGGGTTTCAAGTTGTTCACTATTAGAGACATTCCAAGTCCTTTGTCATTAGGGTTAAGATGAACTTTGTATGTACTGTTTGCAATTTGACTGATATTATATTGTATGATCTTTCCATTTGGTTTTCGGAGGAAGAGACCATGATACGTTTATACTCGAAGATGATAAAGCGAACAAATTAGGTGCTCCAACAATAGATGGGGATGACTCTTCCGTGAAGGTAACTGATGGACAAAACGCTAGTACACTCTGTTGTACACGCTTGCAGTTCGTATTTGTACCCAGTGAACGGTTCGAGACCGGCTGAATCGGTATATGTAAGGCTCAACCCACTGTATACGTTTTCCCGTTTATTTGTACGCTGGTTGATACGAAAAAGAACATATGATTTTAGTTCTCCATTCATTACTGAAGGTGGTTTCCAAATAACACGAATAGCTGAAGAAGATATTGCAGTGGCAACTGGAGGTGCCAAACCATCAGGGCTGGCCATAAGGGTTCTATTTCTGGCCATTTCACTAGTAGTATTTCCCTCAGCGTTAATCGCCACTACATAATATTGATATTCCGTGTGAGGTAATAGGATAGTGTCCCTAAAACTTAGGACAGAATCACCGGCTGGAACACTAAGCTGTTGGAAATCAGATGCACATATCCTTGGTGTTGTTGGTACTGTAGTTGGCTTGTAATATCCTTTAGTAGAACCACACAGAAGGGTGCTTGTTGAGAAGTCACACCGATCACATCTGGCAGAGCTTTCCTGGGCCTTATCGCAAGTTACTCCTGACCCACAGTCTGTTTCTCCTTTGCTGGATCGGTCAGCGCATGTCTGATATGTGATATTATAGCCAACATTGTTACAACAATTTAACCCTCTCGGCACTTTATTTTGATTGCAGCACTTTTCTGCTTTGCTATTTTTGTCGGCATAACTGCTGTAGTTGTAAACCTAAGAAAACAAAATGATGACATTTCTCTATCAAAACTGTTGTGGTGTCTTGAATCGAAAACTGAAATGCACACATAGAGTTTGAAAAGTACTTACCTTAACTTGTCCAAGAGAATCTTTACAACAAAGGGTCGTTTTCTCACTAACATACTGAGTTCCACAACAGGTGTTTTCAGAGTCGTAATCATATGCGATTCCAAGCGACTGACTTCCACAACACACCTGAGCACCAGCAACCACCTTTCCTCCGCAGCACTGTCTAGGAGGAGAGCGTTCGTAAAGTGCATCACACACACAAACCTGGGGAAAAAGTAACGTATATTAATTAAAGCAAGCTGTTCATTTGCTCCAACAAGTACTTGTTTCTGAAAGAATGCTGGAGTAATAATTGAATACTGTGAAAGTTCTAACCACTAACCTTGCTACCATTCACGAAATACGGCCTATCACCACAGCAGGTATCTCCTGCAGTCACTGCAACACCGCCATCAACACGACGACAACACACGCTACCACTAGGAACGCGCAAGTAGTTGTCATAACAACACTGAAAATCACTTTGCTTGACATGAAAAGTATTTCCACAGCATACATCATCAGGATTATTCTTTAGTACATAAGCTGTTCCACAGCATTGCTTTTTTGGATTCGCGGGTTCCCTTTGCTGAAGAACACCACTGCAGCAAACCTGAGAGAGAATTCGAAGGTTCAACAAATCACAAAAGTTACTGTTCCACTTTATATTTCAGAGTATCGATAACATTTTTAATCGGATTTTCTTACTTATTTGTAAAGATATATCTATTTCTACAATATATTAATTTAAATCAAGCTCATATTTAGAAGTGATTTAGAAGAAAAGTTTCCCCAGACAGGCTTTTATTCTATTAGGATTTGAGAATTGTTGATTCGTACCGGAGCCTCAAAGCACAAGTGTGACTCTAATGACATACGACAATGAGTTCAGGAATCAAACCAGGGCCACATTGGTGAGAGACGAAAAAGCTCTGTCAGCGCTACTCCACCCGTGTTTCCCAAGTAAGGGGAAGCTAAATACAAGTAGATGTGGTACAGATGCGCAAATGAAAATACCCCAATTGAGATTTGCGTTATACAAATTCAATAAATTATTATTATTATTACCTTATCTCTTGGGTTAAAACATGACCTTCCACACAGCTCTTGTGATATATTGCACTCAATATACGTACATTTTGCCACGGGGGGAGGAGGAGTGGGGCAACTGTATATCATGCGTCTAAACAACATGTACTTAGCAATTATACCGTTAGGACGCGAAGGAGATCCTGTGAGACAGAATAAAGCAAATCAAGAAACAGCAATAAATCAGCCAAAATAGGCTGTCATCGATGATTTACTAAACTTACTCCAATTAACATCCATGAAGGTTGGTCCAGGAGTAAGCCGTGGAGGAGCGAGACCTTCAGGGGCTAAAACAATCAATCGGAAAAACATTGATCAGTGGTAATTATTATTCATGTTATTTATACTTTCAATAATAAACTATACAAAATATAATGGTAAGCTAAGACCCCTTGCTACTAGATTGCCAATTCTTCATTGAGAACAAGAAAGAAAATGGCCAGTGTTTTCATTTTTAAAAATTACAGGGGAATCACGGTAACTTTGAGGTCCGAAGTCCAGAAGTGCTTACCATTTACCAGGAAAAACCTGAAATTCCGGTTTAAAACAAAAAATGGAATGTATCATTCGGTTCGGAAAGTGCTGGAAAACTCGGTCTCCCGATTGCGGTAATACAGTTTACCTTTCTTTTCGGTCCTTTAGATAAACGAGTAGTGTACCATTCTTCGAAAGTCGGAGTTTCCGGCTCTTTCCTTTCCATTAAAGAACGAATTTCCAACCAGATGGATTAGTTTAAACTATAAGCACCCCAGGCTTGGCCAAAGAAACTAGACATGAACTATACATCTCTTGAAAATGCTGTCGGGAGTTGCGTTTTAACACTTTTTTACTTCTTTTCGCTGACTTTTTAAATGTTTGAACATAGATCGCGGATCGAAAGGTCTATTTGAAACACTTAAAAAGTCAGAGAGAAAAGTTAAAAAATAAATAAAATGAACTAAACATTAAAACCTTTACTAAATATTGTTATTTCACGTAAACTGACTGCATATTTAAGTCCCTAAAAAAAATAGAATTCAACGAACGTTCTGTTCGATGTAATATTAAAAGGCAAGAAAACAGTCACAAACACAGGTTTTATAAATTACCAGCAGGGAGAGTTGTTTTGGAACTGGTAGGACTTTTTGTACAGGCGTACACAGTACACACTTCCACCTTAAAAATATAAAATATGGATTGAGTTATAGATCAAGAACAAGGCTATGGATAAAACAATTGCACATCAAAAACATTATTCAATATACGTTAGGTACTAATAGTCAAGTATTTACCCTTATAGTGTACTTGGTGTAGGGCACGAGAGAGGAAAGAGTGAATACTGTTGAACTCGCAGATGTATTGGCTACTGATATGCCATTGCTACAAAAATAAGAAACCATGAAGGTTGATGAGTCAACTTTAGTTTTCATAATATGAATCCAGCCTACAAAAACCTTGACGACATAAAGAAAATGTCTGATAAATATTGGATTCCATGCTTTCTGGCTTTAATTTCTTCAATATTTTCCTCTTTTTTCCCCCGTACTTGTCCGTCTGTCAGGATTCTCGATATGTTTATTCGATTCGTTCTTTCTTTTTCTTTTCCTTCCTTCCGCCCTTTCTCTTTCTCTCCCACGGAAATACTAGTTTCTAAACCCCTTTCGTGCCATCAATGCTTCGTGCACAACCTTACGCTATTTTTCTGCGCGCTTTGAAGCAATGCAAGCGAAGAATGTAATGTTTTGTCGACAGCGCCAAAGCAGACCAGATCACTATGCACTTACAGCGTATGAAATTCAAGAGGAAAATATAATGATAAAACTTACGCGTAGATAATATAAATAGTTATTTTTCCATTTGGTGTTGTAGGATGTTTCCAGTCTACTCGTATTTCTGTACTACTTTTGACATACAGACCAGGTGCTCCAAAACCTTCTGGAGCTGTGACATGAAAACATGGATTCAATATAAAAATAAACAAATATTAGAAAATTGCGAGTCCGTAAATTTGACAATAAGATACGAACCTCCATCAAGAGTGCGTTGATGAACCCTGACACTTTCAAAGTTTCCAGCTTTATTATTTAGATTTACCTAAAAGACACCAAGAAAAAATGAAATGATTTATATATGGGACTCTTTATGTGTCCTGTTCTCCTTTCCCTCAAATAGTTGTTGTTTTAGTTTTGTTGTTGTTTTGTTTTCCCATGATTACTAGTTGTAAAGTTTAAATAAAAATAACTGAATAACAATGAAGAAATAGAAAACGCGCGCGCGTTCTGTGTGTAGTATAAAGCACGCGGGGGTTGGCAGAACACGAGAGAAGTGTTAGGAGAAGCAAGACGCGTAGCTGGGTGCTTCTGGACACTTCTCGAGTATTCTGCCAATCCCCAAGTGCTTTATGACTGCACACAGCACAGCACAACAAGCAAGTTTTTTATTTCTTTTATAAAATACAAATTACAATGATATAGAAATGACACAACGAAAACTGCGCGAGCGTGCAATGTGCTCTCATAAAGCAAGCGCTCCAAACCAATCAGAACGCAACATTCATAACAGTTATTTTATAATTAAAAATGGTAAATGTAGAGAATAACATTCTTACCCAGAAACGATAGTCTGTACTTGGTTTGAGTCCTGTTACTTCTACGCTTGTCTGGTTGCCTGGCAATCCCAACTGATGAACGACGTCAGTTTTCACGTTTTCGTAAAAAACAGTGTAGATGTTCACTGAACCTCGTAACAGAGCGACAGGAGGTGGATTCCAGGTGACTAATATTGTAGCATGATTGATAGCTGAGGCATTGACAGTAGGACCAGCTAATGGAGGAGCAGGACCAGACCGAAGATCTGTTGAAGGGCTTGATGAGTTGCCAGTTGTTGTATAAACATTAACCTATACAAAAAAAGGTTTAGTAGCTAGTATTATCACATTTTGTTTATTTCTTTTATTTCTTTTAACATATTGCTGGAAAAATGATTGTAATACGTCCTAGTAAAAGCCATCCGATTCGTCCTGTAAACCATTTAATAAGGACGTTAGAAACTTACGCCTAACATTTTGACTGATGACAAAAATCTATAGCAAACACAAGGCACTTGGACAGTTATTTGCCAAAAGAAGAAAACATGAAAATTGATCACAACAGTGACTTGCTCTTTCAGCCAGTAGAATAAATCTCTCTGCTGCAATGACTGGCAAGCACTACCTATCATTCTCTTAACACACTGATAGCTTCATATCAAAACTTCGTCATTCCAAAACACTGAAGGACTAATGCTTTGATTTACAATAAGAACTGGGTTGTCTGCTTTACCTTGTATCGTTGTAACGAGTAAATCCCAAGTTCAGTATCATCAAATGTCCGCTGCATGCCACTATAGATACTAGTATAATCGCTAACTGCTGTAAAATTAGGATTGACAGGTTCTTCTATTGTTTTTCTGTATAACTCGTAATATCGAATAGGACTATTGGGGGCACTGGGCGGATTCCAAGAAACACGTATTGAGGTTGAATTCAAAGCAATGCCTGATGGCGCGGGCTGGCCTGAGGGCTTATCAGTAAGTGTTCTCTCTTGAGTAGCATTACTGTTACCACACCCACCAACAGTACAAGCGCTCACAACAATACTGAAAAATGAGAGAATATATAATAATTTTTAATAAAAGTAAATCCTTAATTTCCAAGTCAATGAAGGTAATCAAAATCATCATCTTCATCAGCACCAGCATTACCACCATCATCATCATTAACGATCATTCCGGCCCATCAGTTTAACCATCCATGATTATCACCATTCATGATCATCACCGACATCATCATCAACATCCATGAACATCAACTTTCATGAACATCACCATCACCTCCACCATCGTCATCATCACCATCCATGATCAACTTCCATGCACATTACCATGACCTCCACCATCTTCATCATCACCATCCATGAACATCAATTTCCATGAACATTACAATCACCTCCACTATCTTCATCATCACCATCCATGAACATCAATTTCCATGAACATTACCATCACCTCCACCATTTTCATCACCACCATCCATGAACATCAACCTCCATGAACATTACCATCACCTCCACCATCTTCAAAGAAACAAAATGGGGGACACATCACAACTATCACTGAAACCCAGCTCACATGCTTAGCAGACAAACCGGTGCCCCAAGCTTGAACTACACAGCGATGAGAGAGAGCGGAGTAGCATAGCAACTAAACAACCATTAAAAAACCGACATTTACCTGTACAAGGTATAGGGTTTAAGTCCAGTTATGGTGTATTGGAATATATTTGAGCTGCCCATTGAATAATTAGCATGGGTGTCCAGGACACGCACGATGTAGTTGATGACGTAACCATTAGGAGTGCCTGGTAAAGTCCAACTCGCATTCAATGCAAAAGCACTCACAGCATTAACGATTGGTGCTGCGATGTTTTCGGGATCTAAAGCAAGATTAAACTGTGTTAATTACCGTACAAGGATCAATCTTGTAAGACCGCTATGATTGGAAACCCTGTCTCTATATTTTCCTTTCAGAGCAGTTTCGACAGTATTGAAACTTGTAAAATAAAAGTAATTACCTCCTTCTCCGGTGCTGATGTTACTGTAAGGGCTCGGTGTACCCCCTTGACCAGTATAAGCAACGACTCTATACTCGAGTAACGTAAACGGCGGGGCGGTGTAGTCAACATACACCCGATGACTGGAAGCAAGAACCTTCGATATATTGATGGGCGTTGCTTCACCCGCTCTTCGGCGGTCGATGGAGTAGTATCTTATAATGCCATTTGTGACATTTGGCACACTCCATCGGATTTCAACAGATCTTGGTGACAGAGCTTTAAGACTTGGTTTTTCAAGACCAGATGGAACTGAAGTAGAATATGACAAAAGTTTCGTTATGAGATGTGAATTAATTAGCAATGATCTAAATCAGAAAAAAATCCTTCCGAATGAATGCTTACAGTAAACTACAATATGAACAAAAATAATAATTAATACGACCGGACAATCAAACAAATGAGAACTGCTCACCAGATTCCAAAGTCCTTGATGGCGAAGAGTAAGAGCTTCTTTTGCATCCAGCACTATTACAAACACTGACCGCAAAGACGTACCATGTGAAGGGAGCCAAGCCTGTCACACGGTATCTGGTTATGTTACCCGTTACATTCAATAGAAAAGAACCGTTTATGTAGATGGAATACAGCTGAATAATACCATTGGGCTTGGACGGCGAGTCCCACTCAAGAATCATTGCTTTTGAATCGGGATTGACCCGAGGGGCATCTAAAGGACCTGGAACTGTTAGAAATATAAAAATGTTTGTTACTAACCATGATTAGTGCAGTTAATTGTAAATAAATATATATATATACACGAGTACTAACCAGCTTCATGAGTTGTAATGGATGTCCAGTTTCCAAAGCCATCCCCCTCTACGGTCCGTGCACTAATGCGATAATAATATATCGTGAAGGGCTCTAGTCCCGTAACGAGACTATTAAACATGTTACCGTTGTACAAAATGGTTTCGTTGCCGTCGCTTGCTGTTTTTTGGTACAGTTTGTATCCAAGTAACACACCGTTAGGAAGATAAGGCTCTTGCCATGTAACATTTACTGCTGATGAGCTTAGCACGGTAACGATTGGCGCCAATATGCCTTGAGGAACTGCAGCACAATAACAAAGAAAGTCAAAAAGAAGAGCCGAAAATAAAGTTTATGCATAAGAGAAACTTACCTGACTCGGGAGTTTTATCACTGATCTTGTTACTTAAAATATACCCGGCACTATTTGAAGCATTGACCCAGAAGACATAGTTGTTGTCTGCTAGAAGTCCTTTGTACGTTATATCTATTTCTGGTTGGCCTCGGTGATTCTCAATCCTTACTTCCGTTTCAAATGTAGTAGACCCAAGAACAAGGAAAGTTCCATTGATCATGAGGTGATAAGACAGGTTTCCATTCGGTTGAGTTACTGCGGTCCACTTTGCTCTTACCTCAGTTGCACTAACCACTGATGCACTGAATTGAATTGTACCATTCGGTGGCAGTTCACCGGTATATGCCTTTGCTACCATCCCTCGATTACATCCCTTGATTGTGCAAGCCCTTACCCAAAATGTGTGCAGACTATAAACTGTAAATCCCTGATGCTGTGTAATTGGTAAGTATGGTCCCATTAATCACTGGAGTTGAACTTTCATCTTGGTAAAGTTCATAGCGTGTAATTATACCGTTGGGTTTCCTTGGCGGTAAGATCTCTACATGCAATGAATAAGGATCCAGTGCAGTGACTCGGGGAGCGGGAATATCACTAGGAACACCCGACATTGTACGGGCAGAACTTGCATTACTAAAGGTTCCCCCGCCTGCGGTGAAAGCCTTCACCCGTATGTAGTACAAAGTTCCTGTTACCAAATTTTTGATAACAGCGCTTAAATTGCTTCTTGGACCATTATATACTTGTCTGTAGTTAGGCCCAAGCTCTTCAGTAGTCGATATGTAAATTTCATATCTATGAATTTCACCATTGGGTTCTGTAGGCTCGTTCCACTGGACACGTATGGAATCGTTTCCTTCAACGTATAATGTAGGGAGTGAAAGTCCGGATGGTGGTAACTGGCCTGTATAAATAGGATGTTTCGGTCCAGAGTTGCACCCTATTTTGGTGCACGCGGTAAGTTGCAAAGTGTAGCGTGTATAGACTTTTAGACCCGTTATATTGAACTGTCGGTCGGTACCACTATACACTAATGTACCATCAATTGTCAGGTCGTATTTGGTTATAATTCCATTAGGACTTGACGGAGGTGACCAGCTAAGGACCAGGGTCCTTGGGTATGAAACATTCTTTGGTACAGGAACACCCTCTGGAGCTGTTTAAGAGAATAAGAAATATT
Organism: Actinia equina; assembly: GCA_011057435.1. Classification (NCBI taxonomy): domain Eukaryota; kingdom Metazoa; phylum Cnidaria; class Anthozoa; order Actiniaria; family Actiniidae; genus Actinia; species Actinia equina. Next base: position 215,885 of record WHPX01001433.1, on the reverse strand, counting down.
AAGAGGTCAGGAACCACCGAAGACGGTTCATCATGTCAACAATGGCTTGAAATTGGGCTGGTTACTTCAATCAGTTAAAAATGCATTTGTATTGCTAACCTGCTTGTTTGGTGGTGGTGTTGACAGCTGGTCCAGTTGCATTCCCTCCCATAGTAAATGCTGCTATTTTGATGCCATAATCCGTGTATGGTGTCAAACCAATTATTGTTGAGTTTAGATTTTCGGCATCGGTGACTTTTGTAACTACCTCTGTTCCTATCAAGCAGATTCTGTGCTATTATATGGTAGTGAATGATTAGGCCATTCGGCCTGCCTGGACGACTCCATGTGACACGTGCTGAGCGACCATCATCGAGAGGGAGGACAGTTGTAGGAGGATTTATACCCGAGGGTGCTGAAAACAGACATTTACGTGGTTAAATAAAATTGACGTAAAGTTAATGTCGATCTGAGTAGCAGCGAATAGTCTACATGAGCCGCTATTTTCCATTTGTCGTAGGCCAAATCACGCTGATCACGCTAGCATGACCTTCGGCCAACAATCGTATGCATTACGATATTCGCTATCGCTAGCCTCTGGCAACCACAAGCTAAACGCTATTTTTAGATTCTCTCGAGCTCCGGATCCCTCCCTACGATAGGTATACATAGGTAAGTATTCCACTGACCAGACCGTCAGTGTGACAGGTGCACGGTGAGTTGTCAGGGGTGCCATGGTTACCGCGACTTTATTTGACATGTCCCTCTCATCCCATCAACGAACAAGCACCTAACGCCAAGCTCACTTACTAGTGATGAGTTTTTATTGCGGTTTATTGCGTGTTAAAACAATCTGAATGCATGCGCAGTCAAAAGCAAGACAAGGTAGACTTATACGTAGCTTACCTCCTTGACCACTGCGAGTCCAAACCTGGACACTTTTAGCAGAGCCAGTTGTACCTTTATGAAAGCTCTCAACGCGATATAAATAGTCTGCAAAGAGATCCAAGCATCCAAAGTAAATATTGGAAACTAAAGCAGGGAAAGTTATAAGCAACAAGAAGTAAATAGGCAAAACACAACTTCACGTAAGAATGCAACTAAGTTACCTGTAAAAGGCTCGACCGTTGAATCAGTAAATAGCGTCGTTGTCTGGGTAACCAAATCAGTACTGCTGGGTCCTTGACACAAACCTCCCATGGAAAGAGTAGCATTCACTTGAGAATCTGACACACAACCATCGAGGTCAGCATTGCTCATCCTTGTTACATTTTTATTTAGATAAATGGCTTTTGAAGTCTTTACATCCTTTATACACCCACCAAACGCATCGTAGGTATCAATCCCAGCATTCTTACTCTCACAACCACTTCTTCCTCTTCCACAGGGACTCCACCGATGTAAAGATCGGAGTTGATTGTAATATAGGTGATTGGATCTATTATGTTATCATTCTCGTCAACAGAAATAACAAAATTAAATCCATTTATTGCTGTAATGCTTATTTGATGCCATTTACCATCGCAGACCTCTCTTTCACTCGCCCGAAGGCTTGTCTGATTATTAGTTCCACGTAGTTTAACATTGACCTTTCCATCAACTAAGTGTAACGCAACATGTGAAGACGTTCCATAGGCAAACACTAATATCCCAGACCTAAACTGGGTACGAAATGAAAGTTCTAAAACAAAAACCACACCACCAGTAAAGATGCCTGATTTTATAGCGATAAAACCACCACCACGCAACAAAGCCCCTTTATCAATCCCAATAACTGGACAAGCATATAATTCTGGATCAACTCCTTTCTTTTCCAATGCTGTCGTCCAATCAAATAGTTTAGAATTTGATTTGACTTCCCTTAAACAACCAATGAACCCATGGCGTCTAATGACCGCATTTCCTGTATCGTCTCTTTTAATAACAAAGTCAGATGGCAGTCCACCAATGTAAACTCCAGTGTTTACGCCAATAGTTGTCGAGCCAGAGGTACTAGAGCCACTGTTACTATAAACATCGTCAATCGTTAAGGTCCCAATACTATCTCTTCGGTCTGCTCTTATATGATGCCATCTGTTATCGTCAAAACGGACGGGAATCCCGGACTGTGAATGCAGCAGGCCCATCTTGACAATCAAAGATAAACCAAGGCTTCCCTTCACGTAACTCAATCACAAGGAAATCCTCTTGTAAGTTGTACTGTCGCCAAGAAGAGCAATAATCCATCAGGATACTTAGTACGGAAAGAAAGCTCAATAGTGTTGACAGCTCCAGGTGGTACAAAATTTGCTGGAAACTTATAGAAGCCAAGCCCTGGAAAGTGGACACCAGCAGTAACCACTTGCGGTGGTTGGTTAAAAGCAGCTGATGAACGAGTGACGTTGTATGATGGTGGCAGAGGTCCGTTTGGAATCTGTGGTTGTGCCCAGGTTAGTGAAGTGGAGGAAGAGCTCACTTTGGTTATGTTTGGAGCACCTTGTCTTTTGGGAGCTAAGATAGAAAATAGCATTCATATTTTCTAAGAAATACTTAAATGATATCGAAAAGACTCATAACACATTTAAAACCAAATCTTCTATATCAAGGGCTATTACGGCGATCCCACTGTACTCCTGCTTAAGGTGGCTGCCTACTTTTGAACGTTTAGATTTGAGCACACGATGCGCGCGCGCTCAAGATCTGCTGAAAAATCTACAATATTTTAATGAAGAACCATACGCGTTTCGAGCTTCAACTGCAGGTCGAAACCCTCAAATTTTACACGGGACTCTATTTTTTAATAGCTCATTCGAAAAAAAAACTCCTTAAAAATCTATCTATTTCAAAAACACATGAAAAAATACATTTTTGTAGGAATATTTGTTCGACTTTATGAGATTTAGAGCACCGAAACTACAATTGTAGAATGATTGTCTAGCCGTCAGTCGTGCAATCATATAGTCTGCAAATAACTACTAGCTTATGAAACATATTTTTTCCTAATTTCTTCCGGTGCTGCAAGTTTTGCTCCAAACGCTCGTGCGTAGGGTTCCATTAAATGCTGATTATCTCGAAAACAAGCTCAGGACACCCAATTGTTCTTTCCAGATTTTGAATTAGCATTAAATTTTAATTCGGAAAATCGAAGTTTTAAAAAAAGTTTAAATCGTTTTCAAAAAGTAGGCAGTCACCTAAAGAATAGACCTTGATCGTCGTTGTGTCATTACAGACCACGTGTCATTCCAAAGAGCATCCCCTGGTTTCTATGTTTAACGGTTGTGTATGAAAAGACTTAAATACATAAATCTCTCAAAGCTCTCAAAAAAAAAACCAGCGCAAAGGTGGTAGGGTGGCAATAAAGACCCCCAATGAGAGCACGACAGACAAGAAGAAGGAGTATGGCAAGACAGTACTAAAATATTATATATACACTGGATCAGCGTTTGAACTTTGCAGGTTTGAGCCGAAGAAATTATGCAAATTCATTTTTGGACAAAAGCAAATTCAGAGACTTCTCATACGCATTTATGTGGCTGACGTTTGATACATAAGATGTTAAAATATTTTTTACTTAATGATATTCAATGAATACCTGATGGCAATGTTCTAGCAGAGGTAGACGAACTCTCTCCCGTACATCGATAACTATTGCACGCAATCACAGTGAATCTGTAGGTCGTGTAAGGAGAAAGGCCGCTCACAACACATGATCGATTGTTTCCATTCGCTTCTTTCCTTGCAATCAAAGACGACTGTTGGTAAGCTGTTATTCGATAACGGACGATAATCCCGTAAGGCAAACTGGGTGGCTTCCACGTGACCTCGATAGCATCACTAGCGACTGCGCTGGATTGGGGCTGAATTTCTGATTCCCCGCCTGGAACTAAAGAAGTAAAAATATAAAATTAAACATTTATATATATATAAATTTATAACTAGTTAGATCACTAAACAAGGTTTCTTCGCTCGAAATGTCAAAATGAAGTAAACAGTACTCAATTTTCGATGAAAAGTAATAAAACATTTTAAAAGACAGTTTTTCTCCTATACACCTGCAGCTAAAATAGGGCTTGTCCGGGAATTGAACCCGGGACCTCTCGCACCCTAAGCGAGAATCATACCACTAGACCAACAAGCCAAACTTAGTTTGACAAGGCTGGTATTTTCTTACTTATATCGACTCTTCCATAGGTCATTGTTGTCTCTTCCTGGTACCCGCGAATTCTTTGCAAATTGGAATTTAATAATATATTACATTTTCAAAAGTTTGTAGAGGCAGCTTGGATCTAAAGTTTCTTAAATTTGAAACAAGAAAATTACATTCAACCTTAGTCTTAATAGATAATTTTCTTTGAAGTTACTTATCATTAATAAATACCAAAATACATGAGCATACGTGACTCATTCATGGACCCGACGAATAACCTTGGAAGCCACTAATAACTTGAAAAAGCTCCACACAAAATCTATTTCGTCTAAACACTTTGAATCAGCTTTAAGATATTCCAAAACCCTAGACGTTAGAAATCCTAATGAAATAATCTAACCATTAATCTATCTAGGCGCTTAAGAAGTTACTTCAAAAGGTACTGTTTCTCCATCAGGGCACTTGACCTCATTTTGAGAGCCAAATATGATTTCTATCGTATATGATGTAAACACAAGCTAAGCTTTTTTTCAAACCCAACGATAGAAAAATAGCTTTTTAATTTAAAAAAAGTGTGTTAAAATCCCATATACATAATGAACTGAACTGCAACATATACACAAAGCAAATCGTCCAATGGACCTCTTTACCTAGGGCGTAAAATTTCCCATTGTCCATACTATGTGTCACTCCCTATGAGAATACACATAGAATATGGATACAACTAAAAGAAAGAATCTTATTTTCAAGCGAATGCGACGTGGTCTGGAATCGGAAATCATTACGCCCAAGAGAAAAAAGTTTTTTTTTGCTTTGTATGCAAAATCAATTAGGATTTGTGTTCTGGAGCCACCACCAAGTAAAGTACCGGGTACCCGGTGATGATGGTATTGCCCTTCGGCTTCAAATACTAGTCTCATCATCTTCTTTATTCTTGGAAATACGAAGGGAATTATGAATACACAGGTTTTAAGCCTACCTCCTTCAGCTGTTCTTATTCGCTTCCATTCACTTGATGTATCCCCATTTACCTCAGCCGTATATGCAACAACTCGAAATTCATATAAGGTATAAGGCACGAAGATTTGTTACTGTAGTATTTCGCACATCAACATGGCTGACAGGCAGGATTGCTTGACCAGCTCCACTGAAGGGCGAAGCACGCATGTATAGCTCATAGCGAAATACCTTGCCATTTGGAACAGGTGGCTCATCCCAGGTCGCGTAAACTGAACGGCCGCCAGGAATTAGAGTAACGTTGGGCATTGGCTGGAAATCTGGAGCTGATTCACGAGTTGTGACTTGGGTTGGAAGACTGCGACCACAACCACCCTGATTGCAAACGACAACAGTGAAATTGTACACAGTGAATGGCTTTAAACTTGAAGCATCACATCTCAAGATGAATGGACCTTGACAATGTACAACTTCAGATGAACTATAGCTGTTAACAGAGACCAATTTGTACTGTGTAATGACTCCATTAGTAATGTTAGGTTTCTGCCATGTTGCTTGAGCACTACGGGCCTTGATATTAGTCATTACTGGTGCTGCAATACCTTCTGGAGCATCTTCAGGTGTTCGGTAAACGCGATTATCTTGGTAACTACGTGTACTTCCTGCTTCAGTATAAGTCATGATGTAATAGTAATAATATGTATTGGGCGTTAGTCCAGTGTCGTTAAATGCCCTGGCCGTTCCACTGTAAATCACTGTTCCATTACGGTAAAGATCATAGCGAATGATAGGACCATTTGGATTGTCCGGTTTGTTCCAAGTTATTTGAAGAGCTCTGGATGAAAGGATGTTGACAAATGGCGAAGCTTGCTGGGAAGGAACTTTAAAAATGCAATGCGAGTTGTTAAAAAATAATGAGGATTAAATATTCTGTGTTTTAGTGAGATCACAGAATTGATAGGATTTTAAGAAAATTTACTAACAAGAATGAAAGAGCAAATAAATTGATGACAGGATAATATGAAAGTATTAATAAAAGCCAGGAAGGAAATGGGAAAAGCACAAAGGAGAAAACTGATGTAAACCAACAAAAAAATGGACGTTTAGAAAAGAACGTTTGTCTCGTTTAGCCTATATGGCTATCACAGCTGGCTTGTACCAATTTTCTCTATTATCGTAGTTTAGTATATATAATTTTGCAAATTTGGTAGTAAATAAAGATTGGTCGATTGATTGAAAGAAGATATAAACAGGAAGGATGGGCCCTAAGATATCAGTGACAATTGCTTGGGATGGGGATGGAGATCTTGTCTGAGATGATATGTTGAGGGTGCCATTGGATGAAACCCTTCCAATTAGACACACACGCATCAGAAATGCAAAATCCTGTGTATGGTCTAAACGTGCAAGTAAACAATCAAAGCAATTATTCACCTCCACTGCATCCGTACTCATTGTTTGCTTGAAGATTGATCGTTCCACTTTTGCACGTGTCACACTTATTTCCTTCTACGTTCTTCTTACAGCTGGTGCACTTGCCAGTATCATCACAAGTATTGTCCATGCTTCCAGATGCATTACAACCACATGGCTGACATCTACCACTGACGACAAAAATGATCATCAATCAATATTAAAACCAACAATCACAAAATAAGGTTGTATTTCATTAAAATTTTCCCTGGTATTTCTCGGATTTCTATTTCAACCCATGTGAGACTCCTCAAACATTTCCTGTTCCAACAAAGGGTCAAACATGTCTACTGTCAAAGCAAATCTCAGAGACCCCAAAAAGTACAACTAAATCTAGCTAAATCATATTCCTCAGTGTCAATACAGTATATGTTTTCCTGCCGTACAACCAACAATCTCTGTGATCAACACATCTATCAGTCTCTATTAATGTTCAATGGACAAATACATTAAATTTTAAAAACTGCTCCAAAACAATGTAAACCAGCTATCGATTGTTTAGCAGTAACCTTGAATTTAGCCTTGAATTTTCTAAACCCGTAGGTGAGTGATTTCTTAAAGAAATTAAAACAAGTAGAATGAGTATTATTTTACCTTGAAAACCCGTAATTTCCTGGTAAGCACCTGTCGCATCTTAGTCCTCCGATGTTAAGCTGACACTGACACTGTCCTGACGCGTTACAGTTCGTGCCAATCGATCCCCGAGTATCGCAGTTACACAAAACACATCCTTTACCAGATGGATTCCAGTAGTACTCAGAAGCACAGGCATCACATTGTTTTCCAAGAACATTGCTGAGACAGTCACATTGTCCATTATTGGTACATTTAAGGATACCTTCAAGACAATATGCACAGAGATCTATTACATTATCTGTACTAGATAAGGTACATACTGTATATAAAAAAACGATATTCCTCGATTGCAAGTTTACCTTGTTCATCAGGACATTGTTGATATATTTCAAGTCTTTCTGGTCATTAACTACTTTCGATTGCTTTTTACTTGCTTCATACGAGTATTATGAAAAATAAATTGTATATATGCAGCTAACGATTTCACTTACCATTAGATTGCGGTTCTTTAGTTCCATTGGGGAAGCAGTTGCAGGGTTGGCAACCAACAGCACTACTAAGACTAATGTTGAAATACCCAGGCTGACACTGGTTACAGTTCTTGCCAATCACATAACGCTTACATGTACAGTTCCCTGACATCAATTCACACTGACGTGACATACCGACTGTTCCCTTTGGGTCACAAGTACAGGGTGTACAACCGTAATCAAGGTTAGAGGAGGAGAGGTTAAAATATCCCTCTCGGCAAAGATCACATTTCTTCCCCTCGACGTACGTTTTACAGTAACACTGCCCATCGGATTTTTGACAAGTGCTTAGCAAATTGGGTTGTGTTCCTGCTGAGGAACAGTTGCACGATTTACAACCATCTCTTCCTAGACTGTGATAACCATCTGCACACTGATCACAGCGACGCCCCGTTGAGCCTGCCTTACAGTTACACTGACCAGTGGTCGTATCACAAGTGGTATTTAAAGAACCGAATGGGTCGCAACCACAAGCTTTACATCCCGTAGGTTCCAAAGAACTCAGTCCAAAGAAACCAGATCGACAGGTGTCACACTTAACTCCTGTGACGTTACTCTTGCAGTGACACTGACCGGTAGTTGCGTGACATGATGTATTACCACTGACAGTACCAGCTGTGTTGCACTGACAGGCAACACAACCTGTTAAATGGCTACTCTTCAAATCAAAGTAGCCTGGCTTACATTCATCGCATTGCCGTCCTTGAGTGTAGTTTTTGCATTCACACTGTCCTTCTTTAACCCCAGCCTTCGAGTCATCCTAGAAAAGAGGATGCGATTATCATTTAAGTATCATTCCTTTTCCCTACCATCTGGGATCAATTGAAATCTAGTGGGTTCATAAATTGTAGTGTGTACAACATCCCGTAAACCAATGAAACCTCTTTAAGCTCATTGGTTTACCAGATGATTTCAACGACTCCTTATTACAGTATTGCACATCTAATCTCGCTCTATATCAACCCTACTGCGATCACTTTACAACGCAAAGATAAAGTAGTTTTACCATTACACAAACGCAAAGATAAAGAAGTGCAGTGGCAGTGGCAGTGGCAGTGGCAGTGGCAGTGGCAGTGGCAGTGGCAGTGGCAGTGGCAGTGGCAGTGGCAGTGGCAGTGGCAGTGGCAGTGGCAGTGGTAGTGGTAGTGGTAGTGGTAGTGGTAGTGGTAGTGGTAGTGGTAGTGATAATCTGGACGCATCAAAGTAAGAGTGTGAATACCTTAACACAATCAAGTCTGTTTGGCAAGACACCAGGCCCAGTACATCCACATGGTGAACACACATCACGAGCACTCAAACTTTTTCCACTCTCTCTGTAAAAGTTTTCTTTACAAATGTGACAGTAGCGTCCAGTGGTGTTGTGTTGACAGTTATCACACACTCCCCCTCCTCCGTCAGTTCTTGAGGCCGGGTTGGAGTCCAGGGATTCGTTATAGTGGCATCGTGATGAATGGTCATTACACTGGCACTTAATGCAAGGAAAGCTGTCTGAATTGCTGCCTCTTCTAAATGCCTTGTTGTTGTACAGTGGCTGGCATCGATCGCACTAAAAATCAACAAACCAAAGTTACTATTTCATAATTAAGTCTCACTCAGTCTTAACTAAAGAGTGAGTGAGTGGTACTACCCTGCCCCTTTGCCCATTCTAGTCACTTACAAGAATAGGTCACAGCGAGCTGCTACCATACGCTTGTAAATGGAAGATTCAAAATTATATTCAAAATAGTTCAAAGAATTCGTGGTGAGCAGAAGAAGTTGGCATATTTTCTATCAGTATGTTCAAAACCGAAAATATAAGATTGATGAAAAATTTTTTTTTTCTTTATCCATTCTCTTATATCAGATAATGAAGATATATATCACAGCATGCGACAAACACAACAGAGCTAGGCTCGAACTAGGTGAAAGGCCAATGAGATGCCAATTTGAATTTAGTTGACTTTTCATTTAAGGGGAGAAGCAGAAATCCGCGGATAAGCTCAGGAGACAACCAACAAGCAACTCTACTATTCTCACATGCATGACACCGAGCCGATTCGCACTCAAGTCCCATGGTGTGAGTGGGCAGCGCATTAGCTGTGCATGCCACCCGTGCTTCCCAGCTTTCTTTATAACCTTGTACTTTTAGTAAAGTTTCTGGTTTCGACTATTGACACAAGTATTCATAAAGCATTGATACTAAAACTATCAATTAACTGGTGACAAGTGTACAGTACAGGAAACTTACTTTCTCGCCTTCAGTGAAAGTAGATGACTCACACTGGCAAACACACTTTTTGTGTGTTGCATTGTAAGTAGCTTCCTTCGCGTGACCAAAACACTCACATCTGTAAGAAAAACGTATTTAGGGTATCCGGTCTTTTCGAGACACAGTCGTTTCGAGACAGGTCGTTTCGAGACACTAAGATACAAGTTCGAGACAGGCATATATCCGTTTCGAGACACATCATACATCGTTCCATAGTTAATAGAGGGGAATGGTTATGAAACCTATTGTTATAGGTTATTGTTCACTTTTTTCAAGCGTGACGGTGCACAATCCTTTGTTTTACCATTGTTGGCAATGGCTGAGTGAACAGACCAAAATCTTTCTTTTGGCTGCTAGTTCGAAATACTTAAAGATTTATAAGAGATATTTGAATATTCCTTACAATAATCCCATAGACTAAGTTTATGTTTACTTATTTTGCAATTTCGGAAGAGCATAAAACAAACTTTGTGCACCGTCAAGACCGGTTCAACATCAAAAGCGAACAAAGACCTGATAACAATAGGTTTCCTAACCATTTCCCTCTATTAACTATGATCGTTCAAAATATATCATATATAGATATATGTCGAACATTCTTGTTGTTTAGTCGCAAAACATCTTGTCCGCGTCTAAAGTTTTTGAGCGAGTCGTTTGCGTGTTTCTCTCAAAACTTGAATCCCCTTTCATATTTATCAAAAAATTATTCATAAAGTTTAGAAGATGTGAGTTTCTGATTAACGATTTCGGAAAAAATCATAGAATTCTGACTAAGATGTGGTAGTTTGACGAGTCGAACATTCTTGTTGTTTAGTCGCAAAACATCTTGTCCGCGTCTAAAGTTTTTGAGCGAGTCGTTTGCGTGTTTCTCTCTAAACTTGAATGAATTCCCTTTCATGTTTATATAAAAATTATCCATAAAGTTTAGAAGATGTGATTTTCTGATAAAGGTTTTGGAAATATTCATATAGAGTTCTGACTTATTAAGATCTGGTAGCCTAAGTGTGACGAGTTTTCGAGTCAAAAATTTACGGAAAACTTGGTAACGTTTGGCCTGGTATCCTTGTATCTCAACATTGCAATAAATACTTATCTTTATATGATCGTTTTGAACCTGTAATATCCTCTATATATGATATATTTTGAACGATGTATGATGTGTCTCGAAACGGATATATGCCTGTCTCGAACTTGTATCTTAGTGTCTCGAAACGACCTGTCTCAAAACGACTGTGTCTCGAAAAGACTGGCATTCCTATTTAGTAATTACAAACAAGGGCAGACCCAGCGAAATATTTAGGGGGGGGGCTAATTGAGTTTAGGGGGGGCTAATTGAGTTTCTTTCGTCAACACAATGGAAAGCAATATGAAAAAGCATCATTTTTTTCTGAGGGGGGGGGGGGGGGGCTTCAGCGAACGAACATTATTGCTTATAATTTATGTTGTTTATGAGTGTCCTTAACAGGGATTACATTAGAGCTTTTTGAATTTCCTATAACTTAATTGCCCCCGAAGTGAAGTTATTCAGCATTAGCTAGACTAAATCAAACTCTGAAACATCCCCTGGGCTGACCTAACTATGGTTTATCTAAGTCAGGGCACGGCTAGCTCATAGACTTGCCCAAAGTCGACCATTCCCAGTTTGTCATGGCCAACTGAGCAAACAAATTCGTACCCAAGTAGAGACATGTATACTAATGGCGGTGGACTTATGGTTTAAAATTAACTCACAGAAGGAATTAGAACTACAGTAGGAGTGGATTCCAATTCTGTATTTCTAACAGAGTACAAAATGGAGGAAAATGGAAGTGCTCACATACATGTAACGATATGCCACATTGAAGCAAAGACAAGCTACTAACAAAAGTTAAACAGAGGTAGCCTTTGCCGGGGGTGCAAAGGTAGGCGAAACAACAGATTAACTAAGATGGTCTTAAATTAGTAATAGTTCAAAAAATATTTACCTTCCAGCAACAACAATCCTGTTTAAAGCAAAATATCGGTGCTTTTCATTTTTCACCATCGTATGGTTGTAGAAAGAAAATTTCACTCTTGAGGCTTTCAAGAATTCCAAAAGTTTTTTGGAGCAGTACAGTTTGGTACACGGGGATCCAAATGGCCGTGTCGGTACAAGCGAGCCTAGTGTTGGTGGTTGTTCGGTCTTGAAGGACACTGAAGCACCTGATGATTTTAGAGGCCTGCAGTATGGATAATGAATAAAGCATTGCATTAATTAAGGATTCTTCACTTTTTGCAAACGCTATTGTTTTAAACAGTTTCTAACAATTTAATGGTGTATGGAAAAAACGCCAAACGTTTAAAAGCAAAAAAAATCACTTTTGTCAAGGTTGGTGTTGTGTTCAGGTGGTAATAGTTGTGATGGTGTTGAATCTGGATCATCATGATATGGTAACATTCTTGGTGGTGATAATAATGGCAGTGGTGGTTGGAGTGGGGTTGGTGGTAATATTTGTGGTAAAGTTGTTGAATGTTGGTAATGTGATGATGAAAGTGCCTTGTGGATATTATGTTAGTGGTAATTACACTCAATTGAAGAATCGTTGTCAGGTTCAGAAACATTGAACATAAAACTGAGTGTATGTATTCTGTAATATTGTATATCATAGTTGTATATATCAGGGGCAGCCATAATTACCCTTACACTTTTTTGAAGCACAGTATGATGTCTCTAGATACATTTTTTTTTTCATTTGGGACACCCCTCCCAACAAATTACTGCATCTGCCCCTATAATTAACTGCTACATGTACAGACATGTTTCTTTGTCATTGTGCTTTTTTTCTTCTTCAGAACAGGATTTTTAATGTCCAAATTATCTAACTGTTGAAGGTAGAGAATAAATATATCCTGGTAATTAAGTTGTGGTAAGATTTTAAGTGAACTTGTGTGCATGATTGGTTGAAAAAGCCTTATAGTATAGGGTAAAGTTATACTTATTACACTTACAGTTCATATTGAATACAGTTTACAGAGTCTGGTTCTGCTAGTGGACCATTGTTTGGCATGTTGAATGATTTGACACAGTTTCTCTGCAAAGTACTGCCAAGGTTGAAATGCATACCCATTGCGTGACCTCTCAATCTTTATAGCACCTGGCGGAGGCCCATAAAACTCAAGAATGATGTAAAAGATCTATTGAAAAAAGATATCATAAAATCAATCCTAATTGAATAACCTCTCATTTTACAGCTGGACACATTAATTAAAGTAGCAAACTTACCTAGAATTTCTATTGCCATGTATATAAAATCTAATTCTGATTATTGAAATTTGATCTGACTGGTTACACCAAACACTTTGTCATAATACAGCGTAAAGTTATGGATTGCAAATACCTGCATCTCTCCATACTTCAGATCAAGAGATATTACAGCATCATTTGTTAACTTTGACTGCCAATATGTAGTCGTATCCCCATCAGTAGCAAGTTCTATTGGGTGGGCTGTTACAGCAAGACGTGAGGTACTCTCTCCTACAGAACTAAATTCTCCATTTTTGATACATTTTGCTCGAGAAGCCTCCATGATTTTGGGATAAGCTGGAGGACAGCGACATTCACTTGCAACATATGCTTTTGGAAGATGGCCTGAATAGGCTTCAACAACCTCTCTGTGGAATGCAAATAATATAGGCATAACTAAATGATATATTTTCAAATACTGCATGAAAGCTATCAATGCAGTAATAATGCTGCTGCAGTCATTTTTAGGATCAGGTTATGTTACTTTAATGTTCATTTCACAATCATAATACCTTGATTCATGATGCACTCTATTCTGAATCATATATATATCACCTGTGATTCAAACATTACCTGTTTGTCATTGAAATGCCATACATGAGTATATCTTGCATGAGACCCTCATACTGGCTTCCACCTTCGAATACACACAACCAAGACAATTAATGATGACAAACTAACTAAAACTAAATGAATCAATATGGTTTTCATCTATTATTACTGCCTACAAAGATCAATGTTGGACTGTATACGTACACCTATTTCAAAAATGTTGTCGGTTGGAGATCTGAAATCTGAGACCGAAAGGAATTGTGGGTTGTAAGTTGTAAATTGTTTGTGCTTTTAATTTGTAGTTTGCAAAAAGTTCATATCTTGATATACTAACTTTGAGAAGTGAACTGTGCTGGCAAACTATCTAGGTAAGTGTATATTACATTCTTAACAAGAAAACACTCAGTCCCCCAATTTCTGATTTCAGATATCCAATCCAACCGACAACGTTTTTAAAAATAGGCGTAAATAAATGTATTCAATATATCTGACTCTATAGCTCCTTAAGCTTTGCTTTGCTTTCCAACCAGCACCGGGCAACCTTCCATTGTGGTATTTTCTCATAAGTATAGTAACATCAATAAAACATTCTTACTTGTCTGCAGTTGTGTCAGGTAATTAGCAACCAATTCAACAAGAACAACAAATACTCTGACTAACCTCCATATTTTTGTCCAATACGAACACGACCACCAGGATCATTAATGTAGCCTTTAAGTAATGCAGTCTTAATAAACTGCCCATCAATGAAATAGGATATGTCTGTGTTAATGACAGTCACTGTTATGAAGTGCCATTCATCTTCATTCAGATGTTGCCTTTGACTTTGAAGGGGATTCAGCTCAACAACAGATGTATTTCTACTTCCATATTGATAGTGAAACCATATCTTGTAATTCTCAATCTCCAGTTGAAAGATAACTTTGTAAGGACTTGATGATATACTCTTAGAAAAGAGGGTTCTAGAGGAAAATATTGTAATAATAAATAGGAATAATTTATGACACTACATAATATTAATAACGTACAAGAATTATTTTCCAAGGAAAATCTTCTTTGAAGAAACCTAATTCTCATTTTAGTAAATAACTTCACAAAGAGAACTCAGAACCCTTCCCCTAGATTTTGACTGTTATTTGACGTAGCAGTCTATACTAAGGTAACCCAGATGTAAATGTGTTAAAATAAATAAGAGAAAACATATGGGACTTGGGATAGCCATATTACTAGGGTTATCTTAGTGGTAGGGTAACCCTCCCTTCTTGTAATAAGAGGCTCTCATATTCCTGTCAGTTTGCTTTTAGTAGATCTTGAAGTTGCTTCTTTAGAGAAACTGTCATCTCAAAATTCCATATCCCCATGCCACCCTGCTTCCATTATCCAGGGTAAAAAATAGGAGGAGACCTGATTTAGGGTTCTGAATTAGAGAAGTAGCATAGAAGTATAGTAGTATAGAATTTACACGGATTTGTTTTCCAAAAATCAGAGGTTCAAGAAGGATTACATAAATATAAAATTAGATATGCAAAGGTCTGAATAAATGCATCCGAAATAATAGATGCATATAAACATCTATAAATGAATGAATAGAAATGAGAAAGGTTAGTCAAAAATACCCTTTAAACTTCATTAAATTAACTTTGGGAAAAACCACAAGAAGTGACAATAAAGATCATAAAGCCAAACATCATTAGATGACTCATAAAATAATAGATGACACATTAAAAATTTATGACAGCGCATATCCTAAACAAAATTCTTCTACTAACTTTAAAAGATTAATTTTGTTTAATATGATACTTACCCCTTATTTTTTAGCTTTTGTTTAACCCAAACACTTAGAGTAAATCCATTAGTCTGGTAGTTAAAACCGGGAATATTTAACGGATCCATGTGCGAGTTTGACGCAGATACAAAACTAAAAGATAGATCGGATGAGCCGGGTCTTGATTCACCAGACACGATTCCTACTTTAGTAGTAAATTGATGTTTACCCAGATCTGAAGGAGAGGGTTTATCTTTATTGCAAGAAGGACAACAAGCGAATCTGCATGTATCCTCTGTGCATACATCGAGTGAACTGATCTGAGAGCTCGATCGACATACTGTAATAGAAGGCGTTCCACAGGTCGAACTGCTATTGATCGGTGCATAATCAGCTAAACCCTCCATTTTTGGGAATAAACCTAGGCTTGTTGTAAGTCTTGGGCCATATAGGATTAACACGAAGATCCAAATTAATCGAGTTCTTTGAGGCAACATGACCAACATCTCCTTGATCCGTACAAACGTCAAAAATACTTTCCTGGGCTTATCTCTTGATTTGGTACTCCTCAGTCTAAAGAAGATTCGAAAACATTAGACAGTCCTTCTCGACGTTCAAATTGAACCACAAAACCTAATGTCTTGATTTTGGAGCTTAAATAAGTGCTTGAAAATAACGTTCGATGATTTGTAAATAGAGAGAGGAAGAAGCCATGATGGAATCAACGTTCGAAAGGAAATAAGACGCTTGATGTACAAAAGGAAGCATTTTGATTGGCTGTCTGTCTTAATCTCGCTGCCTTGGTAACCACTAGTAAAACATTCCATTGAAGCTGAGCTAGCAAGTCTAAGTATAGTGAAGGAGTTACTATGGATTGGAATTAAGGGCATATTTTCTGTTTACCCAATCTTTACGTCCAATCACCTCATGAATTTAATGAAATGAGGCTAAAATAAAATATGCGACAATATCAAAACTCTGATTGAAAATGTTTTAAGGTTTTTCACTGAGACGTCACGCTATAAACAAATATATTTTACTTTTAACCAGAAAAAGGTCTAGAAAAACAGTCATATAGGCTTGTGGAAGGGCCTTAGTGAAAATGGGGTGAAAAACAGGAGATGCTTGTGCCTACCTAACTGGAGTTGGGGGGGGGGGGGGGGGGCGGTAATCCTATTTCCTAACCCCTATTTTGACCAAATCCCATAGTACCAGTTTATGTTTTGCTCTCACATCTCAATCCCATTCCTATTTTGCAATTTAGTTCGTGAATCCCATTCCCAGTGCATAAAATCCCATTTTCCCAGCAGTCGATAGCAGTATAGATGGACTCGATCCCAGCCTCTAAACATATTCACAATTGAAAAAAATAAAGCAATCAATATTGGTAATTGAACTGAGTGCAGTACGCAATTTGGTGCGAAACAGAACGAAGTTCAATTTTCACTTAACACTAAATACACTAAATATAAAACTTAATTGAAATGCAGTTAGTCAACTTTCTAATGCTACTGTGTTCTGCAATTTCATTCGCTCTCCATAACAGTGCGAATTAAAAAAACTCAAAAGGTTGCGATTTGGGATTAAATGGCACTACTGCACTGAAATAGATCTAATAAAATAAGAAAATACAAACTGAATATAATTCTTTAGATTTTTTGCATTGATTTAATAATTTTCTAGTAAGCTTTATTCATGTCACGCCCTGCTGTCACGCATCACACAGTTACTCATACATGTATCCGCTGTACTAAAGAGCTGCAGCCTCACTTCGAAAAGCAAAGAGAAACTGTGTTTGGTGGATTTTATTTCTCATCATCTTCTCTTTATCTACATTTTTTTACAATAGAGAATCATTATTATAAATCATTATTACGAAATGGTGAAATTAGGATAATCAGAGCTCAATTATACGATAGAATGGATGTTCTAGAAGGCTTACGTCGTTCCTCTAAAGGTCAGCTTCGATATGATGTTAATTGGAGATCAGCTCAACTACAAGAATGTTCTCCTTCTCCGAAAATTTCTTGTAAATACTTGAATGTCATACGAGCACTGGAGGATTCAGAAACCACTGACAATTTGTGTAAAGATAGAAGGCTAGAAGACTGTGAGTATGAAACGAAAGAAATCAGGAACGTTGATCAGAGAAGGAACTTGTTTAATGCAAGGAGTGCAGCACATGGACCTGGATATTACGATTCTACTCATGTAAGTATTCATAGCTACGAGAAGGAAAAGAAACAAGAAGCACAACAGAGGGTTGAAGAACGAAAATCTCTCTTTGAGATGCATTCTGAGCACCTAATGAAAGAAAAAAAGAGAGCTTTGTTAGCTAATATTGAAGAGAAGCACAACA
The DNA here is from genome assembly GCA_011057435.1 of Actinia equina. Classification (NCBI taxonomy): domain Eukaryota; kingdom Metazoa; phylum Cnidaria; class Anthozoa; order Actiniaria; family Actiniidae; genus Actinia; species Actinia equina. Next base: position 198,058 of record WHPX01001433.1, on the reverse strand, counting down.
AAATTCTGGAGGGAATTCAAGGATTACAACTAGAACTGAAAAATAAGGAGCTTGAAGTTTTGAAATCTCAACAAGATCTCGAACGTGATCACGAAAATATCAGCTATCAGAGCATCAGAAAAAGTGCAGCATGTTAAAGAGATGAAGCAAAAAATGATTGAAGAAGAAGAAAGAAACAAGAGAGAAATTTCCTCTCTACGTAGTTGTTGTGAACAAGTCCAAGACATTTACAAGGAATTAGTAATCGTCGTTAAAACTTGTCATTATCAGGATCATCTGCCTTCAAACACAGCCACTATCACAGATGAGGCACAAAAGGTTCTGAGCTTGTCTATCAACACTTTTTCTGACTCTAATGCACTAGGGAAAGCAGTTGATGGTGCTCTTCAACACTTACCTGAATACTTGGATATTATGAAAGCATTACTGTATAAAGCAAAAAAAGCTGCTAATGAAGCTGAGTCAAAGGCTAAGAAGGAACTAGCAGAGAAAGAAGCCAAAAGAAAAGAGGAAGAAGAGAAGAGGAAAAAAGAAGAGGCAAAAAAAGAAGAGGAAAAGATAAAGTTACAAGAGAGTTCAGCAAAGAGTGTGGATGTGCCACAACATCTCTCCAACTGCATATCAAGTACTTCATTCAAGGAATATACCAAACTGGAAAATCTTTTAGAGAAGACTGAAAAGTCCTTTGAAGTGCTATCAACAAGCAAAGACCAGTCAGTAAAGAAGGTAAAGCTAGACCTTCAGCGTGCTGTAACTACTCCAATCAACACTATATCTGACCGATCACCAGTACACTTGATGGAAAAGATTACAAAGTTATCAAACCTTCTTCATGGACAACAAATTGAACTGTCAGGGGAAGCCATTCTCCACTTCTGTACACCCATGTGCTCCTGTAAGTAATTTTTTTCTTTACTAGTATTAAATGATATTGGTATCAGTTTGAATAAACCAGTATGAGTGTGTGTGTTGACCATTTAATGAAAAAATCCAAATATAGCTGGGTTGGTGACTTGAGAAAAATCTTGCCAAGTGTGTAACGACATTAATTTGTGTATGTACATTTGTTTTGGTCAATAAGGACAAAATAACTGGTATGGTGAAAATTTAGCAGTATTACCATTTGAGTATCCAGATCCTGATGTTTATGTCACTTGTTTTATTAAAGGTATATTGTTCTAACTTGGTTGCCAAGAAGATAGTACAGCAAGGATCTCAACAGGTCTCCTCCAATCACAATGCAGCATTCCCAATAGCTACTGTTGCAATAGGGATTTGGTCTGCTTTTCCTGATGTCGGAGATCTTATTTTAGCTCATTTTTACAAGCAATGTCCTTTTCTTGTTCCACTTTATATTCCACAAGCCGAGGGGATGTCTGATGCTGATTACTTTCAAAGTCTTGGATATGTTTGTCAAGATGGTGAAATTGAGCCGCGTGATAAATACTTGAAGCGCATATCAGGAACTATAAGACTGTATGCAGCCATTGTTTCATCCTTGCCTCCAAAGGGATCATCTCCAAACCATCCCCATGGTATTGCTTATGGCTGGATGTGGCTGGCAAGAATTCTCAACCTCCCTCCTAAAGCAGACTACACTGCTACAGCAATCTTTGAATTCCTTGATGTAGCTGGACATGCTCTATTGAAACAGTACCGCATTCAGTTCTGGAAGCTTATTCTTGTCCTCATAAGTGAATTATTGCCAAAAATTGAGCAAATAACTGCACCTTCACAAAGTGGACCTGTCGTAAGACTGAAAAGCTTTCTAGAAAAAGCTTATCGATCAAGATCAATGCAAATTCCTGAAGGTTACCTCAGCCCAGACTGGTGGTTTTCATCAGGGGTTTCAGGGATTTATGGGACCTAGTTTTCATAGTTTTTCATATGTAATTCAAGTAGAATTTGAATAACAAGAAATGGTGTTTCAACTGAGATTCAAATAACAACTTCTTACTGTTTTGCTCTTTCTCAACTGAAATTGCTTAAAGCCCAAAATTTAGTTTTTAGAACTTAATCATGAAGGGTTTATGAGTTTGAATTGATGTTTTCAAAGTTGTAGAACATCAAGGGAGGCCCTGAAAGAAAAATATTTTAAAGAAAACTAGCATTTAAGAAAAAATGTTTATTCTAGCTTTATTCAAATTGAGCAAATATCGTACACTGTAGGTCACCAAACCTATGGACTGTTCAATTAGTATATTTTAAAAATAGTACTATGAATAAGGGGTTTGTTCATGTAGTTAAAAGATATTTTAAATGGAGAAAAAGATTCCGAATGTTGTAAACCTAAAACATTCCTTTATTCGTCCCTTACTACTTTACAAAAAGATTATGGTAGACCTCTTTAGCTTGGGTATTTGCTTTGCCCATTTTAAACCACGTTCCATTCCTTTGTGAATAGGATTCTTTGTATCATTTCCATCCAAAGAAAGAAATGATACTCAAAGGTCTATTGAGCTGAACTCAGTTCCAGCAATGAACAAAACACAAAAATAAAGACAAAGGACATTCCTAAGCTTTCAAAAAATGCAATTTACCTTTAGCTTATTTTTACATGTACAACACCAGAAAAGACCCAACGCTAACTATGAATATTTTTATTGTCTATTTGGACCAATCCTGCTGTATGATGGTGAAATCTGGGGCATACGTAGATGATAAAGGGACATTAAATAAATACCCTATTAAAGCAGTCCATGTCAAATTTTGCAACATGCTCCTATGAGTAAGTAAAAAAGCAAGTAATGATGCCTATAGAAGTGAACTTGGTACTGTAGATTTCCACTAAGAACTAGCGTGAAACTACGAGAAAAACAAACTGTAGCTTACAAATCATTTGAGGAAATCAAGAATAATGACAACAAGACATGCTTGAGTAAAAAAATTAAAAGTAACCTTTACCTTTTAGGCCTCGGTGATATGTGGCAAAAAAGTTAGTCTGACCGTTATCCTAAAACTAGCAAAAGTTTGTGGATTTTCAGGCTGGGTAAGTCAGGTCACCAATATCAATCATAGAATTAGTCTAACTAAGCTAAGATGTAGATGATGGCTAGTGAACACTAGCGTGGACTGCGTCGGTGTTTCTAATTAAACAAGTTATCGTAGAATTATAAGCTGAACACCGTAGTGAAAATGGAGACTGACGTTTCGGACGTTAGTCCTTCGTCGGAGTCAAAGGTTGACTCCGACGAAGGACTAACGTCCGAAACGTCAGTCTCCATTTTCACTACGGTGTTCAGCTTATAATTCTACGATAACTAAGCTAAGAATTAGTAAGGGTCGTTATGCTAGACCCTACGAAAAAAGATGAAGATAGTATGTCCAATCTGTAAAATGAGAAGCTCAAAATGAATAAGCACACTTCTTATTAAAATGCACATTAAATGAAGAAAAAAGAAGTGTGCTTTGAATAAAATGCTACACGACGATCTTTTCCTCTTTCTGATGAATCCACCTGACATAAAAAAATACCCAGAAAATTATTGCTAAGTTCATATACAACATTACGAATCTACCCAAAAAAAAACATATTAACGATAGACAATAAATGGAAAAAACCATGTAAATAATCAGTGTACAAATATTATCTCATGTACATTATTTGTGTTACCGTTGATGTACGTTAGCGTGCGGGCAAGATACTTACAGTTGCACCAGCCCCCCACCCCCTATTAATGAATAAAAGGTCCCTAACGTAGACAAGAAATGCGCAACAAAAAGTATGGAAGGGAATGAACTACAAAGCAAATATTTTGGGTCTGTCGACTAAAAATGTGATTACACTTTCAGGTAGAATCCCGGCATGCACTATTAGAACCGCTCCTCGGCGGTCCCTGATCCCACCCTACTCTAAAGCTTTGCAAGACTCTAGGATCTATTTTTCTAGGTAACTCCCGAGCTCTCTATTTCATTTATTGACGCCACTCGGTGGCTTCTTGGATGTGATCAGGCCCTTTAAGAGGCTAGCCCATCACAGGTAATGGAAAGCGTATACCCATGAAAAGTGAACAAGGTCATATGAATTTCTGGTCTTCGTCAAAACAATACCATGTAAGGTGAAACGAGCAATATACTGGACCCAGTCTGCGTCATTTTGGCTTTCTGTGAAAAGGTCTTCACGGAAGTTTTGATTGATTGAAAGAACGAGACGGAAGGCTTGGTAACGAGAGTCAGTCCACAAGCGTTTGCAACCTCACTCAGTGAATATATTTTCATTACTTACTTACTTATATATATATATATACTATATACATCATAAATGATGGCTTCTTCCAGTAACAAACAGGCTGTCGGTATTTTTATGCCATCGGGATACGATTATGAGTTTGTCGACAAAGTACCTGAGGAATATATATGTAATATCTGCTTCTCTGCAATGTGGAAGCCCGTACAGACCAAGTGTGGTCACAGATTCTGCAAAGACTGTTTAAAAGAAGCAAACAAAAGGTTAGAAAAACCAGTGCGTTATGTTTAAGGAAGCCTGAGCTACATCTAGATGCTAAAATGTCTGGGTAGCTGCTGTAAGTACGTGGCGTTATTATTTATTTGATTCAATTACGCTCTAGTCATGATTACGCCAATCATTTAGGTTGCGAGTTTGCCAAATACATGACGACACTAAGAACGTTTGCTGCGCCGTACGTGAGGTTACTAAATACGAAGATTTTCGATGACAAAAACCACAAACATCTTTTGGAAAAGGGTATTTCAGATTTTGATTTGACTTATATACGAAAACAAGTAAACTTTACCAGGCGTTGAAACAAAAATATAACAGGCTATGTCCGACTGAACATTCGTTGCATTTTGAGCATTTTGTTTTGTTTTAGTTGACCGCGTTAATAGTATTTGATATATTACCATACGATCAATACACTATACAGTATTACCTTGATACGAGGTTTATTTTTGTTATTCGTTTATTACTTTATCTTATTTATATCTTTGAACATCTCAAGGACTTTTTTGTCAATTTTGCATTCATTTATGCAGGACTTCTGTCTTAGTAAAATGTCTCGACTCATATTAAAAGCGGTCATGCATCGTATTATCCGACCTCTTTGACGCTTATATTGTTCTAGATCTTGGATGAAAAGGAGAAAAGTACTCCGCTCAAAACTTATCAAATATATCATTGTGAGTGTAATTTTCAAAAATATTTGGTCAAGTTTCGTGCAAATGGATGTGTATTGAAAAATAAAAATAATATATATAGTTAATAAATTAGTAGTAGTAGTACCCCTCCCCCCTCCCCCCTTCCATGGCTATTATCTGCCCCTGGTTGTGGAGGGTAGCCATGTAATGCCTGGTTCATTTAGGTCTGGACAGCTTAGTGGGGGTGGGGTGGGCGGGGAGATTTTTAATTATTTTGCATCCGCATTTATACAGGGAAAGATCCTTTCGTTTTTGTAGTACGAAAATGGGAGATTAGAATCAGAATTTGCAGATTTCTTCAATTTCATAAAAACGGTCTTGTGAAAGATAACCCCATTTTCAATCTTTTTTCATAAAACGTTTCAATCATAGCTTACGCTTTATTCAACGTAAAAAAGTGTTGTTTTTTTTTTTTTTTTTTTTTTTTTTTTTGCTCATGCAACTAGTTTGTAATTTTGGGCTCGTCAGTATGTTAAATTGATACATTGTAAGTTTTGTGTATATACTAATTTTAAAAAAGTCAATCACCTGAAAAGCTACTAAGCTAAGACCGACAAGGATTATGGGTAGATATATTTGACATGTTTCAACCGCTTGATAACAATATTAACGACCATAATTTCATTGTACCTAGAATGACAACTACGAGAAATATTTACAAAATATGATAATTTAAAAGAATAAAGGTACTGGCTCTAACAAATAACTCAAAAGCAAAAATCAGTTAGGACCAACTATTTGTATAACTATGGATAAACTTGATACATTTTACCAGATACAATTTCACTTCCTCTGAGCATCCTCAAGCAGCAGTTTGGATCAAAAAAGCGTTACTTATTTGATATGAAACGTGTTCCTCATATGATCCTCAGTGATCTCAGCTTTCTAAGTTTTTGCCGGGTGACTAACGCCTTTGAAAAAAAAGAATATACTATGGCGCCTTTTAACATTAAAATGATCAAAAGCGCTTTACATAAATGAATCTAAATTGTTCATTGTTTTTCCTCTCCCGTAAGCGACCACCCAAGAGCCAGAAAAGGTGACAGATCCTTTAACAATAAAAAAATTAAGAACATAGAGGCATCGGGTATTAAAAACCCGACGAAATATTGACAACTATAGTACTGTAAACATATAGCACATTCAAAGCTTTGATTAAAACAGTTTAATCGTTAATACAGTAGTTTTAATAAATGGCTCGAGCCTTCCTGTGTTAGGGCTTCCAATGTTGGGGCTTCCTGTATTAACTCTAGTAAGATCTGATACTTTGGAAGGCCATAAAGCTAAAGCAAGCTATTACAATAATCTAGTCTGGACGTAACGAAAGCATGAACTAATGTTTTAATGCAATCCTGAGAAAGGTATTTTGAAATTATATAGTAGAATATTTTAGATACGATAGAAAGCAGTATTACAAATCTGATTTATATCAGCTTCCATACTAATTGAATTGTCAATAATAGCTCCCAAGTTCCTAACTTTAACAGAAGGATCAATCGTATGTTCACCTACATGAAGTACTGTCGTATTTAATTTATTTAATTGTTGACGAGTTCCAATTGCTAGAAATTCAGTTCTATCGTCATTTAGTAAGAGTCTGCCTTTAATTAGCCAGTTCCTTATATCTTTGATACAATCCTCCTTTGCGCGAATGGTCGCATCCTGAGCGTTAGCACCATCAGGCTTAAATCTCACGTATAAAAAACGATACATGATATGACAAGATAATTGAAACAGGAACTCGGTGCAATAAATCATATCTTTTGTCATAACCAGGGTCCAAACATTTTAGTTTCTTTTTATCATAAACAGGGTACCCCTTTCAGAATCCCAGCGGAACGCCCCTACCCAAATTCTGGAGGAGTACCTCCCCCCCTCACCCCCCTCCCCCCGGGAGTTATAGCCAAACGCGTTGAAATATTTCAACTTGTTCGGAGGTAGAAAGAAGCCACAACAGTGTCCAGAAGACAGACAAGAGCTACGCAAGCAGGTAAGTCGAGACGCATTACAAATAACAGTAAAATAATCCTAATTATTACCTTTGGTCACTTATTTGTCTTTATTTTAAAGGACGTGTTTGATGATATAGCCACAGAACGTCAGATATTGTCATTAAAGATCAAGTGTCCTAACAATGGATGTCAGTGGTTAGGCGAGTTAGGAGACTTAAAGGTTAAAAAACATTTTATCATTTCGCGTTTTTGTTTGTTGTTGTTGTTTTTTTTGGGGGGGGGGGGATGTAGATAGGGTGGGGAGAAGGCGTGGCAGCAGTGGAATCGCTAGATTTACTCATTGGAAGAGTATTGAATCATTCTCAAGAGTCAAGATAAACAAGCTTGATAAGTTGAAAAAAAATCTTAAGTTACGGGTGTTCTTTCCATTTATATATTCATTTAAAAAACAAAGATTATTGTTTAAGTGGCACGAACCTGTTATGGAAAGGCCCGTCACCGAGATTATAAGGACATAAAAGAGTGTCATTAAAACGCTGATGCTATACGTTTATATTATATGACAAATACTACTAAACATAACTTGTGTCTATAGGATCACACATGTACCCCAACAAGCAGGAATCTCAAATGTGGAGGTCAAAAAGGAAAGACAAAAAAGGTTTGTTATTACAGAATACACCTCATGTTTACTAGTTATTAAAGCTATTTTGAATATGTTTTGTGGTTTCTGCTAAAGCTATAGCACAGTTAATTTTTGGCACAACTTGGAAACAACTTTAACAAAGAATCTTATTCCTTTACTGATTTGAAATGGGAAAAAACTCATTACGTACAAGCTTGAAATGTTTAGACAGAAGACAGGGAGATGACAGAAAATATACATAGTCGTATTTCGCCTTTTGGTGTATTCTGTTGTGGTGAGCTGCTACCTGCATCAATTGACTTCATTACTGTAGCAAAGAAAATTCTGAAACTGATATCTTTATTTAGATTCCAAGTCAGCTGACTGAGGAAGGTACTTTGACCCTTGTACCATGTGCCTACCAGCGTTTTGGGTGCAACGTTAAGGTAACTTGAGCAGATTTCCGGACTTACTAAAGCCATCAGTTGTGAGGCCTTGTTTGAGCTAGAACTGATTCTTTTAAAATGATCTAACGAGCTCTTTAGGTTAAACGAATAAGTTTGACGAAACAATCAAAAGGAAATACAGATAACCAACCTCTCCAAGTAAATACAGTAAAAACCAAAACAATCATACCTTTTAAAAATAAATAATTTTAACTTGATGTTATGAGAAACATGGAAATATACGATTGAATGAACGCACGTACCGAAGGCTTCATGATCAAACTGATTTTTTGTAACAAATGCACACAAATACACATCTACATAAAATACTCTTTCCTGATTAGCTGTTGTTGTTTGTTTGTTGTTGTTTTTGTTTTTTCTTGTTTTTTTTTTTTCTTGTTTTTTTTTTCTTTGGCAATGATGTAGATGTAGAATGTAGATTTCACCAAATAAGCATGGTATTATATTTTTCATTAATTCTTCCTATAGAGCATGTGCATGTTACGTCATGATCATAACCAATATCTTGGTTGACGATAACACATACACACACCACGCCACGCACGCACGCACACACACACGCACACAAAATTATACAGTGTCTTTAAATGTGGTCACACTTTTTATATAATCAGGCTATTCCAAAGGACAACTCTCTAGTTAAAGCTGCGTTTCCTCTTAGATTATGGGAATAAAAGTTTCTTGTGTTCTTAAACATACACTTGTTTCATTAAAGTTAGTCACCAATAACCTAGTAAGCTGAGATCACTGAGCTTCATAGCTAAGCCTGATCTATTCGCTTTATATATAATAGATTTTCACGAGAAAAATAGCGTAAAATTACAAAAAAAGCTTTGTTTACAAAAAGAGCGCTTGTCTGTCGTCAAACTTACGTAAACAAATTTGATTTATGCGATGATTGCCTAAAAACGCGACATGGCTATCTGATTGGTCCAGTTTTGACAGGTAATGAGATCTCTATGCAGGCCGGCATTCAACTGGTTTATCGCATTTGTTTAACAAGAAAGGAGAATTGCTCTTAAATCTTAGGAAAAAAGCCAAAGAAAACAAGCATTTAGCTGCTAGAAAAAAAGAAAATTCAAGTACTTGAAGAGAAAATAAAATATTTTCAATGTTCAGATCGTTAAATGGACATTTAACCTGCACAAACACTCAAGAAAACCAGCTTATGAACGCTTTGAATGCACAAGGAGCCGAGAGACTGAAAAATATCTTGATCTTCGATCGAAACTGGAAGAAACCTAAGCTAGCAGTAGAGTACTTTGAAAACTGTTTTTTAGTTGATCCTGGACTATAAGTGCAAACTTTGTGCCACTTGTCGTAGTATTTTGTACTCGTATAGTTTCGGGCTATCGGGAAACAAATTTCGGTAAAAAAATTAACCGTAACTCAGTGGAGCGTAAAATTGCCGATGCTCGATTGTAAAGTACCATAGATTTGTTTATTCGTAGACTTTGGAAAAAGTTTAAAATCATTTTTTGACTTCTCTAACACCATCAAGGGTAAAGCAAAAAGATTCATTGTAATAGTCGTAGCACAAGTGAAAGAAAGCTTTACCCGTCGAAATGAAGTACCAATCAATTGTGCTTCAAAACGACGTATTTTCCTTTTCTTAGAGGAAAGACATATTTTTTATATCAGTAAATAAATAACTTAAATTTAAAATGTCAAACTGCTTTAAATTGAAAACTGAATTCCTGTGACGTCATTTCTATGTTTAAATTTGTATAGAAAACATGGTTTCTATACTCTGATAAGACATAGCTCTTCAGCCAATTAGAGCGCGCGTTCGTGAAAATCCATTATATAAATTTCAATAAAGTTAGTCACCAAAAACCTAGAAAGCTGTGATCGCTGAAAATTACGGGAAATATTTCATATTCAACAAGTAAAGCTTTTGACACAAACTGCAGCAACTGGTGGAAGATCTCAAGTCGATCAACAGTTATCAAGCGGTTGAAACATGTAAAAAGTTTCTGCCCATAATCCATGACCGTCGCAGCTTTGTAGCTTTTCAGGTGACTAAATTTATTGGAATAAGTGTATCTGTTAAGTATTTCTAGAGGTATTATTCAATGTTTTGTACATTAATATATATGGCAACATAACAAAGCATTCATCATTGGCTTCTCTCGTTAGACCAACCAACATGGTGGTACTCTAGGTTCCAGAGGTTCTTTTTCGCTTCTTGTAACGAGTGTGCGCCGAATGTGAGATGGAGCTGACTTCCCAGCAAAGTATGGTAGCAAACGCCGGAGCGACAATACATAACCTCTGTACCCCAGGGTAACATGGCAGTTGTTTCATTGTTATTCAAATCTCAAGGGAATTTAAGTCAAATTGTTGCACACACTGACTTCATTTATTGTTAATTTTTTTTTAACTTGTTAATATGCGCGTATTTTAGACACCAAGAAAAGACATGGATCAACACATAGTGAGCAGCATTGGACATCATTTCAATATCACCTGTGAAAGAGTCTTGTTGCTAGAAGATCAAATCCTTCAACTCAAGAAAAGTCAAATGGAAGTGGAACAGCAATATCAGAACCTAAACGCAAACTTTCTAGAGGAAAAAGACCAAAGGGAAACCATTGCTAAAGAACTTACAAGTCTGAAGACTAATGTAGAACAGAAGTTGGTCAGGCTGGACAAAAATATTCAAACTTTAATCAGTCAAAAAGGAGAATTATCTAAAGAAATAAAAAATTTAAAAAAGCAAATCAAGCAACAAGTCGGCGAACAAACGAAAACGGGCCCAAGAACTGCCGTAAATGCGGCAACAACAAACAAAGATCTTGCCGCTGAAAAGATTGAAAGATCTCGTTCACGAATGGAAACATCAATCGACGAGCTTAGCCGTGACTTTGAAAAAAAAATGAAAAAAACGATACAACAACTACAGCAAGAATTGGACCAAAAAGCGAATCAAATTAGGGATCAAATCAGGCTAAGAAGTAACTTTGAACATGATGATCGGACAACGATGCGGGTTATAAGTCGCCAACAAATGATTATGCACTTTGATCCAGCAACAATACACCAAATACATCAAATGCGACAAAGTACCTTGGAAAATGCCTATAGGATAGTGAAAATTTTATTTTCTGTTTTTTCTTGTTTAATCCTTTTGTTTATATTTTTTTACGTCAGTCCTTACCACGCGTTTCTTTTCTCTTTGCTTTTGTAGATTTCGTAATAGCTTTGCATAGCTTCAAACCAACATACATCTGATCTGACATTGAATTGATATAACTGGGGAATTGCTTAGATATAGAATGTATCCGCAATTTCACTAAGAGCAATACTTTAAAACGAGTTAAAGTTAAAATAAACAAAATAACTTTATTTGATTTTCGCCTTATATATTCACTGGCAAATCTCACCAGAGTTAATATTAACTCTGATCTCACTAATAATAGTTAATTTACAATTGCTACTTGAATCGCATAGTAATAATAATATTGATAATAAAAAGAATGATTATGATGATAATAATTATTAAATAACAATGATAATAATAATAATAATAGCAATGATTATCTTATGCTATCTAATGTATTACTTTTCTTCTTCAGATAATAAATAAATTACATTGAACAAGATATATATATAATATAAAGGAAATTGTGAAATACAGAAATAAAGAAATGAAGATAAACTAAATGATGACATACAGATAAACTAAAAGGGATAGGATTGAGAAAATAATCTAGGAGTTAAGTTTGAAATAATATCAAAATAAGCTTCTTTAACTTTGCGTTGGCACCATTTGTAAATTATTACTTTCATAAACTTCTGAATAGTAATAATAACGATAATAAATACAATAGGTTCTTAAAAACGCATTAAACAAAGTCTTTATGCTTTATTTCACTGTACGTATTGTTTTGTTCTGACTATAGCACACGAAAATACACTAAACACTCCACGTTTATAGACTGGTTTTGTAATTACACATTCTCTTGGGAATAATTGAAAATAATAGACCAATTCCGCTGACGCAATGTTTTACTCAATTCAAATCTACTGAGAATACTTTTCTTTGTCTCTTATATTTACATATCATATCCATTTCAATGCTTCATGGAATCTGTATATATAATAGACAAAGTAATGTATTCCCAGTAGATTTGAATTGGGTAAAACATTGCGTTAGCCGACTTGGTCTATACCGTATACAAATCTCCAAAAATAATCCCCCCTGAATATACTTCCATGTATTTAGAATTCGACTTTGCTTGGCCTTAGCCTTTCTTTTATTAGGTACACTACCGGAAGAATACAGTACAAATAATGTAGTAACGCATCAAGCTTAGACTCGACCATTTCTTTGTCAGGTCACTCAAGCAAACTAGGAAAACCCCATTAACCAAAAAAGGCTTCAAATAGCGCAGCGCGCAGATGACGCCATAAAAACGAAGACTAAGGCGCAACTCATACGAACGAAATTATTCTTTATTTCATTGGATTATTATTCTAGCTTTGAGTAAAAATAATTAAATCGGGTGTGTAAAACACGACACGGTTAAACGAAATGCAATGTTTGTCTGAGTCTTGAAGCTATTAATCTTTCACAATCTGCACGATGCGCTATGTACACAGAGCCTGCGTTTCTTCTGGCCTGCGGCGAAGAACGAGGTCTCTGGCATCCCTTTTGGCGCATAAGCAATTTTGGTAAGTGGAATATAACCAATCAAAAGTAATTAAAGTAAAACTGAAATCAAAGTAAAAATGAAAGTAAAAATAAAGAAAAAAATCAAGGTAAAAGTTAGAAATTTAGAAAATATATTTTCTTTTTTTGCAAGTTTTTGAACGCATGCGCCCTTATACCGGAAGTGCAATAAATCCTGTTCTCAAAAAAAGCCTCGTTCTTCACCGCAGCCCGGAATAAACGCAGGCTCTGGGTACGAGATTAGCGCTATTATTGAAATGTAAAATTTCAACAAAAATATCTTTACCATAGCGTGAAACAAAACCATTGCTGAAGAATCAACCTTGAACTATTTTATTTGAGAATGGCTTATAGATGAGTTGAATTTTCCCTAAGCTTTAGTCAACTCGTAACTGATCATGATGACGTCATAGCCTATCCACTCTACGTTTTGGGCTACCTGTGCCGAATTTTACAGACATTTCCGGTTCTGCTTCGCCAAATGAGCTACTAGATGGTTCAGTAAGATTCAAGTCGATCAAAATCGAATAGAAAGACTTTTTTAAGAAGAGTATAGTTTTACAAGCAAACAATTATCGGATATGGCTACAGGATACAGTTATAAGTTTGTCTCCGAGGTATCTGAAGACTATATTTGCAGAATCTGCGAGCTACCAATGCGGAAGCCTGTACAGACCAAGTGTGGACATCGATTCTGCCAAGGATGTTTGCTAGAAGCAAACAAGAGGTAAATTTAATTTTGATATAGCTATAATAGGTATATTTTAGTTACTATGTTATTTAAATTTGTTTCACTCAGTTCACTTAATAAAAATCCTTAGGAAACATTGCGTCATCAAACATAGCATACTATCGTTTTGGGCTCCCTTTGGTGAGGATGACGCTGCTCACTTGGACTTGGCACAGGCAGCCCAAACCATTTTGTTCTAGAACTTTAAGTAGAGATATTAAATGAAACCTTTTTCCGACAAAAAAATGCAGTAAAATTTCCTTGGGTCTTTGTTTTGTACCTTTATCTCCTAGTGATGTTTCAGCCTTTTAGTGGCTTCCAGAGATAGAAGCGTAAGTCACAGGAAATAGAACCACCTATAATTCGGATAATGTTTGAACCACCCTTGAATAGAAGGCGAATTGTTGTTGCAGGTATTTTTCAATTTAATCAATGACGAGAATGGATAGCCGAGAACAAATTTTGTTTAGACAGACCTATATATATATGATATATTTAATTGGAAATTAATTTAAATAATTAAACACAATGATTCAATTAAATTAAAATTTTTTAACCGCACCAAAAATGTCTTAGCTCCTCCCCTGGCTCACCACTTCTACCAACTGATGCCATATGAATATTTTTTTATGCTACCAACAACAATACTTTATGGCCAAAGAGTTTCATGGGAGTGCAAGTTAATAAAAATATCCATTCCATAATAAAAATATCCATTTCCAGGTATTGTGAACAAATGATATCATGAGTCGAAATTTAATAATTTTTTTTTTCTCATATTCGATTAGAAAAAAGGTCCCTGAATGTCCCATGGACAGACAGCCACTCAATATGAAAAAGGTATAGACTGTATGAAACTATTCATTACCTTTGATATGGAAACTCATTATTGGCTATTCTAATCAACTTTACCAGTTTTACTTTTTTCGGTAATAAAAATTCATATATAATTTGTTTTCATGTAGAAAACTCAAAAACTCAATGTTGTTTTTTATTTTGAGCTTTAGCAAATTAGAAACAATAAAGTAAAAATACTCAACTTTATCGAACGTCTAGCTTACTCAAGCATCAAAAACTAAAAGCAACTTCACATCAAAAGAGATACTCACCAACAAACTGTAATCACATGTAATAAGGGCGACAAGGATCATGCAGGAACAAAATGTACTGCCACTACACTACCCATACAATTATGCAGAGACAAATGTACTTCCACTACACCACCCTTACCATCATGCAGGGACAAATGTACTACCACTACACCACCCTTACCATCATGCAGGGACAAATGTACTACCACTACACCACCCTTACCATCATGCAGGTACAAATGTACTACCACTACACCACCCTTACCATCATGCAGGGACAAATGTACTACCACTACACCACCCTTACCATCATGCAGGGACAAATGTACTACCACTACACCACCCTTACAATTATGCAGAGACAATGTACTTCCACTACACCACCCTTACCATCATGCAGGGACAAATGTACTACCACTACACCACCCTTACAATAATGCAGGGACAAATGTACTACCACTACACCACCCTTACC
Source organism: Actinia equina (assembly GCA_011057435.1). Taxonomy (NCBI): domain Eukaryota; kingdom Metazoa; phylum Cnidaria; class Anthozoa; order Actiniaria; family Actiniidae; genus Actinia; species Actinia equina. The sequence continues at coordinate 182,886 of WHPX01001433.1, read as the reverse complement.
ATCATGCAGGGACAAATGTACTACCACTACACCACCCTTACAATCATGCAGGGACAAATGTACTACCTCCCTACCACCCTTACAATCATGGAGAGATACCACTACACATCTCTTGCAATCATGCATAAACAAATCTATTGCTAAAACACCCTTTATTCCCAGCATTAAACAAATATATTTTATTGAAAGGAAACACTATTTGATGATAAAGCAATAGAACGTTCCATTTTGTCCTCTATTATCAATTGTCCTAATTCGAGGTGCGATTGGCAAGGAGATCTAAGAAACCTTGAGGTAAGTTAAGACATAACTTAAATTCTGCATCAATATATAGTGAAACTAAAAACCAAATAATTTTTCTGCCCTCTGTTTTTCCACTATGATATTCAGTGGAATATATATATAGGCTGATTTCAAATATCGCTTAACTAAATTATAAGATCGTTAAAAAAATAGCAAAAACATTTTAATTTACGCACTTGTTATATGCCCTAGAAAAAGCGCTTCGACAAAGAAATAATGGTAATTGAACAAAAAGAAATGCACTTTGCCTTGAAATTAAGGTGGAACCAAACTAATTCAGAGCGAATTTTGGACAATTTTCTTCTCGCTCCCTTCCCAAAACTATTGCGTCAATTTAATTGTATTTTTCATATAATGTGCTTGGATTATCCTAGATTCTAACAGTGTAATTGCCTTGAAATTTTCACATATCTATTTCCAAGTATTGCGGATGAGCCTTGAATAAATGTTTTTCTGCCTGCCTTAGGACCACAAGCTCAAGTGTGACTACGAGTTAATAAAGTGCAAGTACTGTGACGTCAAGAAGTCTGTGAAAAAGATTGAAGTCCACATCCGGGAAGAGTGTGAATGGAGAGATGTGCCGTGTCCACAATGTAAGAAAATCATTGTATCAAGGGATATTGAGGTAACGTATATTAGTAGACAACAACCACTGCGATTGCGAACAACTGCACAAAAGAATAAAATACTCAGTGTGCGTTCATTGAGTTATGAATACACGGGGGAGGCTTGCTTAGGATGAGAGAAGCGAGAGGAAGCGAAAAGAGATGCGCGAGGCGAAGCGGATGCAAGCTAATAATAAAGAAATCAGGACGCGCGTTGAAACTGAAACGAACGCAATATACGATTATTAAGATTACATACTGTATTTCCTTTTTAAGAAACACAATGAATTTTGCCCAGAGTATCCAGTGGAATGCCCAAACCAATGCGGGCAAAAGATAAGTCGTAGAAAGGTAGGTTCTGAAAAACTAAATTATCGATGAACTCAATCTTTATTCATTATGATAATATTAAGTCAGTAATACTGCATGTTATCACTTCGGGATCCATTGCTTCAAGATCGACGTTTAACCACTAACATTCTTATAAACCCGTGAAACAAAAACTAACATCTTTCTCACATTACCACTCTCCGATTTGAGCTAAAATCCCCTCACTGGATGATTTATAAAGAAGCTTTAGTCCTAATACTTTCTCATCCCTACTCATAAGGCAAAGTCCTTCATATAAAAATTATCGACCTTTGTCCTAACGCCGCAATCAGAATGACTCTAGACAATACTAGAGACTGTTCAAGACCCTATAGCACTTATGGGACCTATTTATTATTTTTTCGCATGCGACAATCCCATTATTCTCCCTTATTTAGGAAATGAACGAAATGAGTTCTTGGCATTTCTGAGCTAAGTGCTATCGCGTATTATACGCATGCAACAAAGAAATTCCATGTTCGCAATCTTTAGAGTACATTATTATATTGATTTTTTGAAAGAAATGTTTTAATTCACTTCTTTCTAGTTTAAACAAAGTGAACTTTTTTTCTTTTTCACTCTTGGCAGCATCCACGTCCATGAAAATACCATTTTTATTTCTCTCTTTTTCGTTTTCTCTCTTGAATACATAAATTAAAACATTTAAAAAAACTGTGTCTTCATTAATTTTAGGCAGATGATCACATCGTTCATCTTTGTCCTATGTCGGTTGTTTCTTGCACCTATAGGAAGTTAGGATGTGATTTCCAGGTGAGTTAATTTCCTTTCTGGTTGAGTATGAGATAAAGGAATGTTAAAAGCTTTCTTCCTTGTTTCCTTGACTCCTTCCTTCTTTCCTTTTTGCCTTCCTTCATTCATTAATTCTTTCCTTCTTTCATGCGTTCATTTGTTCGTTTGTTCATTTGTTAGTTCTTTCGTTCTTTACTTCATTCATTCATTCTCTAGTGCCAAAGAGAAAATCTGAAGAAACACCTTAAAACCGACGCTCAAGAACATCTATTACTAGTTTTTGGGCACACGACAGAATTTCAAAAAGAGGCGAAACGACGCTTCCACCTTATTGAACAATCTCAAAAAGAGGCAAAACGACGCTTGGACTTTATTGAACAAGACTCCAGAAACCTAAATGGGGAGCTCCAAAAAATAAACCGAGATTTAGAAAAAAAGAGGAGAAAATACGATATTTTGACTTCTGATTTACAAGATACCGAAAAGCAGACACAGCTGCTGATTGAAAATACCATAAAGATTAAGTCAGGTGTTGAACACGAAAAGAAACAGGTCTGGCGGGTTTTGGTCTCCATAGTAATTGGGATGATAGCAATTCTCGCCTTTACATCGCGTCAAATTGCAGGAACTTGGCAAGAGTCTATCGTGCTTAAAGAAGAAATAACACGTTTGAAGGGGAAACTAGGAAGCAAAGTTATTTGGATAGTAAATGAGGAAGGACCTTCTGTAAAAGATTTTTATACAGACAAGAACGGTTACAAACTACGGGTATCTGCTAATCTACTACCAAGAATAAGAAAACTTCAAGAGGATAACTTATTTTTATTTTCTGTGACTCTACTTCGTGGGGATTATGATGCCATGTTGACGTGGCCCTTTAGCAAGAGAATTAAAGTCACGCTCTTGGACCAGAATGAAAATCCTAGTGACAGAAAAAATGTTGAAGTGGTGATTGATCCAAATGAATGTCAAACATCTGAAAGCTTAAAGAGACCAACTGCTTCTTCAAGTACCTGCTCCGTTTTCAAAAGGATCAACGTGGAGGAACAATTTAATGTAAGAAATTACATTTTGAAGGTTCCTTCTTCTTTTTGATAGAGACTGAGAATGAAGTGATTTAGTATTGCATTGACATTAGACATCCAGGCACTCGGGAACAATGATGTAGTGACTATGGCGGCGCCCACTACACTTGATGTTAAGGAGGAGGTGCATGGTTTGTCATATAGTTTGGTGTTATTGGATGATGAGGTTGAGCATGATACCGTAAATTATATTATCAAAACCAATGCTGTTATATCCCAAGCCGTAGGCCGAGGTCTTGATGATAATTTACGATATCATTCGAAAAAGGAATCTAATAATTCTGATTCTGTAATCTCCATTTTGACCTTGGATGAACTTGGCATGTTAAATGTTTTATCTGCAGAAAAACCTACAGATAATACATTTATCATGTCAGGTTCTCTGCGCTTTCAAGGATCCGGATTGGCTAAGTTTTCTCTGCCAATCAGAAGCGAGATAGTGAACAAAACGTATAAGAAATTACAAAACTTTTATTCATGGTTCTGACTCGGAGAAAAACCGTTGCAGCAGTTTTCACTGATTATGATTTATACGTGTTCCAAAAACCCAGAATACCTGTATGTCAGTATTGAGGGTACTACGAGAATTAAAATGTATTTTGTCTTAACTTTTCACAGGACGGTAGAGAAAACCAGTTGTTATAATCAATTTACCTGACCTCAATCTGCTTTTTTATTTCTTTCGCTTTGGTACATAGCTAATGAGGTAACTAGGGAAGTCAGGACCATTAATTCAGTTCGGGGTTTGAGAGTACCCTTGCGCATCCTTCTTGCGCATAACATATTCCGCTTGAGTTTTGAACATTTTAAGACGTCATCTATGATCAATAAGAGGACAATCAATGGGAATCTTTGAGTGATTTGTTAAGGTGATCATGGTTTTAGTGAACTAAGCAAAAAGGTTTTTTTATCAAAAAGATAACTTTGAATGTTTTAGTCATTCATTCACAGCGATTATTAATTTATAATGGAAATGACCAATTGTTACTTTTTATTGGAGACAGTTTTATTAATATTATTAGACCTTAAGCTGCAGGACGGCAACGTGTGCAACGTCGACGAAATTGAGGCGCTTCAACCTTCTATTGCATTATTACTTCGTGTTTACCTAGTATTTTAATCGATAAGCATCCCCGTTTTAGAGTGAAGTGACGTCTTTTGGGAATGCTTTACTTAGAACGAAAATCAGCAAAGATAAGCTTTTGGCGTAGCCGTTCTCTGTAGTACGTAAAAATAGGACATTTTACGTCTTAAGCCTGGTTTTCACTAGCGACGGAAGCAGAAGCAGAAGCGTAAGACGTCTTATGTTCCTGTGAAAATCAAAAAACGGAGACGTAAGCAGAAGCAGAACATCGACGGAAGCATAAGCAGGTTTCCTTTTTCTTATGCTTATGCTTTTGCTTCCCGCCTTATGTCGCTAGTGAAAAACAGATTCTTATGCTTCCGTCGCTAACATGCAGAAGCACAAGGTGGTAAGCCAATCAATCGTACTCAGTCCCCTGCACGGGAAACTTCCTATTGTTTCTCTTATGCTTCCGCCACATTCATTTACGCAAGAACATGACGATCTTATGCTTATGCTTATGCTTCCGTCAGAAGCTAGTGAAAACCGGCCTTTACTTTCAGCATAAGACTGCAATGATGCATAGTATTTCGTACATTCCTACGAGTATCTATTTAGTAGCGCAGTTACTACTATTGTATGTTTGCCGACGTCGTCGTCGTTGCCGTCCGTTTTTACACCGTGAGTGTTGATCTGTACAGGAATAGACCCTATGGTTTTCTATGACTACAGAATCGTGATTATCAATTAGTAAATTGCAATAATCTTACAATTTAATTAAGCTGGCTATACTATGCTCGCCGTTTTTATACTACAAGGTAAATATTAAATAATAATTGATTAAATTGAGTGGTCGAGCTAAAACATCTAAGCATTTTAAAACGGCAGTTTCAATCAGTGCAGAAAACATTCAAACGTGCCTTCATTTTAAAACTTGCACAGGTGAAGTAGGGGATGGGCCGGGAAGGGACAGGAAGCCCAAGCTATGTATCTCTGTGCAAACAATATACGCCTGTTTGGCGGTGAAAAAATCGTGAATGAAAAGGCTTCCATGACGTTTTTTGTTTCGTGTTCTTACTCTGGTAACGTTTGAGGAACTTTTGAGCCTTTCCCTGAATTTTTGTGTTTCAATTAATATTATAACACAGATATAACACAGCCTAGCCTACCTGTACTGAAGGGGTACTAATGACCCCTCGTTGTAGTTATTGCCATTAAATTTACATTAATTTTCCATGTTAGGAAGCTTTGTTTACTCTACTTTTTCTATACGGTATCCAATTATGTAGGCAAATGCATTTGGAGGCAGACGACTGTTGCAGAAATATGGTATAGCTTATAGAAAGCTATTTCAAACTGAAAAGGTATGGTCTCCCTATTGCATTATGGGTGATGTGAATGCGATCAGCAAAAGGGCAACAAAGCTTAGATTTCCGAAAATCTCTTTGTAGGTTTTCCGGCATAACTTCTAGTTCTGTGTTGATATTATTTACATCATGATGCATATAATGCATTTCTAGCTTAGTGAGCAAAATGTAAAATGCCTTATGCAATCTGAAACCCGGCTTCATGAACTGTTTTGAATTAGCCATATAGGTCTGACGATTTCAATCATAATTGCCTATTTTCTATCTGGTTATCTATCTTCATTCTTTTCTGTCGAGGATTCGCTTAAAGCTTTCAAAGAAGGATTTGCTGTAGTATAAACGTTCTAAGTCATACTGGTCCTTGGTGTACTTGATTACGTGTTCAGGTAACCTCTGTAGTTCTCGGCCTGTGGACATGGCAAGCATCTGGAGAATACAACATTGAACAATGTAGTAAACAAGGTTTGTTTGTTCACGGTGTGTGGTGCTTGGCTTTCTTTCCCTTCCCCTCATTCTCTTTCCTTTCCTTCTTTACTTCTTTCCACATTTGTTTTTCCCTATTTTTCCCATCTTTTCTTTCCTCCATTCCCTTTCTTTCTTTGATGTAGAACTCTTTTCAGAGCCTACCATTAGCCATTAGAAGAGGGGGCTCATATCATTGAAAATTTATAATTCGGCATTTTCATTTAAGAAAACTTGCTACTTATAGAATTTAATAATCGAAATCTTGACCCAATACGAGACAATGAACGGAGTGGTCCGGCAGAGGCTGGTCACTATTTCCTGGCACTCTTTTTTCGTGTACAGCAGCTTTGTGCATTCTGATTGGCTGTATTTCCAATGGCATTGGATAGCTAACATGCCGAGTAACTAAAGGCATTGCCCATACGTACAACCCTTATTACAACCCTTATTATCTTTCACGTTTTTCAGGCTCATTATATATATAAGTAGTTGCTTTGAGAAGCATAATAATAAAGAGGACAGTGATAGGAAACATATAGTTTTTACTTCACGACATTTCGGTGTCATCATGACTCCGTTATCAAGTGATAATGAATTAAGTGTACAGTAGTTTAAGATCAATCAAATAAACATGTAATTACTTAGAGTTAAAGTTAGAATATATATATATATATTATTTAATTATAATTATATATATATATGATGCACTTACCTGATGCATACAAGCTCTTTCAATAAAGTAAGTGTCATTGAAAGTTTCTGCCACAGTTTTCCCCGCGACAACTACACCATGATTACACATGAACAAGACCCTTTTGTTACCGATGTGCTTTGCGATACGTTCTCCCTCATCTGTGTCCAAGCTCAGTCCACCGTAGTCTTGGTCGTATGCAAAGTCATTATAGAAATAACAAGACGTTTGATGGTACATGTCGAAAGGCAAGTCCTTCAGTATGCCTAAATATTGAGTAATGATATAGTTATACAACTAGAGGTTATAAACTCATCCAAATCCAACAACTTGAAAGGACAAAATGACTGCAGAACAAGAGTTCTAGGACAAAAAGCAGTTGATAACTTCTGAAAATTGCCAAACAAATTGTTCAAGCCCAAGGTCCATTGTGAAAATACGATGTTGTGCACAAAGATATATGAAGCTGCCGATGGGAAGTTAACTGACGTTCGGACAAAACAATTATAGCAGTTAAGGGGCAATCGGGTACCCCATTGCTACCCTCTTATATTAATTAGATATATTGATTCTATTTACATAAAGGTAAGTTGGCACTCCCTTCTGCTAAGGGCTAGCTCAGCACGGTCATAGAAAAGAGCGGCTAGAGTAGCTCAATAATATGACATTTTCACGGGAGAAAAGAAAGAATTTTATAACATCTAAGATCCTGCTCGTCTTCTTCACTGAAAACATATAATCCACACTTACCTAAAGCAGTTGCATAAGGAGAGTGAAGATGAAAAACACAAAGAGCGTCTGGCCTCGCCTTATGAATACCCAAGTGGATCGTCCATGCTGAAGTTTCTACTTCTTCCTGTCCCTCAACGACTTCACCCATAGAGTTTACACCAACCAATAAATCTGGTTTGGCCTGGATATCAAATCATAAAACAGTCCTATATCAAGATATAACGTGCATTGATCGAGTGCAGTAGGCACAAGGCAGTCATTTAACCAAAGGCAATTAACATTACTCCCTCCTCTGCCCCTCGTTTTAGTTTTGTCTCTTCGATCTCAGGCTCCTGCAAGACTATTATCGTAAGATACATGAATAAATATATAAGGGATAAAAAATAAAATATAAGGGATAAAAAATAAGAAAACTTTCACGTGAGGGTCTAATTGAATAACTTAGCACGAACAGAATCTCGTTGAATGTTTAAAAAGGTTTGATGTTCTTTGATATTTAATCGAAACATTTCTATTATAGAGGGGAAGCAAAACAACTTTTACTTGCAGAGTAGGCAAGTGTTATATTTGCAAGAATATTCAGAATAGTGGTTGCTGATATACAAATGATACATAGTGATTGCAAACACTGAAGTCAATGGAAATATACTGGACAAAATAATGCGATTAGAGCCGGTATTTTTTAGATTTCCAGCTGTTGGGAAAGCGACCCCTAAATGTGTTAGGACAATGGCACAAAGCTAGCATTCAGATCGGATGGCTTTTTCCAACGATTTCTTTCAACAAAGGATAACATATGCAGATCGTCCACATTGTTTCATGACATTCCGTGAGGGATGACGCTGGGTAACGCTAAACAGGTCAGGAAATGATCTTTGAAGGCATTTCTTTTTTGGCCAAGAATACCAAGATCTGAAGTGAATTTCCACTGACTCTAGCCTTAGATAATAGCATCACGGTTGATATGTTGGCTCCTTGGCTTCGGGGACAGAACACACGAAGCTAACAAAGAATACAATAGGTTTGCGGCACAAAACCACGATATGTTGAATAGGCAACTGCATCATCTTCCAACTATAGCAAAAGGATTCTCCTGCTGATCAGTTGTGACTAGCTGTGCACTAAGCCATATCAGCCTTGACCGGAGTAAAATTAAAACATAATTTTACAGTTCATTTTGATTTTTTAAAACATATCGAATAACCTGCTTTGTACTCAAAGATTGGACCGATAAATGTTTATTTTATTTGCTTGTTTGGTCAGCTATTTCATAAATTTCAAATATACCTATTCCTACATTCGTTTAAAAAACCTTGATCTTTATTCGATCGATTTAGTTCTGAAAAGTTTCAAAATCCATTGTATTGTGACTGCTGAAGGAATTTCTAGTGGACGAAAAAAAGTACAGTTATCGTATCGAAAAACTCATCATGTAACAATTCTAAAAACATTAATTTATTTGTTGTTTTCTAACTTTTGGCACAACGTTTCGGGTAATCAGTATTCTATAGAAATCCACATGTGAATTCACCGAACTAGAGCTAATTCAACATTTTGTCCATCACATCCCATCAGCTTGCTATGTAGTATACAATCTAATGTGTGGTACAGGTAAACGGTATCCATTTCTGCCAGTTTCTATGTTCATTTTTCAAAAGATTTTTTTCTTTATAAAACGTTTATAGTAGAAAATTCTAAAAAAAGTCTAACTCCCTAACCTTATTCAAGGGCTATATATCATGGTATTAGTATTCAAGGGAGTACTAATCTAGATAGAGAGGTTTCCATAGAGCAAAGTCTCTATGAATATATATTAGACTTTTTGTGTCTATTATTTGACTATAACACGTTGACTAAAATCTTTATTTCACAGACTAAATGTCTTTACTATAAATCAATGAAACAACGTGTGCTAATTAAAGTGTAATAGTCGGATAAACACGATAGAAACAAAAGAATCAGAGCGTGATAGTACTAGATGAGTTAAACAGAGCGTATGAAAACCACTTCAAGGGAAACGGGATATATTGATACTGACAGCCCGTAAGAGATACTTCTTCGCCTTATTGAAGGATTAAGTTGTTTCAGGTGCAGAAGAGAGTAGATTAAGTACTTTCTCTTCAGATAGGATTTTGAAACAACCATTATCGTAAAACAAACAAAGAGTACCAAATAGTATTTCGAAAACATGCATTTTCACAAAACACTGTCCTTTACTGTTTTCAACTTGCTAGACGTTCTTGCTAGGATCTACTCAGGTCCTCCCGCAGGGTCCTACAGGAAGGACAAATTGACTCAGATCTCAGGCTAGTGAGAACTAAACTACCTCCCACTTAAAAGAAACAACTAGCATTTGAAAACGGTGATAGCGTATGATAGCAATACAATTATACATATATTCAATGACCGGTTTACTAGACTATGATATTTCGAAAACCAACTACCCAGTGATTCATATAAAAAGAAACAACTAGCCGTTAGAAAACGGCAAATGTACACACGTATGATTGCAATATATTCGATGACCGGTTACTAGAGGACAATGTATTCCATAGGATTATAAAAGCCCAAAAATATAATCATGAAAATCAACAGAGCGTACTGGTGAACGAATACTTGAAATATATGAATATAGAGAGACCAGAGTCAATCCGTAAAACTTTAGTAATGCAAATCCCATTGTTTTCTATTGTTTAACTAGCACTATTTTGTAGAATTTAGTAACTAGTGTTTCACGAATTTACTGTGGTCACTCTACTGGGTTTTTTACCTCTCTCCAGTGGTAGCCGTAAGGTATCATTAACATTACTTTACCATCGCCATTGGAAGCCGGTACCACCAGACTGAGATGGTTACAAATACCTTCATGAAAGTTCATTGATTCAAGGCCTCTAAAAGCAGCGGCAAGATCCACACGACCTTGCCAGTTTAATCTTTTGGCTTCTTCGGCTTCGAGTTTAGTGTCGTTTGAGAAAAAGTTGACTTTGGAATATAGTGGAACACTCCATGGCGACCATAAAGAATCACATCTTTTCTTGTAGCCCTGAATAAACCGACGACCAAGCTTGACCAAGTCCTTCGCTCTGAACATGACTCTCGAGTTCTCGGAGCACCAATTGTTAGCAGTATTTGTTTGGGAATATGGTAAATAGTAAAATTGGAATGTTTTCCCAATTGACTTAGCTAGAAAGAAGAGGGATTACATTAAAGAACTAATAGCCCTTTCAAAATACAGTGTCGGTGTAGACGACTGGCTGTAGACCTCTGGCTTTTGGTCCACTGTCGAGGGTCGAGGATATTATGTCGAGGTCGGGGGTACTAACTCGAGGGTCAGAAAGTACTATGTCGATGGTACGAATTTACACCGGCTAGATTCAGAAACAACTGTTTCTCTTAAACGATAAAAGAAAAAGAAAATAAAGGTTAATTTGTTTCTAACTACCTTCGTAGCTTAAACGCTGATCTGCACCTTGGTACTTGTCATCACGTCATGACAGGTCACGTATATACGAAAGCCGAGAAGAGACTTCAGACCACAAGGAACCCGGCTATATTATTTTTACTTCTTTTAGAAAATTAACTTTGCTCTTTGTGGGTTTCCTGTGTTGTGATCAGTTTTTTAAATTCAAATCAATAACCGTTGGTAATTTGTTTCTTATGGGATGCCTGTGGCGTGTAACGCACTGGTTAGTAAACACTCCTCCTTTGGGTGCTTACTAGAGAGTGCGTTACCAACGGTTATTGATTTGAATTTAGTCGGCTATCAGTTTACAGGGCCGATCTGATTACACCTCATGTAAGAGGAAACTGATCACAACACAGGAAACCCACAAAGAGCAAAGTTAATTTTCTAAAAGAAGTAAAAAATATATAGCAGGGTTCCCTGAGTTCAGACTTCAGAGATAATAATTTCAGAGATCGATAATGACAGCTGATGTATCAGAATTCGAGATTCGAAATTTCAGATATGGTGATATTAGTCTCCCTCGCAGCCGTTTTTAGTGTCGGGCGTCACGCAACGCTCCCTCCCCACTAACGGCTGCTTGCATTCGAACTACATTCCTTTCTCATTGTTTAGCCAATCACAAAACGGGTTACATATTTAGAGAACCGTTCGCTGACTTTTGATCTGACCGATCACCGTGCAACTTTTAATTCGCTTTCTCAACTCGTTCATAGAAGAAGTGTACATGCATGTTTGTCCTCGTGTCTTCAAAGTTCGGATTCCTGATCTAAATGCGCATCAAAAGTCGGCTATCAAAACTTTAGTCGAAGAGAAAAAAGATATTTTTGTCAATCTTCCAACAGGGTTTGGCAAATCTCTAATTTACCCAACCTCGTTCCCAGGGCCCTCTCGGCCGACTCCAATTCAATATGGCGGTCGTCGGGGAGAAGACCCTGGTGTTGGCTGGTATATCGCGCGTTTTGATTGGCTCCTGAAAAAATTCTTACAAGCCCTCTGATTGATTGAATTTATATAGTACAAGATGGCGGACTACTCATATTTCTCTTGTTTTGTTCCTCGGTGAATCATTCAAAAAAAGTCGCGTTGATTATGATTTAAAAAGGAAGACAACTGACCTATATAACCTAACAGCTTCTACTGATATCCTAAATGGCACATACAAGGTTTTAATGATTGGTACAGCTTAGTTCGATGTTAAAGACTGTCATGAAACAAAGTAGGTTCGAATTTTTTTATTCACAAATATGACCTGCACATAATACATAATGAAATAATCATAGTACAGGGTGCAAAAATAAAACCCAAGAAAGTTATGAAAACCTAGCTTACAGCTATTTTCATAATTACGCGACCTAGGTGCTCTTGAGTTGCACGCTGAAATTTGGTTTTTCGCTGCCGCCAGTCAAAAATATGAAAGTTACCGACTGATTAGGTTTGATTGACGGCAGCGGAAAACCAAATTTCAGCGTGCAACTCAAGAGCACCGAGGTTGCGTAATTATGAAAGGCGCTGTAATTGCGCACGGTAAGTCTTCAAACGGAATAAAAGAAAGACAGACTTGAACAATGAAGTTTACATTTTCAGTTGTTTAAGTTGTCTGTTGCCTTAATATGAATATACTACATACACCACATACATATACCACATACTCTCAATTATATGAATATGAGAGTTATAAAGTGTAGTTGTATATTTTTGTAATGAATTTACAGTAATATTGTAAATAAATAAAGTATTGAAGTAATAAATTGTTGTTGGTGGTGTTAAAAAAACCTGTTAAAAAACTAACATTGCTAACTGGCAATGCTGAAAGAAGAAATATGTATGTATAAGAACATTTGTCACTAATTCAAAATCCTTAAACTAAACTTATTCATTGCTATAACTGCAAGTCAGTCATTGGTTCAGCTGCAAGATAGCAATAATTATTATTGTTGTCAGAGTAACTATCTAGTAACTTTCATTTGTCTAATTATTCAAGTGACCTGATTATTTTAGAAGGCAGATATAACTAGCTAAAAACTAGTGTATAGTATTTTAGAAGGCATTGAAGTTCTTACATGTAAGGGTTAGACAAGTCTTTATATGGGATAGCTGAACTTTAATTTTATATCCCCCCTCCCTGTTGTTTTATGTGATTCTTTTTCTCCAACATGGCCACTCATACAAGTATGAGAAATCCTCATTAATAGTGTAATGCAATATTGCAAACAGTAATCATCATGAAAAAGAACTTTTACAAGTTATGAAGTTATGGTCTACCCCAAAAAAGGATAGCCCAAAGAGGGGTGCACAAAAGGGTGACAAATGTGATTGCCTAAAACATGAAAAAATTCTGACAGTAACAACAATTTTGCAAGGAAACAAATACTTTTTTATTTAATGAGTCCTTTTTAGAGAGAGGGCTTTTTTTCGTTTTTAAATACAACAGAAATTCTAAAGTTTTAGGGCTACATATACAATATTCAGTATATATTGAATTGTGTTTGAACATTGAGCACATTAAAGATTGCCATTTCTACCGAGGTCTGTCACAAGCAACCTGAATAAATGAAGAGTTTCTCTCTTGGCTGGGGAAACAAGACACAATTGGCCACAATTGGTAGCAGTAGCAGTAGAAAGTGAAACCATATGAGTAAAGTCCCGGAGTAAATTTACATCACATTTGTTTCTAAGACAACTGAAAAAGTGGCTAAAAAACCGTTGTTGGTGAACTTTCGCACAAATTGCAGCTTTCACACATCAAGCAATCCAAAAACTGTCTTGTAATCTAAAACGGGAGCAACATATACCCACGAAGAAATGCCTTTTTTCCTACATTTACACGATTTGAAATAGTAGTTTGTCCGCCATTTTGAAACGAAAACCACGTGATCAAAATCTCCAGAAATCTTGGAGATTTTGATCACGTGATACCAGCCAACATCAGGGTCTTCTCCCCGACGACCGCCATATTGAATTGGAGTCGGCCGAGAGGGCCCTGGGAACGAGGTTGCTAATTTACCAAGCTCTGCCTCTCGTACTTGACTACAAATGCACACTGAGTCAGGTCACATCGTGGTTGTCGTGTCTCTTTTCATTGAGACCTATAGGTCCGACGACGAGTACGAGAACGAGTCTGAGTTAAAACTTTTAAAAATTGACACTATCTCTTTGTAGTTTTGATCGTGTATGAAATAGATTTAGATAAAGAAACTTTAGATTGTAAATCGACTACGATTTAGCGTACTCTTACTCGTCATATCTAATGTTTAAAGGTCGCTAATACGTCTAATGGATGACCAAGTCTAAAAGTTACGTAGTTTATTAGTTAGTGCTGTAAAGATCAGCTCACTAGAAGAGGAAGAACAGTGTGAAGCCGAAAACGGCGAATTAAATATTCCGCACCGATTTCTTTTAAGGATGTTCTTTGGCAGCTCCATTGAAACTCACCATGCTTATACTCTCGGACACTGTGATTGGCTCAATAGGAAACAATACGCTCGACGTCCTCATTGGTACTATCCAAACAATGAGAAAGGAATGTAGTTCGAATGCAAGCAGCCGTTAGTGGGGAGGGAGCGTTGCGTGACGACCGACACTAAAAACGGCTGCGAGGGAGACTATGGTGATATTTGCTTATCTCCAATGTGAATTGGGAGCCTGAAATCTGAGCCCATAAACATATACTCAGTTTTAGGAGGTTTTTTTCGCCAACAACCACTGGTTTACATTAATTAAATCCTCATTTAACTTAATCTGCATTTCAATTGTTGACAAAGAGGCAGTACTCAGAATAGTGTCATCGGTGTACATATGCGGTTCAGTGAATAGAAGACACCCCGGAAGATTATTTATGTATAAAAGAAACAGTAAAGGCCCCAAAATGGAGTCTTGAGGTACTCCACAGCTTACTGTGAAAGGTTGAGATAAACAACCCTCAACAATGCATTGTTGCTGCCTATTTGACAAATAATATTTAAACCAATCAAGAGAAGTATGTCTCTTTCACGCGATAAAGGTCCAATTTCTTTTGCGAAAAAAGCTTTTGCTAAATCAAGAAATACCACTAGATTACACATACCCTTTGTCAATATTCAAATACCACTGGTTAAAGAAGAGAATATTAAGAAGAGCTGTAACGGTGGAATGCAGAAGAGGACGAAATCCAATTGGCATTTAGTAAGCAAATTATTTCTATTTAGATAAGTATACAATTAATCACGTTATATACATGGAAGAGATTGGTCTATTCTATATAGTTATATAGTTTGCGAATACGATCCATCAATGAATTTAAATAACGGAATAACTTTTGCTATTTTCCATTGGGAAGTGGCATGTTATTGATCCGATGATGTTATGTTGCGACCTTTACTACTACGCTACCATACTACATGTGCTACCGCGTTAAATGTACGACCATGAAATCCGACATTAACAACATATGAATATATAATACATTTCAAGCTTAATAAGCAAAATATAACATGCACCATCACATGGTGGCTGCCATGACCAGGAGGCAGGAACAATTGAATCTGGCCTAGTCTGATTTACATGAGACTGAGAGAACTCACTTTCCCACGGGAAAAATGCTCTAGTCATTATAATTTTCATTCTTTTTTGCTGAGGATACGCTTAACGCTTTCAAAGAAGGCTTTGCCATAGTATGAACGTACTGAGTTATACTGGTCCTTGGTTAACTTGATTACATGTTCCGGTAACCTCTGTAGTTCTCGGCCTGTGGACATGGCAAGAGTCTGGAGAATACAACAGTGAACAAGAGGGATCAATGCATCATGTAGTAAACAAGGTTTGTTTGTTCACGGTCTGTGACGTTGTGTTTGTTATTCTTTCCCCCTCCCTTTCTTTCATTCCTTCATTTCTTTTCTTACTTCCTCATTTGTTTATTTCTATTTATTCTTGGTTCCATATTTCGCTCCTTACTCCAATCTCTCTCTCTCTCTCTCTCTCTCTCTCTCTCTCTCTCTTTCTTTCTTTTATATAAAACTCTTGTCAGACTCTCTATAACATCCCAAGTGTTCTATTTCACAGGTAGAGTCATATGGATTTCTATTGCTTTTGCAATATAGCAAAGATCATTTAAGATATTGTTGTATTCAGATCAAAATAACAGTTCTCCAAACTATGGCAAATAAACAAATCACATTTGTAGTGCTGTTTTGAATTCGTACGAATAAAGCGTGTTTGACAGAAAGTTTTCAGAAAATCGTCATGGAAAAATCATAAAATCTTGTAAAAAGGATGGTTAAACACAAACATTTCAAATAAAAAAGTTTGGTAAACACTACCTAACAGGTCAAATAGAAGTGACAGATCCTCAAGATTTGTATACGTTATGTACACATTTTTGATCGGGCAAGCGTAAACCAAGGGCGGATCCAGGGTGAGGGTCGGGGGAGTCGCGACCCCTCTGCCAATCCTGAGGTCAAATGGGCTTCCTGTGGTAAAAATGCTACCGGGATTCCTTTGGCCACACAATTTTCCTCTGAGATGCCCCCGCTTCAAAACATTCCTGGATCCCCCTTGTAAACATAGTTGGAGACTTGACAACGCTGGATTTGGTTATAGGATTTTTTTGATATTCTCTTAGTAGTATAGGGGATGGGGGTATCAAAAAAACGACAAACCGAGGATTACCCGTATAAAGTTAGTAGAGTGTATAGAATCCCATCGTTTCGGCATTTTCGGCTACCTTTTCTACTCCCGCACGGGTATTCCTGGTAGACACATTTTACGCAGGAAAAGTATTTTTTGGTGTCCGCTGTTTTGGTAGCAACCCCAGGATTTCCCGTGGAGGAGCAAGGGACCCCAAATCGGGGCCCTTGTATCTGCACAAATTCCCTACTTCTGGTAGACAAGTATTTTTTTGTGTCCGCTGTTTTGGTAGCAAGCCCCAGGATTTCCCGTGGAATAGTAGGTGGAGGGGATTTGCCTCCCCATTGCGCAAGGGGTCCCAATTCGTCCTCCTTGTATCTGCACAAATTTCCTACTTGCGTAGGAATAGTATTCCGCTGTTTTGGTAGCAACCCCAGGATTCCCTGTGGAGGAGCAAGAGCTGCGAACCACCGCTCTAGGATAGCAAGGGGGAGGCAAGACACCACCCCCCTCGCAAGGGCTGCGAATCGCCTCTCTTGGATAGCAAGGGGACCAAACCGTTCCCCTTGTAGTAGTAGCCGAAAACCTTCGACACCCCATATATACATGGCAGAGCAAAAGAGCATTTCGGCAACATTCACGAAAAGGGTATACGTGCGATGGTTGCCGAAACGATGGGATTCTATACACTCTTATAAAATGCTTCTTCAATTCCGCTTCTCTCTTAAAAGTTCTTTTACATTCTTCGTATACCGACTAGGATATTCTAACTTTCTCCTGCGGGATGCGGGTATTCCCGGTGCAAATCGAGGTGTTACTTTATACGGGTAATCCTCGGTTTGTCGTTGTTTTGATACCCCTATCCCCTATACTACTTCTCTTCCGAATCTACAGCAAAAGAAGCCTAGCTCTTACCTTGGGTAAGTTTTACGGCTTAGCTTACCTGATACATACAAGCTCTTTCAATATAGTAAGTGTCATTGAAAGTTTCTGCCACAGTTTTCCCCGCGACAACTACACCATGATTACACATGAACAAGACCCTTTTGTTACCGATGTGCTTTGCGATACGTTCTCCCTCATCTGTGTCCAAGCTCAGTCCACTGAAGTCTTGGTCGTATGCAAATTCATTATAGAAATAACAAGAATTTTGATGGTACATGTCGAATGGCAAGTCCTTCAGTATGCCTGAATATTGAATAATGATATAGTTATACACCTAGAGTTTAAAAACTCATCCAAAGCCAACAACTTGAAAAAACACAAGAGTCATTGGGTAATATTGGCAAACAAATTGTGCAATTAACGGGACTGCTGTGAAAAAAAATGTTATGCTGTTATGCCGTGCACATAATTCTAGTTATTTATTAGTTTAAAGTTGACACTCCCTACTGCTAAGGAGCTAGCATTTGTTTTTGGTGTCCTAGGTTCTCAGCACATGTATCAAAAGAAAGGATAGAGTACGCTGACATTTTCACGAGAACTGAAGAGATGGCTATTGCATGTAAGATCCTGCTCGTGATCCTTACCTAGTGCCGTGACATAAGGAGGGTGAAGATGAAAAACAGAAAGAGCGTCTGGCCTCGCCTTATGAATCTCCAAGTGGATCGTCCATGCTGAAGTTTCTACTTCCTCCTGACCCTCAACGACTTCACCCTCAGAGTTCACACCAACCAATAAATCTGGTTTGGCCTGGATATCAAAACATAAAACAGTCATATACCATCACCAAAACTAGGTCATGAGCAGCTTATAGTTGCGTCATAGTTTTACAAGTCCAGAATCGCCTTAGTCCTTAAGCTTGTAAAAACGTTTTCATCATTTTTCGTCCACCATTAAATAGACAATGACTACCCGCGCCAGCAACAACTTTCCAGATTTCCCGTGAATAATGTTGGTCCCAGGCCTCGCGCGGTTTGCTTCCTTGACTCCAAACCTCCAAACGGGGCTCGCTCGGTTTAAAGAAAGTACGTAAAAAACACGATTCAGCACATAAGGAAACGAAACAAATTAAACAGCTAAACATGTCTATCCCGGGAACCTATGAGGTTAGACAAGAATAAATTTTCGACACTTTTTCACCTCCATTCATCACCGAAGTTTAATTTCAAAGTTTTTGATTCAATTGAATTACAGTATGTACGCTGCCCAGTATCATCCCAGTACCAGTATCGTGCCCAAAAATATAACGCTAAAATTGCGTAAACCATAGTTAAAGCTTCTGAATAGTTTGCTAGTTTGCCGTCGAAGTACCATTATTATTGTCACGTGAGTGGAGTAATACGGCCTTTTTGCTAGTCCAGATGGTGGACCCTTTATCGCCCCACTTTTGGTTTGGGGGTCCTGTGTCGCGATCGGTAAAGGAGGGGGTACAGTTTCTCGACTAGGCCATACTGCGCAGTGAACTAAATAAACCTTGAAAATTGGGTCTCGCAATACTGTTATTTCAATAAGGAAATGTCTCAAAAGGTTAAAGATACCTAAGTAGTGAATGTTCGTATGTGTATGATAGCATTGCCGTCACAATCTACATTCGGCGTTTTCAAATGCTCGTTGTTGCTTTTAGGTGCAAAGTAGTTTAACTCGCAGTCGGCTTTCACTGAAGTATTCTTCGAGAATTCAGGTGTGCGTGTTTTTAGCAAATAATCGCATATTTTTTATATTTTTACTTCCAATGACAAGCAGCGACAAATCACAGACTTTCTCTCAAAACTTTTATTATTTCTATTGATAAGCTTAATTATATAAAATTAAATGGATGAAATATTAAAAAGGAGAACATATCACAACAAATTCCGTTGTTTTTAATCAACTATCGTATTATATATATTTTTCTCGTTCAAGAAAAAGCGGCTTCATTCACCTCCTATTCCGGGGTCCTATCGGCAAACAAAAGAAGACTTTTTTCAATAGTGATATATTTTCACTATGAGAATTCGCCCACAAAGCCCTGGGCATGAATGATATAAGATATGGGGGAAAACTAGTGATCGGCAACTGGTCCCAACTACCTCGTAATCAAGCACCGGCTAATAGGTCGGGATGCGGGGAAACAGGAAAAGAGAATAGATAGTTCGGTAGAATCAAGGACCTACTCTCCCAAAACTTAGAACTCTTAGCTTCAAGGTTGGAGAGATATGCAATAACACTGAAAGAATACTATAAAGATGAGTGAAAATGAAATAGGGAAAATGATCAAACAACGGAAATAACTACAATTAAGCCTTTTATCAAGGGATAGGTCTCCTATCCATAAATGAGATAGCGTCCGTCGTGGCATATTCTCAGCGTAGTGGCTGCTATAGCGGGCATGACGATGGAAGGAGGATTACACGGTCGACCTTACCGCAGAGCGTCATAGAGCCTTTTTTGAAACCGCCTAATAGCGTATGAGTGATGATCTGTTCAAAGCCCAGGCAAAATGTGCGCCCTGGAAGTCTCCACGAAATGGGATGAAAAAACTCTTCAACGTTCACATCCCATTGTAAGTGGGAAATGAGTTCTTCTCGTTTTGGCGAGTGATACCCTACTTTCCCCACATGTGATGGCGGATTTTCTTTGCCACAAAGTGACGAGGATCCCTAAACAACAGGTTCCGCGCCGAAACTTTGACTATGCAATAACTCGGCAACCGACCTGGCTAGGGATAACGGCGCTGCTGCGCTTGGGGTGTCTCCCTTCCAGTAATACCAATAAACATTTACTGAACAGGTTTTCACGTACCCAGGCGAGAAGGAGTGCTGAAGAAAATAAGAAACCGGAATTAAACGAAAGCAAAGAGAAAAGGTGTATAAGAGAAGGGAAACACAACCCCAAGCGAAGCAGCCCCAAAATACCGCGTCCAGGGACAGAGTAATGAAGAGTATAAGATAACCCCATCGAGGCGGCTTAGCAGGGGGAAGTGGAAGGTTACCCGAAGCATGACATATAGGTGCCGGACAAGAATATATACGTTGACGCAATCGGCAGGGTCTCTCCTCATCACACTTTTCTTCAACAGTGTTGATCACCAAGGGAAAGCGTTGGTCCCCATGATAGGTCTACATTGCTGAAAAATGCTCCAGGGAGGCAATGAGAGCTCAGTTATTGATCAAGGCTGTAGGCCGGTTCGCCAACAGCCGAATCGACTCTAACGCGCGGCCGACGCTGTGGGCCGCCAACGAGGCCTGAAGGGACGTCACGTTATTGTTTAAGGCTACCAGATCCTAAAGAAAATGGGCCCCCTTGTATCATATACATTCTAATTTTTTTTTGCGGATATGGGTTGCGTCCACTCGTGTCCGGAAATTTTTGTGTCCGTATCCGAAAATTTTCGTCTCCAGAGTGTAAATTTTCGAATACGCTCCGAATACGGATACGTTTGGACGGTCGTGTCCGCAAATTCTCGGATACGCAGACGTAAACTCGAAAGGACTAGCGCGCATTAGGGCCGATCAAGAAATTTCCTGATACCTGTGGACAGTGAAAACGATTCGAAAACGATTCGAATACACTGCGTGTGGACGCGAACATTTCCGTACGCGCAAAAAAAAGAAGCAGGATGAGATAATGCGTGCCACTAGTATTCGAGGCTCATGCAAATAAGCGTTGATGTGAGAATATCTTATAGAATTACACCAAATATTCGCCATTTATTGAGCTTTTTCAGATAGTATAATTATACAAATGAGCTTAAGTTTGTGTTGTTGAGAGATGTTATTGTGTAAAGACCTTGTCTTTCACTTTAAAAAGCCGTAAAAAATATTCAAAAACATTTACAAATGCTAATTTACTGACAAAGAAATTAGTCAGTTTGTAACTTGTATCGCATTTTGCATTATTTACTCAATTGTTCTCAATTATTATTGTCTCAATCGTTTTTTAACAAGTTGAACTGAATGTTGTTTTGTATTTTGCATTGCATTTTGCATTCTTTTTTATTTGTCTCAGTTGTTCTTGTCAAGTTTAACTAAATGTAAACTTTCTTTTTCGAAAACTTTTGTCGTTCGTAATTTCCATATCTTTCTCACACATGAAAACAGATGAAAACTGGTAAAAATTGAATCTCAAAGTCTAGTAAGCTTAAGTTTTTGAGCTTCTCGAAAACGTGTTGAGGCTTTTATGAAAGGAATAAAAATACTTTAATAAAAAAATAGGATAAGAAAATTGTTATTTTTAACTGACACATTTGGTCTTGGCCTTCATTTGACTAGTTTAGTTAGTTAATGATAGCCCAGCTGGTTTTCTCCCTGAAAATTTAATTTCTTAATTTCATTCCGGTAAAAATACTTTTCTTAAAAAACAAAGAACCCTTCATATGGATAACCAAACATCGTCATGTACCGGAGTTCTTACTATTTATCGGGGTGGGGGTGGGGGGGGGGGGGGGTTATCTGGGTGGGGAAGGGAAGGGGAGGTGGAACTAAATATGTGGGGAGGGCCATATTTTTTTGAATGTGTGTTTGGGAAGGGTCGAATTTTTTTAAATAAGCATTATAGGGAGGGCCACAATTTTTTGACCAAAGAAAATGAACAAGAATAAGGCTTTTTCTGTTTATTGTCAAAGATATCATATAGAGAAACAAAAGTATTAAACAACAGTATATATTGGTTATGGCAATATGACATATCATAAATTGTATACACACTATGCTTGAATAATAATACTGAATACTGAGTTGATATGCAGCTGCGTATTAATCTAAATGTAGTTAAGCATTAGTGTAAGCATTAGGTTTTTTAGTGGAGTGCACGGATAGATCTTATAACTTATATATACACGTATAATCTTAAAGTGTATATCAAGGAAAAAAAATTTCTTTCAAAATCACTTATATGTGATTAGTGTAGTAGTATGGTTGCTGTATTTTTGTATGTAATTTTTTAGGATATAATCATTTGAAATATCAAATGCAAATGAAAGGACGTAAATTCAAGACTAATCTATTATACAAAAAGGCTGTTGTGGAAAGTACTGCTGTTTTTTCATTTGCAATTCATCCTTATGACTGAAATATATGACTTTGTACACTTTGTACACTAGGTTATTTCACTTCAAAACAATTGCCGTAAATCACATTGCAAAATGTAACTCATTCTTGATTGACCCATGATTGGGAGAAGCTTTATCGCAAAGGAAGGCTGAAATCGTTGAAAAGCAAGGTATTGGATATGTACCTTGAAGAGAAAAATGTCTGTGTTCCAAAGAAGATGCAAAAAAAAAAAAAAGGGAAAACTTGAGCTTATACTGAACTGCAGATATTGCAAGAACAATTTCAAGACCAATTGAAGCTGGTCAAAGAGACAATGCTGGAGTTGAAGCTGACCAAGAAGATGATGAAGATGACGAAGATGTTGGTTGGGGGTTCATGCGATAAGCACTTATGGATGAACTAGAAATTCATATTGATTACAAAAATTTGGGATGGGTACAAATAAGCAAATTGGTTTTAAAGGGATTTTCTTTGGGCTTGAGATATTGAATTATATTTGATAAAGAGTTTTATATTTAATTGATAGGGATGGGTATTAGGGGAAATTGGGTTTTCTTTGGGCTTGAGATATTGAATTATATTTGATAAAGAGTTTTATATTTAATTGATAGGCTTGGGTATTAGGGGAAATTGGGTTGTCTTTGGGCTTGAGATATTGAATTATATTTGATAAAGAGTTTTATATTTAATTGATAGGCTTGGGTATTAGGGGAAATTGGGTTGTCTTTGGGTTTGAGATTATTAATAATTTTTTAGGCACACGACCACATCAGTTTGTAACTGTAATTCCATCGTGTTAAAATAATAGTCTATTATTATTATTATTATTATTATTATTATTATTATTATTATTATTATTATTATTATTATTATTATTATTATTATAATAGGAAGATGCACGCCTGGATATCAAAGCGGGGGGATTCTGGCAACGAGGAGTGACAGCATTTTTTGACGTACGAGTGTCGCATGTCAACTCCAAGTGCAACCAGAAGAAAACCACCTCATCAATATTCAACGAACAAGAGCAAGAAAAGAAAAGAAAATATCAACAGAGAGTTCTGGAAGTGGAAATGGGTTCATTTACACCGCTTATCTTTGGGACCAATGGTGGTATGGGCAAGGAAAGCCAAATTTTCCTAAAAACTCTAGCGGATAAACTGGCGAACAAAACTGGACAAAGCTATTCTGACACAATAACATATATTAGAACAAAGTTGTCGTTTGAGATTTTGAAAGCTGTAATTACATGCATTAGAGGCTCCCGCACTCCTTTTTATAAGAACAACGAAAATGACTTTCTATTGGACTTTAGCATTAATACTAACCTTGCCGATATTAGATAATTTTAGACTTTTTTATAATGCTTGTTTTTCATTTTGTTTTTTTTATAGTTTTTTGTAAATAGTAACTTTTTCTCTTTAAATTTTCACAAAGTACATAATGTAAATATTCTTTTATTATTATTATTATTTTTTGTAATACCTCTTATTATTAGTAGTTGTTAAATAAATTTATTATTATTATTAAAAATTATTATTATTATTATTATTACTATTATTATTATTATTATTATTATTATTATTATTATTATTATTATTATCATTATTTTCGTCCAGATCTACTTCTCCTAATACAGTCCAAGTGCCTTTATGTTCTGGAATTAACAGTTGGGTTCGAGTCTAACCTTAATAATAATGCAGCCCGTAAAAGAGAAAAATACAAGAATTTGATTAAGGATTTGAGCAGTAAATTTAATAAAAAAATAGAAAAATACAAGAATTTGATTAAGGATTTGAGCAGTAAATTTAATTGCGTTAAATTTGTAAACCTCTCGATGAGCTCTTTTGGCGTCCTGTCCGACGAATGTTCTACTTTTTTAGACATGATGAGTGACATTGGAGTTGACAAAAAACAACAGCACTATATAATCAAAAAAATTATATATTTTGAAAAAATTATATATTTTGTTGTAAAAATAAGTTTTGGGAAAGCCCAGTCTTAATGAAATTTCAATTTTTAAATATCTATATATATTTCTATCTATATCATTTATATATCAATCAATTTCAAGTAGCCAGTTGTCAATTGCCTATACATAGAGAGATTTACGACTGTATTCATGAAAAAATAATAAAGTTTCCATTATTATTATGACGAAGATGATCAGCATGATAATGATGAAGACGAAGATTTGCATATAGAAAAAAATCGGCGACAGTGAAACAGATAGTGATGACAATGGAAGTGACAGTGATGCTTCAAACATGAGTGAAGACAAGGATGTGGCAAGCTACGACATGAAAAAGGAAAAGCTATGAATAATAATAGAGTAGTACATGTGAAGAATAAAATGTGCCAGTTGTTTACTTGAATAGTGCTTTTAATAAATTTTCCATCGGGATATCTGTTATATATATATATCAGTCCAGGGGAGGGTTATACTTTTTTATATCATATTCAAGGGAGGGCCACATTTTTTCCTTTCACTTCCGAGGGAGGAACTCTATTTTCTCAACAGACAGACAGACAGACAGACCGACTTTTTTACTCGGTATCGAGTATTAGGATATACATGGACATTTTACCCGAATAAACATTAACGTTTGAAGGCTATAATTGTTGATTTATGGTAGTTTTTCTTATGTTATAATAGATTCACGTATTTAACCTATGTAGTAAATTACTATTTATTGCCTAATCTGGGTAAGAAGACCACATACCATATTAATTCTGTATTGTGTGTGATATTTTTATAAAGCAGTTGTTGGCATATTTTGCAACTGCAACTGCTAACATTTTGGGCGGACTCTTAAATAGAAGAAACAGCTCGTTCTCATTCAACAAAAGAGAATCATTGTTTATGTTATTTATGTCCTGAAAGAGTTCTACCCGTAGATTTGAATCTAATGCATAGTGAAGAAGGAAATGGTTCTTATCTTCTGCACTATCTAATCAATGGAAGCATCTCCTTTCTTCTGTTTTTTTTTTTTTTTTTTTTTTTTTGTATTCCCTTGAATGTCTTCACTTTTCGATTTCAAGGTCGTGATTACTAATTCTCAATTTAGTTTTCTGTGTTCAAAACTCTTAACTTCGATTAATTAGTTTTCAAACGAGTAATCGATATGTCTTAATTTATTTTGGCCTGGTGGGCCTCTTCTAGTTTTTCCATCGCTAAAGAGTTCCCGTCGCCAAACTTGAATTTCTATATCCGTTAATCTAGTTTTAATTATTTCGAATGGGTTCTGACTTGAAAATTGATTGTAGTTTATTTCAAGCCAGATATTCCCTAGGCCGCTTCGGTCTAATAAAGATTTTACCTTTTTATAGACCAGTTATTGTTCGGTTTGTTGTTACTACCACCCCAACTTGGGTAGGGGTGTGCTGCCAGGACCTCAAAACCCTGACCCTATCCCAGAACTGAAATTTTGATTTTGCATACCCTACTCCAGACTAAAACTAAGAATTGTATACCCTATCCCAGATTAAAGACGGAAAATACGGTTTTACGATCGATTGCAATCAGCATTTTTATGGTTTTTTTGTCGGCAGAAAGCTTAGCCTATTCGCCAGACAAAAACAAATAATTCGTTAACTCTATCCCAGACTAAAATGATACCCTATCCCAGACAAAATGTCAAAAAATGATACCCTACCGCAGACCCAAAAGCCGAAAAACCATACCCTTATAGAGCGGCACATACCCGTATAGCAAAAATAGGGGAGTACCCCTCTCCCCCCCCCCCCCCACCTACCCCCCCGGGTTAAAGACTCTCTACTTATGCAATTGCTAGCAGTTTTTGGCGGTGCTCAAGTTTTGCAATGTTTAGACAAAATTTAGCTGATCTTAATTTTGCATTTAAATTGATTGGGGATTGGCCTAATTCGGCTAGCTTTCTTCCAACCCCTATTAAAATTTTATAGATGACAATTTAGAAGCGATCCATCCATTATAATAGGATCAGCGATTTCAGATTGTTTTAGAATATCTGGTAAGTCACTAAGAATTAGATTAAAAAGAGTGGGACTTAGCATATAGAGCCTTGTTTTACTCCCTTTCTGTCATCAGCCACTCCTGTTTCATAGCTGAACAGTCCTCCTTGTACATTGACCTGCTATTAGAGAGTTTTAGATTGAATTTTTTTCTCCCCGCAAACGGCAAACGTGACCACGTTTTCATAGTTTTCCTGTATTTTACTATACCTTTTACAAATATTCTCACCAAGCGCAAATACTCTTTTGTTTTTCTACTACTTGGACTTTTTTTGCGATTCTTTTTTAGTAATCTAAAAGATTTTTTTACTGGTCAACTGACTTTACACGTTTGCCGTGAATGTAAATCTGAAACTCTCTAACAGATAAAAAGTTCCCTTTTACGTCGGCCTGCTCGATTTTGGAGAGCAGTTTATTCCTTTGTATGCAATCGAAGGCCTTTTTAACTCGTGGATACGCGAAGCGTAGAAACGAGTTATTGTGAGGGGTCTGAATACTCAAATGTGTCACTCGCTCACTAAGATGTTAGCAGATCGATAATTGTTTCGGCCCTCAGGCCGAAACAGTCACTACGTTTGGTTTGCCGGCCCATAATAGTCTCCGTGCGTGTCATTTAGCTGTCAGAGTTTTGGACCTAATCCAATCATATGCCGTTTCCATCATAAGCAATGGAAAAATGTAAAACATTTCACCATGCGGAGTATTTCAAAGAGTTGCGGTGAATCTTCTCTGTGTAGACTATATTATACCTTTTCGCATGACGCCATTTTTTGGGGAAAAAAATATTATTGATCAACCCTACGACAATGCGTATTTTATTCCTAAGTTAGTATCTAGGTCCAAGTCGCCAAGTAAGTTATTGAAAAGTTATCCAAAAGCTTTTGTGATTGTGCGGCAAATCAAGGCAACTTGCCAGTCTCAGCTGCCTGTGAGCATAAGATGAGAAAACTTGTGAGTTTATCTATGTAACTAACAGTTGATGCATATACATTTTGTGAAGCAAGCTTCCGATATGTTGTAGCTTCGTGCGCATCTGAGGACATGTTTTTGGTATCAGCTATTATTTAAACTAGGTCCCACAAACAAACAGTACGTACTTTACAACTTTAAAGATAGAAGTCTGAAATCATCAGTTTTCATTTATTAATACTCTGATTTAAAGTATTATTTCTTGGATTCGGTAATATTTTTGAAGCACCAAAATATGTAAATTTTTGAAGCACCAAAAGATGTAAATTTTGAATAGATTGGTGACGGCGCACAGGTCAAAGACAAGCCTTGTATCTTTTCGTTTGAATTGAGACTTTCGCATTGTCTTTAAGCTATGACATAAGAGCTAAAAACATTTACCATAAATGTCAAAGAGCAGAATGAAGGTTTAAAAAGTATCCTACATTCAACATAGCGCGTACAGTAATGCTCATGTGCCAAAATATTTTACACCAAGTACTCTGCTCTCTGCGATACTCAGTCATTGTTTATATCTATTGTCGGATCTCTCGTTCGTTCGGCGAGACGATATATGTACACATATGTTTTTCCCCAAAACACTACGATGTTTCAAAGCAAGAACCACTAAAATCTCAAAAAAACTTAATTACGATATGTTTCGTCCAAGAGAATTTTAAAACAAATGTTTCCGTCGAAATTTGCGTAACACTTTGCAACGTGAAAGCGTACCGCGAGATCGCTCGTCTGCCAAGACCAAAATTCTTTTCAGCAATGCCACACAATAAATAGATAACGGGCCGAAACATCATCGCTTTCGAAGCGTTATAGGCTTGTTATGTTTGACTTTGGACTTGAGCAGCGACAAGTCAAGTGGCCTACCGCGTAAAGAAATTTAAAAAATTCGGTTGGTAGGTAAATAATAATGCTTTTTTCTTCGTTTAATTGGAAAATGTCCACAATTATAACATTAACCAGGAATAAAAAATTTGCCCATGGAAAAGTTTGTCGAAGAATCTTCCAAGAGCAAAACTAGCCCCTGGGGGTGAGTTGTATACAAAATTCCTAAGTGGAACTTTCCGAAAAGTATGTTTACTACTTTAAATGGCGCGGTAAATCAAAGTCACACTGTTCGCTGATTGGTTAATCGAAGACAAAGAGAATGGAATGCTGTGCTTGGGTAAGCAGCCGCTACTTATGGGAGTGAGCGTTGCCTGTGACGACAATAATAGCGGCTGCGTCCACGAGTTTTGTGCAATGCGGCAATTTGATTAAATCACAGCGGGGGCATCATATGCGACTGTGGCCTTCCTGTGAAATTGTTCCTCCTTATAACAACGTAATCTGAGATTCTATTTACATCGCGTATCTGATCAACTTTAACCTTGGTGGTTTGAATGTTTTAAATTTCAAAAGAGGTTTCTAGAACAGGAAACTACATTTAGTAGAACTCTAAATGTCAAAACAGTCAGCCCCGTCCGTATCAAAACTAAACATACCTGGACTTACTTGCAGAATCATATACAATAACATTATTAAAATGAACAAATCATTCCTAGAATTATGTTCCATAATAACAAAATCAAGAGTAACAAAGAGTATTTAACCGTTTATCACAACCTATAACCAAGATGCAACTAATCTCAAAGAGATTCATATATTCACATATATATTAAGTATATAAATAAATAAATAACAAGGCAAATGTAAAAAAATAGTTCATTTGAATTAAAAGGAAAAAGCTTTTAACTCCTCCACCTCCCCCCGATTCCAGTTACAAACCAGTGGATTCAAAAACTAGGGTGCAGGCAGATGGAGACATACCATTTAAAAGTGTAATTGAATTTATTGTATTCAACTTGCAACCTTGCTAAAGTCTACTCAGAGGGAGTGCTAATACTCTCATTTGTAATATGATGATGAAACATATTGGGGTTTGTTACGGCCTTTCCAGTGGTAGCGGTGGCAGGATAAATCAAGAACAAAGATCTCCCAGCTTGAGAGCTAAACTACCTTCCACCTTAAAGCAACGTAACCAGCATTTGAAAAAGACGAATGCAGAATGTGATAGCATTGCAACTCGATTATACACATGCGCAGTCGATGACCGGTTTATTTGAAGAAATACAGCGAAATGAGCCATAAGAGAATCAGCGGAGGAGGGGGCTGTGTAAGCCCCCCCCCAAATATACAGTAATCACTTCACCTACGAAAAAGATATCGCGCAACCTATCCATTCAGTAAAGAAATATCGAGCAAACACCAAAGTTGCGTGAAGGGTTGTTACAAAAAAATTAATATCTTGCTACATAAATTCCTGCAACCCGTCTCCCTCAAATATGGTCCATCCCTAAAGCGCAACTGATAAGCATAATGTTATCTCCTCCATAGGATATATAAAAGCCGAACAATCAGGAAAATCAACAGAGCAAATGATGTACGAATAGTATATATTTTAATATATGAATCATATTGGGGTTTGCTTTTACCTCACTCCAATGGTAGCCGTAAGGCAGCATTAACATTACTTTACCATCGCCATTGGAAGCCGGTACCACCAGACTGAGATGGTTACAAATACCTTCATGAAAGTTCATTGATTCAAGGCCTCTAAAAGCAGCGGCAAGATCCACACGACCTTGCCAGTTTAAAGTTTTGGCTTCTTCGACTTTGAGTCCATTATCACTCAAGAAAAAGGTGACTTTGGAATATAGTGGAGCACTTAATGGCGACCACAAGGGACCACTTTTCTTATAGCCCTGAATCACTTGACGACCAAGTTTGACCAAGTCCTTCGCTCTGAACATGGCTTATCTCAAGCTCTCGGAGCACCAATATGCCAACTAGAAAAGGAAAATGAAGTGCTTTCCCAGTAGACTTAGCTAGGAGCTTATAAGGGGGTTGAACCGTGTAACACTATTAACAAATAATGTGGAAATCGAAAACGCGTGCTGTACACAGTCTCATTCAATATACGTTTACTTTTAGTCAAACCAGTTCGACCGGTTTCATAAGAGAGTGAACGAGAGCAAACAAGAAGCTTTTCTATAAGCCACGTTTCACGTGCCTTTAGGAATGTGGTTGACTACCGGTTGATGTTTATTAGCGGGATCATGACATGTTACGTTTTTCCCCAGCGTTATCACACTATGGTGAGATCTGTAGTGGCTCTCGCTCAAGACCCAGGCCTGATTTGAAATTTACGAGCTCCATTTCATTTTCGTAAGTTTCAAAACAAAATCGAAATCAAATTAAATTTTCAAACTTCGATGGGAACGCATGATCAGTTCTTACATTGTACTCGATGTTCGTTCATCAAGTTATTATAATTTAGCCTTGGGCATATGGTAAATATGCTCTCTTTTGGCTACGCTCCAGGTCCGTAAAATAATGTGGCCGGTAAAGAATAATAAAATACAGGTATGGCATTATCTAAAACTGACCTCATGCAACAGATATAAAATAAATGTTTCAAAGGAACATGAGCTCTTTTGGGTTGAGTTATATAATATAGCCTTTGCCTTCCAAGTAGTTTCAGACCTTTACTACTGCGCATTTATCTCGCGCATCTCATTTTTGAAGACTTAAGAGGCAATGTCTGTAAGAATCAAACATCCGGCGGCCAAGCTGAAAAAATCGATTTTGTTCATATTTGATCCAAAGACGTGAAATACCACCTAAATAAACGTACTGATGTTTATTTTGAAAAAAATTCACTTTTATTTTGAAAAAATCGAGAAAATCCATTTTGGCCGTCGGCGCCCTCAATTCAGCTTAAATTCGAGGTGAAAATGATAGGTCAGGAAAAAACGCTCGCGTATAAAAATGAAGCAAACTAGAGAAGATCTGTTTTTGGAATATAGTAAATGAAAGATTAATGATTTTTTTAAGCTAAAATATGAATAGGGAAACGCGATCTAATAAGTCGTCAGGGACTATTTACAAACTACATTTTTCGGGTTTTCAGAAACTTTAATTTCACCCTTAGTTTGCAAAGCGCATTTTCATGTGCACCGGGTGTTCGGATTTATCTGAAATTCCAACCATAATACCTTCGAATGTTAAGCTAAATCATATGTAAAATTCAGTTTGGGTTATTAAATAAGCGCGATATACGAAACTCTCGAATTCGGATAAATTTGGCTTGTTAGGGGTTGGCATCCAATCATTCCAATGAAACCAGTTCGAGGCAGACAGAACTAACCGGCCTATATTTTCAATATATTCAGTTCTGACATTTGATTTAATAATTTTATTTGTTGAATATTGAGTGCAATACATTGTATTTCTTTGCTTTTCTCGACATTAGTACGTTTAAAATACTGTTAACCTTACTACTACTTCGAAACAAGCATGTAAACACATGCGACGGCACGACTTATATGTTAATTTACAAACGCCCATAATAACATATAAATTAGTACTTTACAAGTTATAAAAAATTGTTAGATTTATGTCAAAACCAAGGTTTAAAAAACCACAATATAACTAGGTGATCTGAACTAAAAGATAAATTGCTTAAATGTTTAAACCTAGTATTGAATTTCGGGGTTTTATAATTTTTGCTCGCCGTATACTGACCTGAGACAATGCGTATATTACCTTTAATCCAACTCACTTTTCAACACAGAATGACAAGTATTTTACGGTTCCTTGTAGAGGTATTTGGAAATTGCCTAATTTCACATCAAAGAATTTTCTTTAGATTAAGATTTCATTTTGAGGAAGCCCGAGATTAATTTCCACAGCCTTTTTCATTCTGCTTATGGACCCTCCAGACTTCGTCGTAATAATACTTGCTTCAGTATCGATAATGGCAATGCCGGAATGGCGTAAATGGAATCTCCAATTTCTTGAAAATTCCGCTATCCGCGATCGGTTTCCCGTTTAAAATCCAAGTTTTTGTTTCAACAATTAAATTCCGACGAAAAAATTACATGGGCAATTATAGCTGCACTTCCAAAAAATTATGTCTATGAAGTACAGGTACCCCATTAAAAAGATGTCAAAGTTCTTTGCGCTTCCCATAATTCTGCATTAGCAAAAATTAGTTTGCACCTCTCGACGCAATGGCCGAAAGTTCACTTGGTTGTTGTAGTATCCAATTGTATGTAAGTAGCCAGTGTTCTTATGCTCCAAGAGATAAGACGAAATCTTGCAAAATAATTCCTTTGGCGTCTTGTAAAAAAGATATAACATGTCACAAGAGGTCCTACGGTATAGTTGATGTCGAAAATGAAGTGGAACTAATACTTGCTCGTTGCTCTATATTTTCGATATCACCAAGCCTTTTAAATGATTTAACAATTTGCCCTTTACATCGCTTTACCCTTGGTCTCGGATGGTATCGCTGTTCTCAGAAGTGTCAAGTTCCTTCTGAAATTTCGAAGCACAATAGTTCAAATCCAAGAAAATGGCCTAAAGGAGAGCGAGGAATTGGAAAGACGTTCTCTGAAGTAATTCTCGAAAAAACCGGAAAAATTATAGCAGTTGGTTCAGGTGAGTCAACCTATAAGTACATATTATATAGACATTAACTAGGGGGTAAAAAAAGGGATCATTTAGCACATTTCAACTGCTTCCCTTAAATATTTCTCGAATATTTATTTATGGCTTCCCCGGCGGATCGCGCTATATCCTGGCGTTCTGCTAAGTCCGGTCATTTGCACACGATCTTCGATTTGGTCTAAAGTATTGGCTTTAAATTGCACTTGTTTGCAAATTCTAATGTATTTAGAATATAATCGGTGGCTTTTCTGAAATGGCATTTAATTCATGAGCAAAATCTCGAATGTTTTCGTAACAAAACAACCAGAATTGAAATGTAACATGAAGATCGCGCTAGATATGCCGGTGTCGCCTTAGCTAATTGATTATTTGTTTACCGACTTTCATTTTTGGCGGGAAAAAATGAATGGCAATACAAGGACAAAGCTCGATATAGGATCTTTTGAACAGCCGGCCTATAAGTTAAGTGAAAGTAGCTTAGCAAATCCCGCGAGCACATTTTCATAGCGAAATGTTTGAAGAAAACAAAATTTGCATCAGTTTATATAGGGCTTGTTCGGGGACTTACAACACCCCACTCAACCCACCCCTGGACCCGCCCCTGAAAAAAATATCTCATAAAAAGAAACTTTCCTCCACTTTTTGTAAAATAAAGGGCTTGGTTTTCATGATCCTTTACTGAGAAGTAGTTCAGGTATTTAGTACATGTTAAAATCGCAAGGGAATAAGCCGTCAAAATTTATTTTTTAGGGTTGTGTCGCAGCTGCAGACGAATTCTCGATGCTGTTTGTAAAGAAAGATGCCATATGACGCAATTGTTAACAGATATTGATTCTTCTACCAAAGATGTAGTTGAAGAAGAAGAACTCGGTGAAGTTACTTTTCTTTTGAAAAAACTTGCATTGGTATGTTCATTTACCTCTTCAAAACTACTGGGCTACCACCTACCCCCGATTGTTGATATAATCGTCAAAACTTAAAACGAATTTTTATTTCAGTGTTTTTAGTTTAAACTTTTTTAAGTATAGTTTATTTTATTGTAAATTGCATTTCGGCTATTTGAATGATTTTAAAATCCTTGTGTTCCATATATTGCAGCGCTCTAGCGACGTGAAGGTTGCTAGTAATGACACCCCAGGAAGTCTTTCAACTGATAAAAACGATTAAGCATCTATATTCCACCAGACAGTGATAGCTCCGAAGACAATGACATGTGTTCGACCACACCTTTACGACAATTAAATATATATTTAGAAAAGCGTGACGTCAGTCCAATTCGTAGCGTCTTAAAAACGCCTTGGGATCAAGCATCTGGCAGAACAAAGAGAAGATATACCCAAAAAGCCAAGAAAGTTGTTGAAACTGTTATGAAGGAAATTGCACCAAACGACCCGGACATGCTTTTCGACTCTGTAAAATCAAGCGAGGTCGTCTCAAGTAAACATGAAGCCGAAAGTATTGACATTTCCTTACTAGATGCTTTAGCCGAGTGCTACGAAAATGCAGGGAATTGGGAGGTTCGCCGTCAAATTCTTTCCATCATGGCTGACAGAGTCCATTTTCTAACGCTACAAAAATGGATACCAGACCTAACACGATACAGATACTACATTGCTAAGAAGCATTTACTTCTACATGGGAGAGGAACACCCGTCGAAAAATCTATCCATACGAGAATGTGCGTAGCTCCAGAAAAATTAGAGCATTTCCTTTCGTTTATAACCAGTCCGCATATCATACAGGAGCTTCCATTTGGAGAGAAAACTCTTAAACTTTCAACTAGTGAGGTCAAAGTACCAAACGTCATCCGAACCATCATCCCCGAAAGAATAGTTCAGCAGTACAATTCCTTCTGTAGTGAAGTAGATTTTCCTTCTCTAAGCCGCAGTACTTTGCACAGAATACTTAACGTGTGCTCAGCATCACAGAGAAAATCGTTGCAAGGCCTTGACAATTTCAGTGCATGTGGCGCACAAGCTTTTGACGATTTAGAACAAATGATTGAAAGTCTGGGAGATAGAGGCATGGGAATGTCATGGGCCAAGCTCCAAAAAGACAAACTGAGATCATCCAAACGCTACTTAAAAGGAGACTACAAGGTAAGTCATAATAGTTAAATTTCATTGAAGCGCATGTATAATCGTTAGGAACATGGTTTTTCATGGTATGTGTATAGGTATGTAGGTCGGTAGGAAGGAAGGAAGGAAGGGAAAAACATTTTTGCCCATTTTGTTGCCAAAGGGTGGGTCCTGGCTCCTTGGCGCGAAATCTGCAAATCGTTTCTATCTTAGCTCTTGACCGTGAGACATTTTAGCAAAATAATAATACTACCTAACTACTTTGCCAAGATATCCTAATCAGCATCCTCTTATTATGTTAATTTAAATGTTTGTTTGCTCGTTAGGTACATGTCTCTGCGACCTCTAAAGTTGCTGATCATTGTATTGCTTATTCACTGAGTGATCCTAAGGATAAAGATTTTCAAACCCTTTGTAAGGATCACACACATGAGCTTCAGTGTGATCGCTGTTCCATCCTCAGTCAAGTACTACAAGAAATTAAAGATTCGGTACAGTGCCCTAAGGTAAAATGCAGTTCAGATGACAAAGAAGAGATGGAATATATTATCAAACAAGCTGATGAGAGTATTCTGGCGTGGAAAGCCCACTTGCTGAGATCCATAAATCAAGATGAAGTCCGACTTCGTGTTCTTGATAAACTAGATCCAAATTCGGTTTTACTTGTACAAGACTGGGCCATGAAGTACTTACCACGCAAGTTTCGAGAAAGTCAGAGCGACTG
The DNA here is from genome assembly GCA_011057435.1 of Actinia equina. Classification (NCBI taxonomy): domain Eukaryota; kingdom Metazoa; phylum Cnidaria; class Anthozoa; order Actiniaria; family Actiniidae; genus Actinia; species Actinia equina. Next base: position 147,166 of record WHPX01001433.1, on the reverse strand, counting down.
GTTTGCAAAGCGCGGGATTCCGTGGCATGTTACGGTGGCTATTCGTAAAGTTCCAGCAATTCAAATGATGACCTTGGTTCATCTCTTTCCAGCGTGTACTCAAGACAGCTCAGCAGTACTTGCCATAATGGATGATGTAATCTATCAGTTGAAAGAAGTTATGCCGACGCTCAAGTGTATTTATTACAGACAAGACAATGCCGGCTGTTACCACTCAGGCCTTAGCATGTTAGGAGCTAAAGTTGTTGCAAATCGTTATGGAATATCTCTGGAGCAATTAGATTTCTCCGATCCACAAGGAGGAAAGGGTCCATGTGATAGAAAAGCGGCTAACATTAAATCGCACATTAATTTCTACATTAACTCAGGACAAGATGTCGAAACAGCGTATCAGATGAAGACGGCTATTCAGTCTTGTGGTGGTGTTCATGGCGTTAAAGTATCGCTGTGCAGTCCCACTCCATCCTTACCAACAGTGAAATGGAGCGGAGTTAGTCTTATTAACAACATCAAGTACGAGAAGAAAGGAGTGCGAGTTTGGAAAGCTTATGGTATTGGCCCAGGCAAATTTCTTCCGTGGAAAGAATTCGACGTTCCCAAAGATAATGCCATACCAAAACTGGCTATTGAAGATCAAGATGGCACAAATGGTACCACCGCAGGTTTCGTCCAGGTAAAGCCAAGACAGCAAAAGAAAGCCAAAGAATTCAAGGAAAATAAAGGCTCTGGTGATGACACATCTGATAATTCCGAAGAAAAAGATTCTATTCAACTTTTTTCTTGTCCGGAGGAAGGGTGTGTCAAATCTTACCAACGTTATTCAGCTCTTGAGCATCATGTAGATTGTGGGTCCCATAAACGAGTTCTTGAACAGACGACACTCCTAGATAAGGCAGTGTTGGGTTACTCAATGAAGCTTGAAGAAGGTATTTCCTCAGTTCCTAATACAGATGAAAATGCTGGTGGTGCCGTTACTGACGCTGAAAATCCACCACCGTGTCTCAAGATGGGATGGGCGCTTAAGTCGACCCAAAGAAAGAAACGTTTTTCTTCCAAACAGAAAGATTACCTCGTCAAATTGTTTAGAATTGGAGAAATATCTGGTCACAAGAAAGATCCCAAGACGGTTGCAAAGGAAATGCGGAACGCAAAAAATGAAGAAGGAGAACGTATTTTCAAAGGGAACGAGTTTCTGACGCCACAGCAAATTTCAAATTTCTTCTCTCGCTTGAAAGCAAATGCGAAAAACCACGACACCAAAGATGATACAGACACTGATGACGAAGATATTGAGAATATAGAAAGAGAGGAAACCCTCAGTCAAATTCGTGCTGAAGTCGTAGAAGAAGCATCTCCTTCTCACCCTATAGTGTACGACGTACATAATATTTGTGATATTTCAGCAAACTCGAAACTACACAGGTTTTCCCTGAAAATGCTTCAAGAAATATGCCATTACTTTGAAATTCCTACGTCCGATATAAAAGTGAAATTGAAGAAGCCATACATTGATCGATTAGACTCGATGGTAAACCTTTGCTCCTGCAGCTCAAAATAATTGATGGCAAAAGCGGATATATCCTTTAGATCGTCTAGTTTACAGGCAAAGAGATATTCAACATAATTACCAAGTGTTTGATCCCCACTGAACTCGCTTCCAAGATTTTCTACAACCTCTCCAGCTCTCCGGAAAAAAAAAACAAATGTGAACTGAACTGAATGGGTCGTTAAATCATGTTTAAGTACGTTCTTTTCGGTGAACTTGACTGTGTAGTTCAGACAGCGACCCTCATATTACAAATGTCTTGAAAGTTTGACATGACTGAGATTGTCGGGTGACTTGTTTAGTTCTTGTTAACGAAGTGGTCGGCTTTAATTATACGGAATGGAAAGGAACGCTGAAACGTGCAATAGTGGCTTATCGAAGTCTTGACCAGAAGAGGGGGGCTGTACAATTAAGGCACTAGGTCTAGTTGCAAAGCATTAGCTTGTTGATATCGAAAGAAAAAAACTATCAAATAATTAAGATAAATAAGACTTATTGATTTTCACCCGCAGGAAAAAAGGCACGATTTTTATATTTGGTCGCACTTTTGGGCAGCCCACACTCGCTACTTCCCTTGCAATGGTTAGTAACACCGGCTTGATGTAAAATTGTTTTACTTTTTAACGCTTTGCTAATCCTTGGATTTTAAACGGGAAACCGATCGCGGATAGCGGAATTTTCAAGAAATTGGAGATTCCATTTACGCCATTCCGGCATTGCCATTATCGATACTGAAGCAAGTATTATTACGACGAAGTCTGGAGGGTCCATAAGCAGAATGAAAAAGGCTGTGGAAATTAATCTCGGGCTTCCTCAAAATGAAATCTTAATCTAAAGAAAATTCTTTGATGTGAAATTAGGCAATTTCCAAATACCTCTACAAGGAACCGTAAAATACTTGTCATTCTGTGTTGAAAAGTGAGTTGGATTAAAGGTAATATACGCATTGTCTCAGGTCAGTATACGGCGAGCAAAAATTATAAAACCCCGAAATTCAATACTAGGTTTAAACATTTAAGCAATTTATCTTTTAGTTCAGATCACCTAGTTATATTGTGGTTTTTTAAACCTTGGTTTTGACATAAATCTAACAATTTTTTATAACTTGTAAAGTACTAATTTATATGTTATTATGGGCGTTTGTAAATTAACATATAAGTCGTGCCGTCGCATGTGTTTACATGCTTGTTTCGAAGTAGTAGTAAGGTTAACAGTATTTTAAACGTACTAATGTCGAGAAAAGCAAAGAAATACAATGTATTGCACTCAATATTCAACAAATAAAATTATTAAGTCAAATGTCAGAACTGAATATATTGAAAATATAGGCCGGTTAGTTCTGTCTGCCTCGAACTGGTTTCATTGGAATGATTGGATGCCAACCCCTAACAAGCCAAATTTATCCGAATTCGAGAGTTTCGTATATCGCGCTTATTTAATAACCCAAACTGAATTTTACATATGATTTAGCTTAACATTCGAAGGTATTATGGTTGGAATTTCAGATAAATCCGAACACCCGGTGCACATGAAAATGCGCTTTGCAAACTAAGGGTGAAATTAAAGTTTCTGAAAACCCGAAAAATGTAGTTTGTAAATAGTCCCTGACGACTTATTAGATCGTGTTTCCCTATTCATATTTTAGCTTAAAAAATCATTAATCTTTCATTTACTACATTCCAAAAACAGATCTTCTCTAGTTTGCTTCATTTTTATACGCGAGCGTTTTTTCCTGACCTATCATTTTCACCTCGAATTTAAGCTGAATTGAGGGCGCCGACGGCCAAAATGGATTTTCTCGATTTTTTCAAAATAAAAGTGAATTTTTTTTCAAAATAAACATCAGTACGTTTATTTAGGTGGTATTTCACGTCTTTGGATCAAATATGAACAAAATCGATTTTTTCAGCTTGGCCGCCGATTCTCGATTTTGTTTGATTTTTACAGACATGCCCTCTTAATAGCAAGGTATTTTCAAAAAAAATTTATTATTATTATTATAAGTATGGTCAAAATAATATGTGAAATGAAAACCAAAGCGACTACTGTTTCAAAATGTATGGACTTTTGTTAGTTTTTTCCTTCAGTCAACATAAAATCTCAGCACCATATGCATGAGTTAGTCACTTGGGGCTTCTGAGTCCACGAGCTGTCGGATACAACTCTTGACAATTTTACTTCTCTTTTTATTTCCTCCTTCGTACTTTCGTTACGTAGGCTCTCTACTTCAATGATTGCTGTGATATCAAGGCTTACGGATTGTTGGAAGACTACTAGGATCTTCGGCGAAGCTGGGAAACAACTTCAACTTTTATTGCTTCTAAACGGCAGGTGATTTTATCTATGTCGAAGAGATGTTGGCACGAACCCCAACTCCTAATCACTTTGTCTTTCAACCATAATAATTATATTATAATAAAAATAAAAAGTATTAGGTCACAAGACAAGCTTTATAGTCCCACAACAATGTTTCAGCGAATAGAACCAGTATTCAGTAATTTTGGTATTTTGCATTTAATTGATCGAATTCCCAGAATTATAACGTTTATCGTTTTCTCCCTATAGATCCTAACACAGGTAAAGACAAAATCAATAAAATTCTATCCTATACAAACAGACTGTGTCCAATGTGCTAACACAAGCCAACATTTTTCATCTGATCAATCCTTCAGTTTCCATAGCTTCATCATCCAATATCGTTATTACTATTAAAGAGGATAACTATAATGTCAAGTTACCTCGTGTTTGCTCGGTACCCAATTGCAGAGATTAACAGGTTGATATCATCAGTGGTAAGTAACCGGCTGCTGAAAGTCTCAGGCATTACTGATCGTATTGAAAGTAAAAAAGGACTAATCGTAAAAACTGGTTTCTCAGAAACATAGCTGTCAGCAACGTCTCGTGCGATCCACCTCTTACTGTATAACAAGAACGGACCTAAATATCTTGAAATTTATGCAGTCAGGAGTCATGTTTATGAATTTTTCTTTTGTTTGTTTGCTCTGACGTTTTCGTGTTTTACAATTTGGCGTTTCGTTCAGATCCGGGATCTAAACGTTTAATTCTAAAACGTGAAAAAGTCAGAGAAAACAAGTAAAAAATAACATAAACTGAGTTTCCCTCTTCTCTGTAGAAACAACTGAAACCAAAATTCTCTGCAGCCCCTCCCCTCCCTCTCCCAGACAATAAATAACGTCTGGTCACTTAAACATTCATTATCTAGTCATGGACTCTTAGATGCAGCTCGTGAATAACCTAGCATGAAAAAAATCGTGTCAGGCATGAAGGTGTCTATATATTTCACGGAAGAACACACAGTCAGTTATATATCTTGAAGTCTCGGTATCACAAGATGGCTGTACCTCAGGAATATGACTTTGACTTCGTAGAAAAACGAGGACACAGTCAGTATGACACATGTAAAACATTGATGCAAATCAAATAAAATATCTTATTTCAAAAGAATGACATGTGATCTGTAATGGGAAAATATTATTTCCAAAGAGCTAAAGAGGTTCGTAGTTTGCACCCACGAGTTTACGATTTCAAGTTGGAAGAGCGAGTTGAGAAAACCCAGTCGAGTCACACACGTCAAGTGACCCTACAAATCGGTCGTAAACAATCACAAAATAGAAATCACAATGTCTTGGTACTTCTTCCAAGTCCAAAATACAGAAAATAGAAGGGGCCGCTTTTTTCTCATGTGCCAAAGTTCTCTGCATGCTGTTACATCATGAAACTTTCAAATTTTTTTTCTTTGAGCGATACAACTTCTAATTGATACGACTGCAACAGAAACGAAAACCGCGCCTGTTACAGTTCTCGTGCAGCTTGCAACGACTTTGGTTTGGCATCAAAACAGCAAACCCTGGACCGAGACGAGAATAAATATTTCTCAACGTCCACACGTATCTTTTTTTGAAAACGAGTTGTTGTGAGGAGCCTGAATATGCAATTGTGTCACTCACTTAAAATTACTCATTGTTAGCAAAAACACAGGTAGCCCATGCTGTGTTTTGACGTAAAAGCAGTTCGATTTAAAACCTGATATCCAGAGATTCTCCACCAAATAATCCCAAGGGTAATTTGATTTTGATTAAAAATGTGATGGTCGATCCCTTCGCAAACATCTTTTCCCCCTCCCCAAGGGGATAAATGATGCGGACCAGTTTCTAAACGACTACTGAGCTCTGTGGCAATTTTGTGATATCCTTATTTGGAAACCTAGGGTCCCGGATAAGAATCTAGGAGTTGTTCAGTTCCAGAAGTCTACTGCTTAAACATGACTACTCCTCAGGGATATGACTTTGACTTCGTGGACCAGCTAGTTGATGATTGTATATGTAAGATATGCCATCTTGCACTCCGTCAACCAGTACAGACCAGGTGTTGTGGCCACAGATTCTGTAAAGACTGTCTCGTAGAAGCGACCAAGAGGTAACTTGATAAACAAGCAATACTTCCGCTTTCACTAAGTTGTTTCTGAATGTTACTTGTTCGAGTTTGTCTCTCTATCCAACGCAAGTATTCATATCTTGTGTCCTGTTTGGTTGCACGTCTGGCCTGCTTGGTTCTCCATTTTATATTACTCCATCAGTTTCTTGTCTGCTGTATTATAATCGAGCTAGAGCTAGCTCTCACGAGAACAGGGAATGTGATAGTATACACTTAATGTCTGGTCGCGAGGGACTAATAGTTTTGTTTTCCCGGGAGTCTCGATCTCGATGTTTCACGAGGCGAAGCCGAGGGAAACATCGAAAAAACAAAACTAACTAATTTCCCGAGGGACCAGGCATTAAGTGTTTCGTTATATAGCAATTGAGAAATATTGAGAAGTCAGTTTACGAAATAAGAAATTTATTTAGCAATCTAAATGCATGACAACTGACCATGATTTTACAAATACAGCTCACATATGGTCTTGTATTTCCTTATCAAAAAGCGAGGAGAATAGCAACAGCATTTTTAGTCGCTCTTTTTGTATTTTCCGAATCCTTTTTCTCGACGAAAGTCTGTAATTTTTCTGTAGAAACACTGGAAAATCTCTACTGTTTCGCTTCGAGCTCCATTTGTACTGAAAATTCAAGAAAAGTATCTGCTTCCGCTTTGTTGTTTGTGATTGGTGCAAATATCACACCACCAGCGTTTTTAACTCGTGGATACGCGAAGCGTAGAAACGAGTTATTGTGAGGGGTCTAAATATGCAAATGTGTCACTCGCTCACTAGCTCAATAAGATGTTAGCAGATCGATAATTAAACGCTTATTGATCGTCTTACGTCATCTGAATACGAACGTTACACGACACTAACAAGCACAAAGCTGTTATACATTATAGACTACTTTGATATTTTATATGAGGAAATGGAAAGCTGATGATCCATGTGGGATATTTTCTAGCACTTGTCGACGCCATGGGGTGCAACTGTGCATGCGCAGCCTCGGACATAGTTTTATCTTCGGATTATTCATATTAAAAAAATCAAGGAAAGATGCAAGTTGAAGTAAAATTATACAATTAATGCCTGAAATAAAATTTCAATGAGTCAAACCTTTTTTCCTGATGCATTAAAAGTAAACAATAACGCTTATGTACAACGTCAACATTTCGATTTTTCTGAAGACTTGTAGATCGAGCCTGCTATATATCGAAAAAAGCTATTTTAATTAGAACTCAAGGAGATTATTCTCCATAGAGACCGCTCAAAGTCACGATGCTATTCTGCAAAAAAATCTCATAAACTTGATTGAGCGAAGTCTTACTGATATTAACAGTTATATTTACTAAGTGACGTCTCAAGAAAATAATCAATGTAGATGTACATCATAGGAAAAAATAGAAAAAGACGAAAAAAAGAACAAAAAAGAACAACAAAAAAGGGTCATTTCGGTGAGTAAAATTTGGTACCATTTTTAAGGACCAATTTAGCCCCTATTTTAAGGGGCTATTTTGGCCCCTTTCTTTTTAGCCAAAAAGACCCCAAAAATTGGCTAAAAGAACTTAAACGTAGGGCTGATTTGCAAACTGGTGGGGCTAAAATGAATTACTGATGAGCTGATACGACTCTGTATTATTGGTTAATTGAGCCCTTCTACATGGGTAAAAATGCTCATATGGACTGCAGATTTAGTTTCCTAGAGCTGCTATTATGACTCTGTGTTATTGGTCGATTAAGCCTTTGTACTAGACTCTAAATGCTTCTATAGGATGCTGATTTAGGCACCTGGGGGCTCAAATACCGAATAAATAAAGAATAAAAAAGAAAGAATAAGACAACAAGACTGTTAATTTCAATTACATTTTTAATAGACGTTTCTTTGCTGAGAAAGATTACATGACATCATTTTTCATATTACTTTTGCAAACTTACCTTTGAAGACAAATAACAATAATAATAATAAAATAATAATAACAATAATAATAATGAAATCCAAATTCTGCATTGGGCTGACTACATAATATTCTACATCATTAGATAAAAAATTCTCGAGTCAATTTACAATGGAAAACTTGACATGCACACTCTAGAACATATCTAATGCAGAAATAAGAAAATATTTTTTACACCTGCACATTACAGCTGATAAAGCTGCTGTGGGAAAGTTGTTTGACATGGAACAAGAGTGTGGAATTGATTCTTTAAATAAATGTACAAATTGATGCATGAACAATATGTATTCCAGATCATAAACTAACCCAATTAAACTTCAATAAAATAACTACAGCTTTTTGGAATACTTTCACAGTCACAGCATACATGTATGTAGTTGATTCAATCAACCTTGACATAGAATAGCTATCAGCCTTTTGCTTTGGATCCAAAAATGATCATGGGAATTTTATTCTAAGTTTCAGGACTGAACTGCTTTGCTATGGCTATCAATATCTTAACAATCATGCGAATCATTCCCTCACACACTATGTTGAGGTTGTCCATGTCAGACAACTCACCTACTGCCACCACTTGAGGCTGTATGTAATTAGTGATCTCATCATCAATGGAGTTTTCTCTCTGAATGATAAATGGTACAACTATATTTATATATATATATTTATATATATAAAATGAAAATGTTGAGGTTTAAGGGAAATGAACTTAAAAATCACAAAGATATGAATTTTATGAAAAGTGTGAAATTTATTCACCAAAATATGCTCCAATACTGTAATCCCTCTATTAATAACCCCCCTCCCCAGGAGACTTATTTATTTCAGGAAGGTTGGGGTTTAGCTTACCATTGGAGAGGAGCATTATAGAGGATTTCCTGTAACTGGCTTAAACTAGTGATTGAGACTAATGATTACTGTAATACCAAACAAAGAATTTCTGTCAGCAAATCTTTATGAATTTTTTTTAGATAATTCAAATTAGAACCAAATTCATCTTTAATCTTAAGAAAGTTGGTCATATCTGATAGATTTAAAATAGGTTGATTTGATACCTTAATTTTCGATTGAACATTATTGAGTAAGTTTATCAGCATTTCATACTTTTGGTGAGCAGCTTTCATTTGGACAAAACTGTTGTATTGAATGATTTTTGAATGTCACTATTTTTGGGCTTTAGAGATTTACAGGCCTTTGTCATGTATGTAAGACTATGCATTCTAATCTTTTGTTTCAATTTCCTTTTTAAAGGTATAATGAGATACCAAGACACTGGGCCTCACACTTATCATGCACATACCTCAGCCACAAATTTGGGCAAGGAAACATTCGAACACTGAAGCCAAACCCATAACCAAGCAATACATATGTTTACAATGTGATACCAGAGTTAATATAAGTTCCCCTATATTAACTCTGGTGATACCGAGACTCAAGGCCTCGCACACATCATGCATATACCTTGGGTACAAATAAGAATTTCAATGAAGAAATGATTGTGTGAAAAAATGTAATACTATAAACTAATTACGATTTTGAGACGGCAATACCACAAAATATTGACGGCTAGTTGGGAGAAAATATATTCCGTATTGTGGCGGAGTCGCGTAGCGACGGAGCCCAATACGAGAATATATTTTCTACCAACGCCGTCAATATTTTGTGGTATTGCCGTCTCAAAATTGTAATTAGTTTTGTATCGCGATTCCTGTAATTTTTTGGGTTTTTTTTTGCATGAAAATGTTCAGTTTTCATGATGAAGCAATAAATTCTCCCAACGTGAAAATTCCTGTTTCTATGACAATAATCGATCACGCAAGCACTTTTTCAATGCAGTCGTTTTGAACAGAAATTTTTTTTTCTTTCAAAAACGTAGCAAGAAAATTATGTGTGAATTGCTGGCATATAATTCCTCTGGCAGTATTCACAGCTCTAAGAGTTCCTCCACAGTAGTAGAAACTTGCAGTCATCTTAGCGACAAGAAGGACGAGAACGTTCTCCCTGCCAACCTGTTGAATAATTCAACGTTAAACAACTGTCAAATTCAGATAACTGTTAACAAAGAATGACTTTGTAAATCATTGTAAAAAGAGTAATTTTATGGATGTAAGTTAAAGGTTTAAAACTATGAATATTTGAAGCTCATTTGCTCAGTACCAAATTATTGTAAACGATTGTTTGAAATTCACTCGCTTTTGAAAGCACAACAACATTGCTGCTTTTAAAGATAAATATTTTGAAACGAACATTTATTTATCGAGAAAAACTTACCTTATGTTAGCTTCCCTCCTTTTTTTCCAGTGATAAACTTGAATTTTCATGAGTTTGATGAAGAACGTTCAAAATGTAAACGAATTTGATTTCAGCTTTGCTTGAATATAAGATAATTTTTACTCAGCGCCATCTTGTTTCGTATTGGCTGACAAGAACAATGAGCTGTCAAAACACGAGCGTAATAGCCAATCAAAACACTTGATTTGAGACGTCAATACCACAAAATATTGTCGTCTCAAAAATATAAGAAACTATTTAGTGAATCGCGATACTCTATGAAATTTGGGCAGCTATGCCTTGCATTCATGAACATTATGATAGGCTAATGATAAGTTCTCTTGACTTGAGTGACAAAACAGCGCTCCTAGATTCTTTCTGGGCTCTTTCTCCCGGCTTACCATAAACCACGAAACGAAACGAAACGACACAATAAAATGCGAAACGAGGATTTCGCATTTTACAGATCTGTAAAATGCGAAACGACAGACTGTAAAATGCGAAATGTATATTCAGTTTAAAATATATAAATAGATGAAAGTGAAACTGGATATAAACTTAACGATTGTGTTACCTGAGGCTTTGCGATCCCATGTTTAACTGTCCCATGTTTTACTTAGAATGTCTGTGGGAAGAACAATGTAAACTTTCGTTTACAGTTTAACTCAGTTCAACTCGTGTTGTTGTGGCGCCATTTTGAATGCACAGGGACCCCAATCATAAGATATGACAGCACAAAGGAAGCCCACAAAGACATTTCTTCCCCGCCAATCAGCTCAGAGAAAAAGATTTGGCGCCAAACCTTTTAATTAGGAAATCCTTTCAATGAGGTCAGCCATTTGGAAGTATGGCGTTTAAAATTCCAAAACTCACTGTTAAAGAACACAATTTTATCGAGAGAGAAGTCCAAAAATTGCCTCAGTTCAACTGGCAAGATCTTTCCGACAAAGATGAAATTGGGCAAGGTGCATTTGGTTCCGTTTTTACTGCAAATTATCAAGAGAAAAAAGTTGTGGTGAAAAAGCTTCTCGGAGCGGACAAGAATGGGAGGGAAAAATTCGTCAAAGAGGCAAGGCTACTCAAAAGTTTCAATGATAAGAACATTGTCAAGTTTGAAGGCTTTTGCATTAGCCCTACAGCAATCATGTTGGAGTATCTATACTTTGATTTTTCCCCGTTTATTGATAGTAGCCGCAAGTTAAGAGTAAACTCATTGGATGAATTTTTGATGTCTTTGCATGAACTGAATGCCGTGGACGTTTTCCCTGTACAAAGCAAGGTGGTAAGCGATGTAACAAAAGGCCTGCAGTTTCTTCATGCACACGATTGCTTTCACAGAGATCTCAAGACGGCTAACATATTGGTTTCGAACCAGCATTACTGCTCTTTAGAAAGCACGGATGACATTGAGGACGCATTTAACAAGGAAGCAATTGTCTGTAAACTAACTGACTTTGGTGAAAGCAGAGGAAAAGAAATTCAAACGCAAGAAGTTGTCAACACTTGTACGAACAAAGTTGGACGCGGAACCCCAGCCTTCATGGCCCCAGAAATTATTTCAAGTAATAAAATGTCGGAAGTAAGAGCCCTTGACCTGCAAAGAATAGATATTTGGGCCCTTGGTATGGTCATCTTTTGCGTCATAAATACTGACATCTCTTTCCCTTACAAGCGAGACCTGGAACTTGCAAGAGCAACGTGCAAAGAACACTTTAACGCGTTAGATCATATTAAAGGCCTTTTGACACAGCAAAGAAAGCCAATGGGGTCTGAAAAATATCAAGAACAACAGCGAAACAAATGGAGCCACCTCGTAAGAGTCTATCACGAATGCACCAGTTTTGAACCATCTTCAAGACCATCCCTAAGCCAAGTGTTGGAAATCCTTAATTCCAGTGATACAGAATATAACAATGTAATTCCTCTGAGTGTGCATCAAGGTAGTGTTGTTGAAAGAGCCGACTAACTGATCGCTTTGGGAGTGAGTGATATTTATTCAACTATGAGCAACGATGGCACAAATGGTTGTGCTTTTCTGTGTGTATTAATTGGCGATCACCTATTGAATGAGAACATTAAGAAAGTCCCATCCACTTGGCAAGATATTGCAGTTTTAGCAGAAGGTGTCATCAGAAAATCCCCTTCGTCGTTCAACCATTTGAGAGACAAAGCTCTTCTTTACGATGGTCAAGAGGCTTCTTCTATACTCTGGAAAGGCGGAATTCTTCAGCGCCGTTACGAGATGACAGAGGAAATCATATCCCCTGATGGTGTTTTCTCAGAAGAAGGTAATACTACCTTTCTTTTTGATAAATACATTCTATAATAATATAAAGATGAAAGAAACGTGATTTTTTGTATCATTTTTTCAATCTTTTTTCAGTTTTTGTCAGTTTCAGTTTCTTTATCAGTCTTTATTTTCAATTATAAGTCTGTCTAATGAATACGATCATATAACACCAATAATGACGGAGTTGCATCATGGCTGTCAGTAGAAAAGAGAATGAAATATAAGGATTCTTCTTTTTTTGTACAAAGCACTAAATGGTGTTTCACCAGTTTATCTAAGTGAGTTATTATATAAGTATCAACCATCTCGCACTCTTTGGTCATCTAAGAAAGGTTTAATTGTTATACCTAAGTATAAATTACAAACGTATGGATCACGTGCTTTCTCAATCAGTGGTCCAGTTTTGCCCAATAATCTCCCTGTTGATCAGTTAGAACATGTGATAGCATTAATATTTTTAAGAAGAAATTAAAAACATATTTATTTAAAGAAGCATATATGTAATTATTGGAATTTTATTGGAATTATTATTGTCTTATTATTATTTATCTTCATTATATTTTAGGGAAAAGCCATTTAATAAGAGCGATTGAGAATTTGCGAATTCCTGAAGTACGTGTTTCAGTTGCCCTTTACACTTGTTCCAAAACAGTAGTATTGGTCGGCGTACTCGAAGGTCAGTTCTTCGTTATTGATACCCATTCTCGTGTAGAAGATACAAATGGCGATAAAACTGGATGTTTGGTAGTTTTTGAGAAACACCCAGACGACGTTGAGCGTCTGTGTTCGTGGTTACTGGAAGGAATGAGCGACAATAGAGTGAAACATAATGAACTACAGTCTTTCTCTATTATGAGGTAAGTAAGTGCAGAGTCCACTTACAAGCACATACATATATCACATACTACGAAAGAGGAACACACATAAAATAACATATGAAAGAAGATTATAGCCTATATAATCCAATGTATGCTTTTAAAAACCGCAAGTGAGGCCTCTACATGCGTTGCACTTTATGCTCTCATTCAGTAGAATTTAAGACGAAACATTATAAGCTATACTTATTGTTTAAAACTTTTTTTTTAAATTTTCATTCAGGAAATTCCAAAACAGCTGCCTTGAATCGAGTGCAAAACTGAGGCCAAAACACGACAGTGATTGCAATGAAGTCCAACGGAAGAAAAAGGCCGATAGCAGCGTCGGAAATCAGGTTGACATGAAAAATGTAAATGAGAAACCAAATGAAGATGACAGCGATGACATGGTACTTCTCGGCGAGAAAAACCCTCCTTCTAAAGTAGATAACATCGAAGTTATATTGTTAGATGATGATAATGAAAAAGATGACGCTGCGCTTTCGTTTGAAGAAGAAGAAGATCTCCATCAATCACAGTTTTGTCCCCGCGAGACATCGACGAAGAAAGCGGTAAGATTCCTATATCCTTAACGTCCTCGTCAAATGCAAGTAAACGATATCATATGTATATGTATATGCCTTTATTGAAATGTATTCTTATTGGCTCATAAATACGAATTTTTTTTGCGGGTATACTTTTGTTATTTTGTTTTTAAATTTCCTTTTATACAGGTTTACTTTGACTTATTTATTTACTTACGTACGTACGTACGTTGTACGTCCTTACTTACTTACTCATTTCTTTATTAGTTTGTATGTTTTTTTCCACAAGTATCATTGCAGTTACTTCAACTGAGTTTATCTTTTAGGATGATGCAGAGCTTTTCTTTGAAGAAGAGGATCAAGATCTTCTTCATTCACCCTTTCTTTCGCGCAAGACATCGACGGAGGAAACAGTAAGATAAACCGTATCCTTAACGTCCTCTGCAAACACAAATAAACAATCTATATATATATATATATATATATATATGCGCTTTTATAACGATATTTTTATGTGATATCGTTTATGGTACTGTTCCATAATCATAATCATTACCTACATTACCTTTTTTTAGCTCTTACAAATGTAAGTGGAAAAGAAACGTGGTATGTTTGCAATTAGTTCATATTAATTAATCTTTTAGGACAAAGCTAACAAGAACATCAAGCACAATGGTAACTTTGCTGATTCTTCTGCTGACACATCTGGTAAGAGAAAAGAAACACGTATAGGTCCAGGGGTCCAGCAATTTTCCTCCTGCAGATACAGCTTTGACCTCCAGCAGTAATTCATTACACTAAAGTAAAGCCAGCTCAAACATATTTACTATTCTTTTCTTGTCCAGCATGCATATTGCCAGTCTTAAGATAACTTTATAGTCGCCAAATGCAGGTGAAAAAATGCACGCATATAGGTTTAATGTCAATGATCCTGTGTTCGTTTTTAGGTACCACGACTGTTAATGGCTTACCAATATTGAAATGTACTGACCGTGGATTAGGAATAAACGAAATCCTTCGTATATTTGTCGAAGAAAAAGTACCAAAAGAAAAGATATGCACAAAATTGCCCGCGATGGTACAAAGAAGTGCAGTATTCGTCATCGATCTGTCTTTCGTCAACCACATAGATTTAGCTGCTGACGATTGCGGAGTGTATGGTTGCCACTCAAGTCCATCTGTGAAGGTAGAAGTAGGAGTAGATGACGAAGGAAATCTGGAAAATAGTATAAGGAGTGTGTGCAAAGATGAGACGCAAGCAGCTTCCAGTTTCCAGAAATGTCCGACAGTTTACTGTGCGTAGATAGTACAGTTGGCACAGCCTTTCAAAAGATTACAAACGCATCATTACAAAGGTCGAAGAAAATGATAAGATGTTGCGTTTTGCCATAGTCCAATATATTGTAAAAACAAAGGACACGTCTAAGTTGTTTGAAATGCCCCATGGTCATAGCAGGAAGACGAAAGCACCATATCTAAGAACGAAGCCCAGCGTGTTGCAGAAGATAAGAAAACTTGGTCAGAATCAAGCAAGTGCCAAACGGATAATCAGAGAAATTGAGAACCAAGCTGGGGATGTTATATATATTTCCTCTCCTTCGAATCTACCACGAGATCGCAACCAAGTATATTCGCAAGTACGAAATATCCCAGGACGAATAAGGTCGAGGAGTACTGGTCCAGCTGCTGCACCAAATCTTACAAAGTTGCTGTCCCTGCAGTATTCCGGTTCTTTTTTAAAAAACATAAGTTTTGCTGTCAGTACAAGTAAGGATGGAGTCAAACGAGCAGCACCCAATACATTTGCAGCGTCAGAAACGTGCCTAAAGTGGGTGAACCGGTTTTGTAAAGGAACTTCACCAGAGGCTGTGGCGGGTGTTGACATGACATACAAGCTTGGGCCATTCTATCTTACGACTCTGACATTTCCAAATCCCATGTTTGTGCTTAAATCGAACGACCAAAAGCACCCGACGACACTGGCTGCCATTATGACCTCCACGACAAAAGAAAAAAGGGATTACGAATATATGGCGAGATGTATTAAGTCAGAGGGCATCACATCTTTGACTTACGGCATGGATGGTGAATGCGCTATGGAGATGGGTTTTGAAGAAGTATTTCCGATCCATAATGGCTGTTTAGGTGAAAATATCCACCTACGCTGCTTTGATCATGTTCAGAATGACATTAACCAAAAGCTGCTTGCTCTTAAATTAACAGAAGCAGAGAGAAAGGTTATCATTTCTGACATTCTTGGACAAGAGCATCGCGGAGTAAGAACAACGGGTTTGGTTGATTGTACCACAGACGAGGACTTTGCGCGGAGATATGTAGAAGTAGAAAAGAAATGGCCTGAAGAATTTAAGAAGTGGATGAAAACAGCAACTGGTCGCGTACGCCCTTTAACGGAGACGCTAAAGGAATGCATGTTGAAGCCAGTACGTACTGCTGCAGGACTAGGGGATCCACCAAATAAATGGTCCAACCAAAGAACGGAATCGATGAACAATGTAATTAAAGAGGCAAACCAGAATCAAGTAACTGACCAGGCACATATCCATGAAGTAATTGAAGCCAATGTCATCAAACAACAAGAGAGTGAATACATCAAAGCCATATACAATACCGGAGAATATCGTTTAGCTCCAAAATATAGACGACATTCAGTCAGTCCCTTGGAGTGGTCTAGAAAAACAGACGAACAACGTAAAGAGCACGTGAAACGCGTTCTAGGATGCCATTTTGAAAGTGCCAAAAGTCAATATCATTTGACAACCAAAAAGTTGTCTGTAGATCTGCTAAATTCTGGAATCAGCACAGTTGCTCCAGGCCTCCTTCATTCCATATGGCACCAGGCTGAAGTTATTTTGTCTTTCCGCCACGTAATCGACGTCAACAATAATGTCTTTTGTGTGACAGAACATGGCACAAGCACAAATGTTATCCATGCAGGAAAGGAAGGGCAATGTAACCTGTCACTGCAAAAACGCTATGAGCACGGCTGGGCTTTGTCAACATACCCTTGCGGTTGCTGAAAAACTTGGAATTCTTAGTACCTATCTCTCCAATTGGAACATGAGGAACAACAAGGCTGGCAGGATTTTGAATGAGCAAGTACCGAAAAGAGCTGGAGAAAAGCCAAAAGAAAAGAAAAAAAAGGAAGGGACAAAACAATATCCAGTCAACCCCAATCACTGCAGAAGAAAGGAAAGCAGATGGGGATATTGATTTTCCCAAGCCAATGGTTTTTTCAGAAATATGGCACAATAGAAATTCATTTCACATCATATTTATCCGAGATGTGAAAAAGGTCATAAAATGTGAGAGCTGTAAAGTAGAGTTTGCACAGGGTCCAGTTATCTGCGTACCTCACGACATTGCAGTCATGCACAAAGAGAGGTATTACTACCCTAAAAAAGATAACAAAGGTCAAGTTCAAATGGAGCCGACATTCCATAAAGAAGCCTCTAAGTTTTATTGTGTGCGTAAAACTTGCATATTAAAGCGACACCCGTACTTTTGGAAAGGCATGTTGGCTGCTGATGACGAGGTCTTAACAAGGTTGAAGGAAGGCCACAAAAAGTACTTGGAACTTGAACTTCATTTCGTAAGCTAAGTTAGACTGGTGTTGGAATGTTAAAAAAAACTGAGTATGGAACACGCAATGAAACTTCGTTGTATTTATATTATATTACGAGCCTTATTTGGTAGAAAAGAAGCTACTATAGGATAATAGTCATAGTCTGTAGTTATAGTGTGTTAATTGTGGGATACACAACCTTTAGAAACTTTGAGTTATTATACTTCGTAGTTTTTGGAAATCAGTTTGAACACGTTACACGTGAATAAGGTTTCGAAAACATTTCCTCGTAGCTTTTACTGTCAACCTATTTCTCTGGCTAGGCAAAATGTCTGTTGTGTGTTTTGAGAGAAAGTACAACTTAAGTTGGGCATACGAAAGTTTGAAAAAGATTACAAATTCATCCCTTTACTTTTAATGTTTTGTCGTTGAGTTGGAATACAGCATGGTGCTGAGACAGCTGTAAAAAAATGTCATTAGCATGAATATCACTTTGAGTATCAATTTTGATTTAACCACATGTTTATGTTAGTTATGCATAGCTTGTGCTGCATACTTTTCTCAAGAAAAAACCTATAAATAAACGTAAAATAATTCTTCATCATTACATGGAAACATTCTTATGTGATTCCACTTTTTTCGCTTTTGTCTTTGTGGGCTTCCTTTGTGCTGTCATATCTTATGATTGGGGTCCCTGTGCATTCAAAATGGCGCCACAACAACACGAGTTGAACTGAGTTAAACTGTAAACGAAAGTTTACATTGTTCTTCCCACAGACATTCTAAGTAAAACATGGGACAGTTATACATGGGATCGCAAAGCCTCAGGTAACACAATCGTTAAGTTTATATCCAGTTTCACTTTCATCTATTTATATATTTTAAACTGAATATACATTTCGCATTTTACAGTCTGTCGTCCTGTCGTTTCGCATTTTACAGATCTGTAAAATGCGAAATCCTCGTTTCGCATTTTATTGTGTCGTTTCGTTTCGTTTCGTGGTTTATGGTAAGCCCTTTCTCCCTGCTTTTTTGTACGAATATAAAATTCATGTTCTCATAATTTATGGATAAAAGCTTATAAAACATGCACATATAATGCACTTCGCACCTGTTGCACTAGTTATATCCATAACACTTTGGTAATCTCGAAACAGTTCTTCTACTAAGGCAGGTATAAAAGTCGGTGTTCAAACGGCAGTTGTACAGCGTGAGCGGGTCACGTTACATACTGCATTCTGATTGGCGTGTTTTTAATCTCTTTCGTACATTTCAGCCGCCATCTTGGAAATTTCAAACGATAACCGCTGCTAAATAAACATGCGGGCACTCCTATCTCCCCGATCGAGTCCCGAAGGGACGAGGGATTGAAGAAAGTACACAGGGAGGCGGTGTCACAGGGATTTGTGTTCCCCCGAGTTATGTGTTCCCCCGAACACTGGGCACTAGTGTTTTGTGTTCCCCCTTCCTTTCCCTATGAAACATCTTTTGACACGATTCTCTCCCCCAGAACGAGGAATCTTTATAAATGATTGGTTTTCGGTTGTGACAAACTGGCTAAATCTGAGAATTTTCTTCAAATCTAAATTCAACGAACGAATTCAAAAAATCATGAAAGCTTCACAGTATGATAATGTTTTTACCTATTTATGCCGAAAGGAACATCCTCTTGATTTTGTGAATAAAGAAAAATATGTTTTACAAGACTGGTTCTTGCTCGAAATAATTGCACACGAAGAAACTCATTAGCATCTCGTACTATGGTACGTAGAAAAAGGAGGGAAAAAGAGAGTGGTAATCAGAGGACGTGAATAGAAGCAAAGCTAGGTTCTTTGAGGAGTGCCATTCATCTGTTTTCGGCGCCCATGTAGGGCTAGATAATATTGAGCAAAGAAATTTTGCATATGAATTTTGCCGAAAGACCAAGAAAAGAACTCGCTTGAATTATTGCATTCGGTAAATACAATTTTATCTCTCAAAATACCAACGGCAGTAGAGGATCACGCGGTTATACGGTTTACGATAAAGATGTACGATAGAAACAGTCCACTGATTTATTTTTCGATTTTAGAGTTAAAATGTCCTTGTTCTGGGGGAGAGAACCGTGTCAAAAGATGTTTCATAGGGAGAGGAGGGGGGAACAAAAAACACTAGTGCCGAGTGTTCGGGGGAACACATAACTCGGGGGAACACAAATCCCTGTGACAGCGGGGAGTGTAACTACTGGTCACGTGACGTCACCCAACCAATTAGAAATCAGTATTAGGGGGGCTCGTCAACACTTACAACGCTTCGTGTGCTGCTCGTCCCACGTCCCTTCGGGACTCGATCGGGGAGATTTTAGCCTTGTACAACAGCCTTTCTTCAAGAAAATAGTTTTTGGCGCTCACTGCTTGAACACGAAAGAATTCTCTCTTAATGTATAAAATGCCACGCCCACCAATACAAGTTCTCTTTTTTACTTACCAAAAATTAAGAACCCATTTAAGAACCTAGATAGCCTGATTTCAAGTTTAGCACCATTTATTTTAGAGCCTGTTCAGGCTGACTTGGAAAAATCTAGGTTCTTATACACGGGATTTTACTGCGGTTTTAGGTCACAAGACAAGCTAAGACAAGCTTCACAGTCTCACAACAATGTTTTAATAAATAGAATCAGTATTCAGTAATGTTAGTATATTGGATTTAATTGATCGAATTCCAAGAATTAGAAAGTCTCTTGTTTTCTCTATAGATCCTAAATGGTAAACGCAGAATCTATCAAATTCTCTCCTGTACAAACAGACTGTATCCAATGTCTAGCTTATCACAGGTCAACATAATTTTTGTCATCGTCAAGCCTTCTGTTTCCATTGCTTTATCATCCAGAATCAATTTTCTCTATTATTTATATAAATTATATCTTCTTTATCAGCTTCGGTGTATTTTCAGGTCAGGTTTTCGAACTTGCTACTGGTACCATGTAACCCAGTACTACCTGCCACATGGACGGGTCGTCGGCGTCTAAACCGGCTCCCCCACTGGCTATCCAGTGAGGAGGGTGGCTTGACACCCAGCAGGATCAAAAATAAGACCTGTCAAAGGGTGGAGGAGCTCGTAGGAGCCAACAGCCATCAAGCAAGCGTCTTCTCGGATAATGACGTAAAACCGGAGGTCCCGTCTGCTTGCACTTGACCCCTGATAAAGTGGACGTAAAAGATCCTGTAGTATTTTTTGTAAGAGTAGGGGATTGTTACCCGATACAACAGTCTGACCTTTGTTCGTGGTTTCGTCGTGCGTGTGTTTATTTATTTTATTTTATTTTCGTATCATTTATTTATCTATTTATTATTTTATTTCCTGTGGTATGGGTTGTGTAGCGGCAGCCACAGGCGCCAAGCAAAGCTCACAGCCTACCACAGTTTGTGGTTTTTCTTTTTGTTTAAAGCGCCTAGAGCAGATTTGGATAGGCGCTATATAAATATTTATTATTATTATTATTATTATTATTATTTTCTTCTAACCATTTGTTGATATTGACTTAATTCATAGCGGGACATTTCCACACGTTCAATCGATTTTGTCGCGGGTCGGAATTTTTTTCCTTTTAATTTTTGGTATAAAGAGAGAGAATTGTTAATCCATACTAGGATATTTGATTGAATAATGATTTGGCTTTAATAATCTGTCGGTTTTATGATTTTTTGTTCTCTCAAGCCTCATAAAGTATTGATCCTCTTGAATAAGTCAGATAGGCAGATGGACCCCCTAAATCAACCCTTGCGTTGAATGCGCTATAACTTCTTTATAAATAACAAATACGGCTATTCATGTTCTCTGAATGTAAATAAAAGTTTACTTGTATGTTTATTTCATTGAATATCTTTTAAATATTTTTTTTGAATATTAGGAATTCTATTTCCATATTTAGTTAAATTCTAGGATCAAGGTTGTTCAACGGCTAGACACACAGGTAGTCCAAATGGAAAGACTTTTCTTTATTTTGCAGTGGTTCATGCCGTTTTAGATAACGACGTTTTAGATTATGCAGAATCGACAAAAAACTATATAATTGAATCAAAAAAAAAAAAAAAAAAATGAATATTTTGAAACAGTAATCTCCATAGCCCTAATACGATTGTTGAAGTCGTATGCCCAAGGGCACTAGGACACCGAATGTGTCAACCAACCAACCAACCAACCAACCAACCAACCAACCAACCAACCAACCAACCAACCAACCAACCAACCAACCAACCAACCAACCAACCAACCAACCAACCAACCAACAACCAACCAACCAACCAACCAACCAACCAACCAACCAACCAACCAACCAACCAACCAACCAACCAACCAAATTCTAGTTAAAAATGTAGCACTTTTCCCCAGTCCCCTTGTCTTTTTGTTAAAACTGTATAGTCACCATAGCCTCGGTATTTTTTGACCTCGTGGTTTATAAAGTATTGTTTCGTACCAAACAGAAAGGCTACTTCTAGTATCCTTTACTCCATAAATACATATTCTTATCCGCCAATCTTCAACGCAACGAGTAGTTGATAGCAGAGATCCCTCAGTTCAATGCAATGTCTAAACCAAGCAATGTTGACTATACATTAAATCCTTGCTATCTTTTTCTTACATCTCACTATCATCCTTACTTCTACTCACTTCTCCATTTGTTTAATCCTCTACAACCCAACATTTTATTAATCCACAGGCAACCAGAATGTCCACTTGATCGCAAACAACTCAACATAGAACAGGTGCGTCACTACATTCTCGTTTGTTAAAAAAGCCTTTTTTTATGCTAACAGCTCTCGTTTGTTAAAAAGTTTTTTATACCCTTCTTATGCGAAGGACGTGTTTGAAGACAAGGCAGCAGAACGAACTGTTAAGTCACTACATATCACGTGTCCCAGAAGATGTAAGGGCTGTCCATGGCAGGGAGAGTTAGCAGATGTTAAGGTATCTGTTGGATACTTTCATAGTCTACACTACACCTGAAAAACTGACTAGTTGAAAGAACCAAAAAGTGGTTATAACCAATTGAAACAGCCATTACAACCAATTTCTTATTGGATAGCCAATAAGGTTTATAATATTGTAACCAAACAAAACAGACAAAACTGAGCTACTAAGGTAGCTCAATGAATTCGTTAGTGCGTCTCCCTAGCAAACAGAAGTTCACAGGTTCGATTACCGAGGCCTGGAGCTCGGAATTTCTATCTCACGAGCTCGAGCTCGAGCTCGAAAAAAAGATGGGAAACAAAAATCACAGCTTTAATAACTATACAAACACACACAAATAATCTTAATATAATGAATATACTCATGTACTGTGTCTAGCTGACAAGGTCTTAAAAATACGGTAAAAGCTCTATTCTTAAATGAATCTGGAAAGAGATAATGATTTTTTTTATTATTTTTTTTTACAAAATGTTGAAATTGCATGTTCGCTCGTTATCGTTTTATACCAATTTTAAAATCGTAGCTAGATTTTAGCAATGAAATTTTAACCATAATATGATTGGCTAAATTGACAAGAAGTAACCTAAACCTGTTGTCTCAGTTGCATTACCGGCTTACCTTTAAAAAATTAGTTGTAATAATCCCAACTAAATAAACTTAATACGGTATCACTTCATCATTACATCATCGTTTCAGATTCAAAGTGACTTCTAATTATTAGTTTTTATCTTCTTCCAGGTGCATGAGCAAAAGTGTGACTTTATGATTGTACCTTGTACCTTTCAATGCTCTGGATGTGACTTCAAGGTATAATAACATGATTGATAAATAACTACTATATCTCTGTTACCATTGTTAGATATGCGTGATACATTGTGTTTATAAAACACAAATACACCACAACCGTTATCTTTATAAAAGCCCAATCCTTAGGAGGATGACGTTATCAAAAGATGAATTACATTTTGTATATTGAATTTGTATAAAGATATACGGGTCTTATGAAGGTATGTCACGCACAATCATCAACTCTCCGCGACTTATCGTACCTTGCGCTCCCGGGGGGTACTCCAATATATGGACTATACGGGGATGACCGGCTGAACAGGGTATGGTTTTTCGAGCTTCTTGTCATAAACAGGGTATGCAATTTCACTTAAGTTCCAAGTTCTTCCTGAGTTTCCTATCATATTCAGGGTTTCTACTTTCGTATTGACCGAAACTGGTTATTATGAAAATATACAAAATATATAGATTACAGAGGCGATATGCAATATTTCGTCCATTAATTCAGAACATCATCAGGTAATGAAATGATAATTCACGAATACAACTATATGGGTTAGGCATCACGAATTTGCAACTCCCTGTGATTGGTAAGGTTTATGGGGGGGGGGGGGGGGGGGAGTTGGGTAAAGGTCATTGCTTTCTATTGTTCTACACATGTGCGCCCTCCAATAGGATCACATCTTGCAAATTCGTGAAGGACGACCCAACTACATAAGAGAGAAATGCTATTTACATAAGAAAGCCTGGAATAATTCTAATTAACTTCTCTTCAAAGAAGCTCTAATGATCAAACATAGTCAACCATCACATAGTCAAACATAGTCAATTCTAACAGGGGAGTATTCTGCTGCGCATGCGCATTGCATCTTAAGTAATTGCCTTGTTTTGGTAATCAATGGCGGAGAAAGATTGCCCAGTAGGTCAAATTGTGCGCCAGTTGTGCACGTAAAAGGATTTTCTACACTCAACAATCCAAGAAATAGCTAAATGGGCTTTTGATGTGTAATTGTGGCTGGAATCAGCGAGTGAAAGAATACAGAAGAGTTTTAAATTGCTAAACAAATATGTAAAGCTGCTATCCATTTACGGGACTGACACCAGCACGTTGTGGCTTGCTTGGGTTTTTCGAGGTGGATATCTGATATATAAGAAGACTACTGCTTCAAAAGCCTGTCTTATGGTAAGTTTTAGTTCTCTAGTTTGTTCAAAACATATAAGAATGTAAATCGGTGGTTCTCTTTCAGAGAAATCCAGCTCGAAAATTTTACGATAATGTGTGAAACCTTATTACTCGGACTACCTGTAAGGTAGGCCGAGTTTAGGTTTCGGTTTTGTATCAGTCTATCGTATGGTCGAGGTTTTACATGATGAATATGCATGCGATCGAGACAGTCATGAAAGTGAGGCGACGCACGAGTGCAAGTCATGTGACCTACATGTTGGGTCGGTGGTTTTCTTGCTCTCTGCTCCTCGTCAGTGATTTGTTATGGCGAATTCCTTTTCTTCTGGGACACTCAAAATACACACAAACGCATACGCCGTTCGCGGTAGACCCACACTAAAAGATGTCGAGCGTTTTCGGAACGGGTCGGTCCGCGCACTCAAAGCAAAATGCCAAAAGAATGCCAAAGATACCAGAAAGATTACCAGAAATGTGAACTCAAATGAAAGTCAAATGAACTCAAATGAAACTCAAATGAACTCAAATGGACAAACGTACAAACTTACTCAAACGTACTTAAACGAACAAACAATCACTAACTCTTTAGTAAACAGGAACTTCATTGATAACTGCTTCGAAGATGATGGAGACAAAGAAAACATTCCATGTAAGCTGAAGATGGACGCCATATTGGAATCTTTCAAGACAACATTTCATGCCTTCCGCGAATCAACAAGCATTGGACTTACGCCATTTTCATCGAGGATAAGTTTTTTATGTATTCTTTTCTTTTGTTCTCAATTTTGGACAGTTTCTTCAACATTCTATCGTTCGTTCAACTATTAGTAGCGAGCCTGTTGTGCATGATGTTGATTTTAATTGTACATTTCATAAATGAGTCAACTAAGAGTTTGGTATACTCTTTGGAAATGACTGTGATTTATTGGAAAAGGCTGTACAGTTATCTGTATTTGTTGATCACAATAAACTATTATATTTATTAGAGGATTGCAGGTCTCGTTATGCCAAATTTTATACTTCTCAGTACCGTGTTGAGCACAAGCCTCGTGTTGCTTCGCGTGATCGAGAACCAATTAGAGTCCCTGTTGAATAACTCGCACGCCTTTTGCACAAAAGCAGAAAAATACGGAAAAGGGTTCGTAAGTATGTTTTCAAAAATGTACCCATGACATCTAGAATGCATTGCTTTGTCAATAAATGTCATTTGAATCACGAAATAATGAAGTGTTATTGCAAAATCTACAAAGGATCTAAACGAAACAAAGGTTCTGGTAATTCTTTTCCCAGTCGAAGGAAATTACGATTCAGGAAATCCCTCCTTAAGAAATTAAAGTTTCACAAAAAAGCATTAAATGCTGGTTATAGTCGTTGTCAGCCAATATTGAAAAATTATAGTCCAGGAAAACATGCTTCCAACAGTTTACCCCATGTTTACAAGAGTCTCAATCACAGAATAAATCACAGTAAGTTTACCCTAAGCAGAGATGTAGAAAAAAATCCTGGTCCATACACAGTAATAGATCCAAAAAAAACAATTTCTGCTCCATATTCTCAAGGTAACATTGCATTATTTGGTCCAAATGCTGGCTGTCAATGTGTAGCCAGGTCACTATGTGCATTGATATATAAGCATAGAAACTCAAGTTCTTCAGCAGATTTAGTAAGCATTATGTATGCTGGGAATGAGTTATATTCTGTCCTGTCAAGATTGCACAAGACTTTTTACTTTTGACAGAATTACCTTGAATGGTAACAGTGTTAGAAACTAATTACCATATGACATACAGCCCAAGTTACACTGGTATTCATGATACTTCATCTACTGTTGATTTCCTTTACTCTAGTGCATTCCCTAAGGTAATGCTTTGCAAATTTTTATTAGAGAAAATTACCAGTCATTCCTGTTAACTATTCAATGTAATACAGTAGCTATTTATTGTCATGGTGATGGGAGATTTAGGATATTTGACTCTCGTGTTCGTAATCCATCAGGTCTCTCCCATCCTCAAGGTACTTGTGTACTCCTTGATGTTGATGACTTTAATGCTTTAATAAATTACTTCCAAAGTTTATATGACAATTTAACAGGTTTATTTGAACTCAGAGGAGTGTGTATTACTGAGACATGCATACAAAGCAATACTACTGAAAATCCTTTTAATGCACAATCCGACACTGAACAGAGTGAAGTGATTGGCAAAGCTGCAGATGATAATCAGCAAAGAAACAGTAATATTACTAATTATACAGCTTCTCATTAATCCCATATAGGTAACTGTCCAATCATTTCTTAATTGGACAGGTCTTGCTGATATGGGATTAATTAGGCAGCAATATAATTAATAGGTAATGGGATTTCATGCTCCCCAATCAAGAAATGATTAGAACTCGAAATATTCCTCTGACTGCCAAATTGGACTCGGCCTACGGCCTCATCCGATTTTGTCAGTCCTCGGAATTTTCCTTGTCCAATTATATTCTTAATTGGACAACTTTGAGTCCTATTACATATACAACTTCAAATGCCAATAATACCAATGGTATTCCTTTGAGAAGTTTCTGTTTCCCACATTATGCAAACCACACACCAAAAAACTTTGCTGGGACTCCAAGTGCTTATACTTTATCGAATACACTATGGTAGCCCGAGTTCACGCCACGAAGGGCGTCTAGTTTTAGACTTAAGTTGACGGTGAATTTCCCGTAATAGCAGAAAGAGTATCACAGTTCGGACATTAGAACTAGTTTTATCGTCCTTTCCTTTTTTGTTTTTTGTGGGTTTTATTAGCCTCAAAATCGGAGAAAATATTTCGATTCTTTCTTGAAGTTATGACCACACTTTTGCTAGGCATAGTATCTGGTAAAATTCTTATTGAATTTAACACTCGACAAGCGTTGTTGAAAGTTCAATGCTTCCTTGGTAGAGTATCACACAAGTGTTTCTATCATGCTGAGCCTCACTAATGCTATTATCATCCTGTCATATTGAATTAGCTGGCAAAATCGGACAAGACATTATGAAACTTGTTTGTATTTAGCAGTTTTTTTGTCACATTGTTACATGTGATGCATTAGAAGTGATAATTAACATATTAACTTAGTTAAGTTAATTTAACTATTTTACTATGGTAGAGATGACTGTGATGGCTGTCTTGAACATACTCCTCCGCTGCATCCTGGACACTAGACAGATCCTTGTTTAGGGCGAATGTGTCCTTTTCTTGGGTGTCCACATTAAGAACGCTTTGAAATACGTCTGTTGTTAGAGGCATGCTGCTGCTGTGGTATTGGGTCAGAAGGAGGTGTGTTTGCTTTAAGGATTCTGAGATGGTTGGTTGTGAAGTTATGATGTTTAGGTGGAGTGAAATGTTCCTTGAAGTGTTTTTGTGTGTATTTAGCTTGAAATGTGGATTTTGCCTTTTTACGTAGCTGTTCATGATCAGTTGTGTCATGGCCATTTGTTTTTGAGCGAATGATCATATGGGCGTTCTCCACAGGATACTCGTCAGATATGATAAGATGTGAGCGGAATTGATAAAAGAGATTAAGATGATGGATGCCCCAATATGTACATGTAGCCAGCCAAACCAATGGAGCCTTGTGGTAGTGATGTCTCTCTAGGCAAACAAACATTGTCCAAATACGAATTACAGCATTAAAGTATTCCAAGAAGTTGTTTAGTTTGAAAGAAACACTGTAGATAGTAAGGATCAAAGGCAGGTAGTTATCAAGTAGGTTTAGGAGTGTTCTGTATTGTAAATCTTTGCAGGTGGAGAATTTGTCTTTGACAATGTCCCGTATAAGTAGCCAGCCACCATAAGCAATACATGGTATGATTGATAAAATCGTAGGCTGATCAGATGTATCTTGTTTTTTTACAGGTCCAGAGGTGTTACAAGGAGTGTTGTATGAGTGATCCAAATGTGAAGTGGGTTTGAGCAGTGGTCCAGGAGATGGTTCAGATGATGGAAAATGACTTTGATATTTTTGCGATTTAATAAATGTAGTCATAGCTACTATTGTACCTAATGAGAATAAAACTTGATAAATAAACACTAATTTACTTACTTTGGTAATGATTTCGTCGGGTTTGGCTGACCATGGATAGGGCTGCCAAACACACACCACAGATACGTGCGTTGTTGCAATTTGGACGCGACGAGAGCGGAATTTTGTCCAAATATGAAGCAGCTGGCCTGCTCCGTTTCATTCGATTAACAGAAATGACTTTTCCGCATGTTACTCATTTTATTTTCGTATTTCCACATTCTGAATAACACCATAAAAGTGTTAGAAAGACAAACGAAACAATAGCGCGATGTTCGAATTCGAATTTTGCCGCCGCGTATTCGAGAGAGAGGGCTTTCCCTGAGGCGAGCCAGCAATAATGAATTCAATGTCAGCGTCGACGCGCATTGTCGCGCAGAATACTCCCCTGTTGTCAATTCTGGCCTCAAGGCGTCAATTATTCTAGCTTTTCTTATGTAAATAGCATTTCTCTCTTACATAGTTGTATTCGTGAATTATCATTTAATTACCTGATGATGTTCTGAATAGACCATTTCACGGATCCCGCAGCTCAATGTCAGCCTCGTCAGCGTGTAATATATTCTTTAGAAATTGCCTACAGTCTGTGAAATTTTGAAGTGTTTCAATTGTTCGCTGATGTGTAAATTCCTTTCATTACTGCAGACTGTTGTCAAATTCTAAAGAATAATTACACGCTGACGAGGCTGACATTGAGTTAACGTGATCCGTGAAATGGCCTATTGAAGGACGAAATATTGCATATCGCCTCTGTAATCTATATATTTTGTAGATACAATAATGCAACTACTCGGACTAACGTTCCTACTTTATTTACTCAAACTATCGGATGGTAAAGGTTTCTACTATATAAGACATCAGCTCTTTTGCTTAGCGCCAGGACACGACATATCTTAAATCTGATATACATCCTCCTAATTCCAAATTCCAAATTTCAAATTCCAAATTTCAAATTTCGTGCGCGCGCACATTCTTGTCTCAAATCGGACGTTCAAAAGTAGAAAGTCACTAGTACCTTAAATTTATGGTGTTGCGCCTCGTAGGGGACAATTTGTTCTTTTGTGTAGCACCTGCCTTATGGCAAATTAACTAAACTTAAAAACATAAAATAAATGCGGATTATCTCGAAAACAAACTCGGGATACCCCATTTTTTTACATCAGACTTTCTTTGAATCGCTCATTTTAGACACAGAGGAAAAACATGGAAGAACATCTTGAAAAGAAAATCAAAGAGCATCTTGTTTTGACACAAGACGAGAACGAGAAATTAAAGAAGACACTCGCTGAGATAAAAGAACAAGTTATTCCTTGTACAAATAAATTCATTTGGAAAATAAACAATTTTACAGATGATTTAGAAAAGGCTAAACAACCTGGTAAGGAACATCATATGTGCAGTGATCCATTCTACACTGACAAGTATGGATACAAAGGGATGGTTCTGCTTTACCCTAATGGACACACGGATGACGTCACTGGACATATTTCAATATTTACTCAGCTACTGAGAGGTGAATACGATGCAGTATTACCCTGGCCTTTTGCAAGGAAGATAACCATTACTCTGTTGGATCAGAAAGAAGACTTACAAGAAAGAAAGAATGTGGAAGAGACGATACGCTCCAAGGACATGATAGACAACCCAGAATGCTTCAATAGACCAACTACAGATTCAAATAGTGGATATGGTTACCCAAAGTATATATCACACGAGGAATTGATGACCGAAAACTACGTCGTTGATGATACAATCTTCGTACAAGTAGAAGTCAGAGAAGAATAGACTGGAACTGAATAACTAGAGTCTAATAGACCCAGTCAGCTGTCATAATGTGACGGTCGTTACTTAGATGGTGACTGATACTAACTAATAGAGATATGATCACTACTCATCATGCTAATAGAGTGAAGTCATTAAACCCGTGCAATAGATATTAGACTAATACACTTTAATGATAGATGTGTTGATCATCACAGTGAATGAGCGATCTAAGCGAACGATGTAAAGAAAGACTTGAAAAAGTGATTTCAAGCTTCAACGGGAATCGAACCAATCTATGGGGGCTTGAAGAACCCAACAAAAATGACCGCTCGCCAATATGATTGGCTTCATAGGTCAGTTGGCAGAGCATCGCACCGGCATCGCGGAGGTCATGGGTTCGATTCCCGTTGAAGCTTGAAATCACTTTTTCAAGTCTTTCTTTACAGCGTTCGCTTAGATCGCTCATTCACTGTGATGATCAACACATCTATCATTATTCCACCACAGTTCTGCCCATTCAATTTCCACACTTAATACACTTTAGTAAACCTCAATTCCATTGTTTTCTTTTGTGTCTATTAAAGTTAACCCAGGATTAGCACTAATCGGGCTTTGAACAACTGGGCCCAGCAGAGTCAGCAGTGTAGCAGTGAGTGCAGTATTGAGGCCCGAGCTAGAAGCAGAGCAGAGGCTATCTAATTGAGTTCGTCGTAAAGATCTACAGAAAACAAAGAAGAAGAAAACCACAAGACCGACCCGAACCTTTGTGTCTGTAAGGAGAAGAATCATTCCCCGTCTTCTCCCACGTGACATCTTTATTATCGGTTTGATTTACTGATTAATTAACCCACTATGTTATGTATCGAATTGTAATAACATTGATGTTAGAACAGTGTCAGTAGGGCGTTGATAAACATTGTCTTTATCATGGATCTTATTTACTGATTGATTAGCCCACTATGTAATGTACCGATAATGTCAGTAACATGTGCATAGTCATGGGGTCTAATATGATGAGATGACGAATAAATAGTGGTAGGATAATTACAGAAATCGGTGCCGCATTTTGCTTGTTTTATTGCAGTCAAATTGATTCAGGCGTTCTTCGCCCATACTAAAATAGATAGGAGAGTCAGAAGAAAATTAAAAGAGTACGCGGTTATCCTCGGCATAGCAAGGTTGATCTAGTTATGAACTAGTCAATACTCCATTTAAAAGTTCAGTTCAAAGAAAGAAAGAAAGAAAGCCGAAGAAAGAAAGAAAGGAAGGAAGGAAGGAAGGAAGAGCTGGAAACAGCTGTCCACGGTTTCTAGTTGGGTTGGCTCATTTTTTACGCGACTTGAAGTTGTGAAAGGCCCATTGGCACTCTTCTTCAGTCGTTTCATACGATGCTCGTAATTTACCTATTACGCATGTTATTATATGGTTTACACAAGGGGCCCTCCTAGAAAAAGGACTATTTTTTAAATTAAGCCTATTTATAACTTAATAATAACTTAATAATAATATATAGATAAACATTTTGGGAAAAAATTAAATAATAATGATAGAAAGATCATAAAGGCTAAAATAGAAAAACACTAATGAAAAATTCTAATTCCATTATTATATATAGAGTGAAAAGAGTTTTTAATTAATTTTTAATTAATAGGACTAGCCAGATGCGATGGCTCAGCGACCGGGGAGGCTGCTGGGCTGGGCGTGGCTATATACCCCCCATCAATAATTTTGCCGCCATACTTTGAATTACTTTTTTGTAATTATTTGAAAGATCAATAGCCAATGTAAATGCCCCCCAAAACACTAGAAATCGTACTTCCAAGGGTCTCAGTTTAAAATGATTTCGTGGGTTTCCGCCGTCGGTGGTCGTTAGTCCCCGATCAAAACTACCCTCCGCGGTCCCTGTGGCTACCAGTTCAACGACCGGAAGGTCATAATGTCACAAAGGGAATCTCTCTGAAAATACTCAACCTACTTGCTGTTGAATGAAAGAGCCAGAGCTTGGAAAAGCTTTCGAAACGATGTGGGCAAACGATGTAAAATAGGCGCGCAGTGCATTGTGGTTGACTTGGATTCATAGATTTGGATCTTAAACTCGCAAAACTTTCAAATTTACACAGGAACTTATTCATAACAACTTCGCCGAAATCCACGTTAATAGTTCCAGTAATAAACTGAGAACACTAAGACTAAAATTTCAGAATCCAAGCCTCTCGGGCTACCTGTGTTTAGTAGTTACCATATTGCCACGGTATTCATTGAACGCGTTTATGAACTGGTATTTATATTTTGCCCGCCAACTTTCATATGGCGGATGAGTAGCTTTGTACCAGCGAATATTCGTCTTTCTTATACCAGTGTATCACGATGTTTAAGCCTGATTGTCTGGAAGTTTTCTCTCCCTTTGGAAGAACGTTTTTCCAGCATCATCCGTTCGGTGCGGAGAATTTGCAGATAGAAAAAACTGACGGAAAACATAACGGTGAAACATTGACAAGCAAGGTAAGCCAAAAATCAATGTGTTTTACTGATTTGGTTTGAAATTTCCTGTCATAAGAAATGACAGTTTGTGATTCAAAATTAAATGATATCGCTTTATGTCGAAAACAAGTTCACGTGATAAAGGCAACCAGCTTGTCTCGATCCCGGGAGATATCGGCTGCTATCAATAGCAAATACATCTAGTCTGATTTTCTCCAAAGGCAATGGCCGAGATACATCTTTGGGTGATTTTTAGCACTACAATTTTCCATATTTATTTATATCTGGAATAAATTTAGCCAGCTACATTGATGGTATCTTGTCTTTATAATATAATTCTTTATGGTCCATGATCACATTGACTTATCTGATTACAGATAGATGTTACCCACCCCCCCCCCCTCCCCCGCTTATGGACCCTTGTGGGTGAAAATGTGCAATAGCTCACCATAGAATACCATATTTTGTTATCCTCTCCATTGTACACAAGGACCATAGAGTGGGAGGGGCTTAGAGCAATAGCCCCCCTCTCCTTCCTCACTTTTTTCATTTTGTGATTATTCTCTTATATTTTCCAATCTTTAATCCAGCTCCCCCTCCCCACTTCTTTAGGGTGATCTACACAACCCAATGTGTGATGTAGTCAATACCTCACACATCAGATCTACATGCACCTTTATCTTTATTACTGTGACAATGTTGTTTATTTAAGACTGAGAGGTGGATTATCAGAAGCGTGGATGGTGATGTACCATGTAATGAAGAGGTAGGTCCAACATGATTTATAGGGTTTGATATTACTTATCTAGGTTTTGTCAAATTTCATTTCCGATTATTAAATAATCAAGCTTGCTGGTGTGCATCCTTTTCCCAAGGAATAAAAAGACAAAATTTCATGATGTATGTTAGTTGATGGAAGAAATTCAACCATCATGGCATCTACTGTGCAGCTGTATAATGTCACATGCATCAATTAAATAGCACAGTAATAATCCTACACTGGATAAAGGATTTATTTCATTTCTGTTTTGATTTATACACAGCTTTATATTGATGGCCAAACTGTGGTATGGAGCAAAGGATGTTCACCTGAGAATAGAACAGTAATTAAGTCCTTCACTCTAGATTCAGACGTTATTGACTGCTTCTGGTGTAAGTTTACCCTACCTGCTCCTGAACAAGGAATCTGTACAGTTGAAGGTATGATGATTTGCAAGTTATTAAATAAATTGATGGTCAATCGTCATAACACTGGACATCAGACATTCAGTCTGGCTGGACACGCTTGACCAGCGTAATGATGCCAGGGTCAGAAATGATGATCGAAAAGTGAATCAAAACAAAGGAGACAATGATCACCATCCTACACACACTTAATTAGCTGCAACCATCTCGCTTCAGCAGTTTTACCTGACAGAAATAATGTGGGCACATTTAGCATGAAAAGACATTTTTTTGGTTGCAATATTTGAAAGAAGCTTTTGTCCATCTCAAACTAGCTGCATGTTAGGTCAACCCTTGCACCTTGCATAAATTATGAGCATTATGATAATTAATTGTGTGCTTAATGACCAGCGGAATTGTTTTGACTATTTTGCTGATCATCTGTTGAGCTGCTGGCCATTCATTGATGGTGTCAACAAACTGTTGACCAATTATCAGGCAACAGTCAGCTTATGTTGTTTTAATGAGAGAATATCATGAATTCTTAAACATGAATTATAAT
This sequence comes from Actinia equina, assembly GCA_011057435.1. Lineage (NCBI taxonomy): Eukaryota > Metazoa > Cnidaria > Anthozoa > Actiniaria > Actiniidae > Actinia > Actinia equina. The sequence continues at coordinate 112,750 of WHPX01001433.1, read as the reverse complement.
ATTTCTTATGCCTTTTACTAAAACATCCTTTGATGATGAGATGTAAGTGAAATAATTATGCTTTTATTTGAAACAAAATTTTGTGTGAGCAAAGAATGTCCCCGATTAGTGCGAAACCTCTAGAACGACTACACACTTAAAATGACAAAAAAAATTTCTTTATTTTAATTTTTATTTCTTAACAACTTCTAACATTAACAATTTTGAGCAGGGAAATCCTGATTATTTTTATATGTTGTGTTTTTCAGAATCAAATAACACTTTGTGTGTTCTAGAAAATGAATTCCTTAATGTGTTTTCTACTGATGGTGGGGTACACACAGCTGCCTTGCCCTTTCCTGTGAGTACCAATAATCTTTCACTACAGTGTAGAGTACATATTATGATATATTATCTATATATTATTATCTGTAGGCATCAATTCATGCTCCAGTGGTTTGAGGGTTTTCTGAAAAATAAGAAAAAGTAACAACTAGTTCAAATTATGGTCTCGGTATGTCACAGCTGTAAGTTAACAACTAATACTGTGTGTACATTTAAGAATTAGAATTCAATAGGTGAGCAATAAACATGTATCCAGGTTGAATATGATCAGGCAATTCATGCCTAACTGCCAGAATATAGTGCCCTTACTATATGCCTACAGTAAAGTACTTTGAATTACTGTGTTTCTGTAATACAGGTATAGTTCTCTAAACGTATGAAGAATAGCAAGGTACTGTACTGATAACATTATGTATGTCGCCATGATTGCAGGTCAATAACACCTGGGTTGTTCCTGGAGGACTACTGCTAGAAAGGACTGTTACGCAATCAGAACTGACAGCCCACAAAAGGTACATATAATTACTGATCTTATCAAAATCCATTGTTTTCAGTCTGCATTATCCCAACTAATGCATAGAGAAAAATCAAACATATTTAGTGTGCTTGAAAAACGGGGGCGATCTATGATAAACAAGCTAGAAAGAAAACAATTGGATTTCGATAAGATCAATATTATACTAGATAATTACTTCAGCACGCAGCATTCTATTAATTATGTATTAAAAAACAGCATTCCATGAAAAAGGGTAAAAGTCATTAAAAAGAACCTTGCAAACGCCTGCCCTACAGTAATGCGTGTAGCCTCACATTGTAACACAGGGTGGTTTAAATGCACTCAAGGGAGATTGATGAACTTTATTAATCACTCCTCCCAAAAAGGCCTTTTCGTGAACTTTTCAGTATTTAAGAAAATGATTTTTTCCTCTTTTGATAAAGATAGATTTATAACTGGCTGATTGTCAACCAACAGTCAGCCGCTGCATGCTGATCATTGGTCAAAAAGTTTGGATAACTGGTCCTAAGTTCAATACTACACTAGATATTTAATCCATTCAATAATTGTCTCTCACCAGAGAAGTACCAACTTTATTTAGTCTTCTGCACCCATTGGATGAACCCAGACCAGTAGCATCACTGGCTCAAGGTATGAACAATATTATTGTGACATTCAGGCTATAATCTGCACAGTATTAGAGGCAGATATGGAGTAGGGTATACCCAGGGGGTGTACTCGGGTGGGTAACATGATGGGGATGTCTGACATATTTTTTGGGATGACAATTTTCATTCCCGGTATTTTTTTGGGTCAAGATACCAGCCACATATTTTTTTTTAGGTCTCGAAATGAAACCCCTATTTTTTTGGGTCATTACATTTCCTAGTTCCATTTTTGTATCAGAAAATTAATTGAAGAGCCTACTGAATTCAATAAATCAGTTTTGAAGTATTTAAGTCTTGTATTTTTTTGAGTCAGAATGTTGGATGCAATGCATTTTTTTGGGGTGTAAAATTTCAGGTTTGAGTGTTTTTTTTGGGTTGTAATATGAAGCTCTGTCAGACCCCCCCCCCCCCCCCCCGTCATTTTACCCACCCGAGTACACCCCCTGGGGGTATACAGTGTATGTGTTTACACTGATATGGTATCAGAAAGGGACATTTACTTTAAACCATGGTGTTTTTGAAGAAACACTTTTATGGAATGAACCCATGTTGTAACTAGTTTTAGTGAAGTTCTCTCTTGTCATGAAAGTTTATTTCTTTAAATTATTTTTAGTTTTTCCTTCATAAAAATTCTGCCAGACTAGTGTTGATGAATTAACTGATATAAATTGGTTGCATAAGTAATAAAGATGCAACTCCCAAATTGGTGTCAGTCTAAGTATGTTAAGTACAGTGTATGCTATTGATTAAGGTATTAGGATATGTTTACGACCACTATGCACGTAAACTTAAATAACGTGCTGGCTTTATAGTATGACACAAACAAAGTATATTACGTTTTCTGAAAGCTGAGTAAATATAGTTTATATAATATGAAGAAATCTTCAAAATACGATTTTATTTATTGTTGTTCACATTATTGTCCTCCAACGAAATTTGACCATGCCTCAGTGAAAACGTTAACAGACACGTACATTTTAAGCTATGTTTGTTTACCTACTCAGGAGATAATAAGCTCAAAAAGGGTGTCCCAGATTTTTGATATCTGTTTTCTATCTCTGGCTATTCTTGATCAAAGTTCAGCGATCACTTTTGGAGTGTAGTTTGGAGTAAAACGTGGCATAACTTTGGAAAGAAATTAAATTTCAAAATTCGGAGACACACTTTTTTGGATCATGAATTACTTTATAAACTCTCCAAATTTTAGAAAAATCGAATGAAATGACTTTTAGCTTTTTGAAGTTGAGGTTTTAGCAGCAAAAAAAGATTCGAGAAAAATGCATTTCTTTGTTTGGAGCCAGAAGCTGCAGGGAGCCACGATGGTGTTGGGCAAAACACCTTGAGCCTTCCATTTTGTCATCACTTGTCAAATTATGTGGTGTTCCGGACGATCGCAATGTAGGGTCTTCTTACAATGACAAAGGAGCATGACAGATGTGCATATATTAAACGATGGTACATTTCCGGTCTTGATAAAGTCACAACTTCGATTTTTCTCAAAATTTTGGCTTTTCCAATCAAAATTTGCAAGAAGTTTCACAAACATATGAAAGATAAAAGTTTAAAATTACTTAATTAAAAAGATTTTTTTTCTCGAGAAATTTGTCAATTTTCGTATCCTAATACCTTAAGTAAGAACATTTCCAGTTGTGACTAACATTCTATAAAATTGTACTATTGCTTTTATTTGTTTTTCTATTTTTAGGAAAAAGAGCCTTTATTTGTGACCCTACTTTGAATGTTATCTACACTGCTGATGATAGTAACTTTATTATGATGTATGACTCAGTGATGGGCCTGCATTCAACATGGCTTCTTAGTAAAGCACTACCAGAGGTGCAGTACTTGTAATCTTGGAAATCATGATTCAATCATGGGTCTTTATTAGCTAGAATGGAGTCCATCAATATCATTCTATATATGGCTCCATTATATAACTGAGCTAATTATAACTTTCTTCGTGATTGGTTGGTTGTAGTCATGTGTTTTTGTCTTGGCTGTTTTATTAGTCTTGAAGTTATGAAACAGCTTTTCATGCACTTGTGGTTGTTACCCACCCTGCTAGAATGTAAAAAAGCACCAACTGAGTATTCTAGCAAGAACAATTACAGCAAGGATGATTGTGCACATATGAAAAAACATTCAAAGCATGCTTGCATCATCGTGTGACATCGCCATCCTTGCTCCTGTTGTGGTTCTTATATAAGGTCCCTAATGAAGTGATAAGAAGTGAAATTATTATTGTATGACTGCCATTTTACCCAGTCTTTCCTGCCAATTGAAATTATGACCATAATAACAAGTTTTCCTCAGAACTTGACTGGACAAAAATTATCATCAAACTGGTAAAAACCAACCCTGAAAAGTGTATGAGAGTACCTTTTCCAGTAAACTCAGTGACGTAGATAGTTGACTTTGTTACTTCTGATCCACAGGACATACCTGAATCACCATTCACACCACATGGAGTTGATTTCTCATCAGGAGCTATTGGCCACAACCCTACCCCTGTTATGTTAGCAGTTGCACACTCTCGATTGTCTTTAGCCACACCTCCTCACTCACCATTCAAGCAGTACACATCTTCCCCTGCCATGCGTTCACATATGCACTCTCCTGCACCCATCAAGTTAATGTCCCCAGCACTAGGTCAGATTTCTACAAGCCAGTCTCGTTCTCCTTTTCTTGGTGAGTAATATAGCTCTAATCATTAATGATACTTTTTTTACAGTGGGTAAACAAAATTTTTAATACTTCCATGTGGATAATACTGATTTCCAACTAGCAATAACCTTGGTGAAAACAAAAAAAATTAAAATTATACTCCACATTCAAGTTCTCAACCTCGAAGTTCATTTTTTATGCCCTACCCACTTTCATTTTTTATTTCAACATTGACAAAAGCAAAAATTTTGAAACCATTTCCCTTGTACAAAGCTACATGTATGCAGAAAAAAGGATGTTTCAAGAAGCATGCTGTTATTTGTAATAAATTGTTCGGGTATTATCATTTTGTGTGAAACTAAATCTCTGTACTAGAACATGCCTGATCTACATGTGTAACATTACTATTCCATCTAGTTATAGAGGGTATTTAGGTTGAGTTACCTTTAGGTAATTATGGTACATATTATGATACATTTAATCCATTATTATATACCTTGTATATGTCTACCGTACCTATAATGTATAAAGACCTGTCTACAGTTATGTTTGTATTCCATCGCAAGATATTCAAAATGAATGACATGGAGTTAATGTTCTACAGAATCGCCCTTCATGATTGGCTGCAGGTCACCTTCAGTGTTCCGTTCTCCACCTGGGGGTCATTCAAGGGATGAGTCATTTGTAGACTACTTTGAACCTCTCACTCCAGAAGTGTGTCTTAAACAAATATGGCAAGAAACTCCCATGTCAATCAGGTAGGAATTTTAGCTGCAGTTTGAAATATTATGTAAGCATAGTAGATTTATGCTGAGTTTACATATGTATAATAATATACTGTAAACACCAAGGAGACTGTAGCAAGACTTTATACACATTTTGAAGATTTCTCTTCAATTAGTATTAAGTGCTACCAACAGTACTGTAAATCCAGATCATAGAATTAGTGCTATTCAGAATAAAGAATTTTTTGAATATTTTCAGGCATGGAGCAAAAGGCAGAGCAAGCAAAGTAATCCAAACTACGGATATCAGTGGGAACACTTTTCTTTGTTATTTGATAGGACACACCAACAAACTCAGGTGAAAAGATGTATTAGAAATATTTGCTTTTATTAGCAAGGTGTCTACATTATTTGATACTATCAACCACATTTATTATGGGGTTAGAGGGCATACCCGCTGAGAAATTGTGAAATTGAGACCCTTGGAAATGCGATTTCCAGTGTTCTGAGGGGTGTCTGCAAGTGCATAAATTTCTGTGACCCTCCCCTTTTTTCACTGTCTGTTTTTTATGATGCTACCTTTTTCACAGGGCTAAAAAAGTTATTACCCTTCCCCTTTATCCACCCCTCTCTTCCCTGCTAATTTCTGACCAGTCCCTTATTGATTATCACCACCACTATCACCACCATCATTGTCATCATCGTTATCATCACTATCATTGATTGCACAATGTGTTGGTGATTATCATTATTGATTATCACCACCCCTATCAACGCCTTCATTGTCATCATCATTATCATCACTATCATTGCACATTGTGTTTTTGATTATCATAATTGATTATCACCACCACTATCACTACCATCATTGTCATCATCATTATCATCACTATCATTGCACATTGTGTTTGTCATCATTTGAATGAATTTCATTTTAAATTTAAATTTTTACTTTTATTAGCTTCATCATATTTATACACATCAATTATACTACACCTTCATGTACAAAACATATAACATTAACCTATAACCTCGTCCACAAAGGAACATAACATTGTACAATTTAAGAAATTTACTGAGGACCCAGTTGTCATAAGCTGGCCTGCTAACCATACTTACCATTCAATCATCTCTTAGATGCACTTGCTTATTTTCTCATAGGATGCTGAAGATTCTTTCCAAGGAAAGTAACCTGGTGTTTGTGTCTTCAGGAGAAATCCCAGCTAAAGATGTTGCTCCTCTCAAGGTTTGTTATGGAATCTTTTTTTAGTTTATACAGGGATAATCAGTGAAATCAATGTGCTGTATCCTGCATTTTCTCTTTTAATCAAGATTTTAAAGGAGAAACCAATTTGATCATTAAAAAACAATAATTTATTGGATGCAAGTTTGAATTATCACTGGGTTTTAAACATCATAGCAGTGTCGTAGGGATACTTGATTTAACATCCATGGGTAGTGATCGATAATAATGGGATTTATTTAGTAGTACATGGTTTATAAAGGATAGACATAGTTTAGTGTTGTCAAATAGTTTAGTGTATGTTTTAGTAGCTGCTGAACAATCTTACTGCAAATACAAGTTTGATGACTATTTGTTTGGTTTGTTTTAAGTAGTACATGGTTTATGAAGGATAGTTTAGTGTTGCTAAACAGTTTAGTGTATGTTTTAGTAGCTGCTGAACAACCTTACAGCAAATACAAGTTTGATGACTATTTGTTTGGTTTGTTTAGTAGTACATGGTTTATAAAGGATAGACATAGTTTAGTGTTGCCAAACAGTTTAGTGTATGTTTTAGTAGCTGCTGAACAATCTTCAGGCAAATATTTTAAATTACTATTTATCCATTTATCTTTAGGGTCTGGACATGATGCTAGTGCTAGAATTGGATTCTTCACTAAGTCTCTTCAGTGGACAAACTAAGGTACTGATTCAAAGAAACTACAATCTCTTTATTTATAAAATTGCTCAGTTTATAAACTTTTGCATGATCATTTGCTGGTGGTCATGTTCGATTGTAGAACAATAGAAATACCTTTTACTTTGAAGAATTAAATCCCATAAAACATGGTTGGCATGCAAATGCCATGCAAATCGATCCTCTTTTGCGTTATAATAAATGTCTTATTTCAATGTTCAATCAAAATCCAAGTAGTTCTCATTCTTATTACTGCCCTATTTCACTATGATTTCACTGCTTGTTTATATGGGGGATAGAATCACCAAATCCAATAGAAAATTCAACTAAATTTGCTCCTAGTGAAACAGTTTAATCTAGAATGGCCTGGTTTTCAGATATAATAAGTGTTAATATGTACTTAAAAATATTCTGAGCTTAACTGGCTATTGTACTTCTCTTCTTGAATTGATACAGGTTTTAGAACAATTTTCGGTGAATAAGCCTGAAGCGAGATGACGTTTTACACCTGTCTCTAGACCATAATCCTTTTCACACTGCTTTTGTTCTTTAATTATGAGTATTGTTCTTGTATTCTCTAAAGAGTCAAAAATTTTAATATGAAAGAATTTAAAAAACTATTATGGTCTAGAGACGGGGGTAAAACGTCATCTCGCTTCAGGCTTATTTGTGTTGATTTGACTCCCTCCGACAACCATGATCCTTTGCATTTAAATAATAGATTGATTTGATGTGATGTCATAGAGAAATAGGGCAATTGGAACTCATCTCATCCCATATGGTCATTTCTGTTCAATTTTTTCCTTGATATACATTAAATTTAACTTTTTTCAGGCTTGTTCAATTACACTTTCAAGTTTACAGCTGAGTCCCTCTTTTCAGAAAGAAGATGTAAGTAGTGCTGTTTGTAGTCCTGTTCAATCTCTAGGTGCTCCAGCATTAGAATGACTATAGTACCATAATTTTTCATTGACAACCATGGTCATCCATGTTTTGACTGTGGTCTGACGATGGTGGCTGACCATGAACAGAGAATAATAATGACCATACAGTACACAGTCAACCATGGTCATCCATATTTTGACTGTGGTCTAACGATGGTGGGTGTCCATGAACAGAGAATAATGATGACCATACAGTACACAGTCAACCATGGTCATCCATATTTTGACTGTGGTCTAACGATGGTGGGTGTCCATGAACAGAGAATAATAATGACCATACAGTACACAGTCAACCATGGTCATCCATATTTTGACTGTGGTCTAACGATGGTGGGTGTCCATGAACAGAGAATAATGATGACCATACAGTACACAGTCAACCATGGTCATCCATATTTTGACTGTGGTCTAACGATGGTGGGTGTCCTTGAACAGAGAATAATGATGACCATACAGTACACGGTCAACCATGGTCAAAAGAATTTTTCCTTGATTTTACCAACAAATACATAAATTGACCTAAATATAAGAAAATATTATACAGAACAAAAACTAAACATTTTAAAATATTATTCTGAATAAATCCGGATTGCATTTTCATCATGACCATGTTAGACAGTCAAACATTTAGCATGGTGTACAGGTTTGAGTTCCAACCCACCCACTGCTAAATAAGCTAATGTAAAGCAAACTAAATGTACTCATATTTTCCTAGGCATTGTCTTTTGGTTCTCTTCCACAAGAAATTGCCATCGAAGCCACAGGTACCATGATTAACTCTGTAATACTGTTTCCAGTTTTTTGATAACAAAGCATAAGATGGAGAGACCATTATCTATTAGACATTACTGACATTACTGAGAACAGTGTCACTTTTCAGTTCATCCATTCAACAAATAAAAGACAAGTTAGTGCAAAGTTACCATATTACATTATTATAATGTTCATAGTACTTCCATTAGAATTACTGTCAGTATGATTATCAGAGTTGGTCTAACAGAGATGTAGCTGCATTTGTCCACACACGACCATTCACGACCATTTATTCATTTATATTTCCATCTTAACCATTCATTCATCTATCTGTTTATCCATCCATCCATCCATCCATCCATCCATCCATCCATCCATCCATCCATCCATCCATCCATCCATCCATCCATCCATCCATCCATCCATCCATCCATCCATCCATCCATCCATCCATCCATCCATCCATCCATCCATTCATATCCATCTATTCATTCATTCATTCATTCATTCATTCATTCATTCATTCATTCAATTATTAATTCATTGTTATTTTCATTCATCCATAATGAATATATTTTATTCATTCATTCATTCATTTTTGATGTGTTTGTTTTATTTTTAAATACAGATAGTGATAAAAAACCTGGAATGTTACAGTCCATTCAATCACTAAGAGATCATCAACCTCTAGGCTGTAATCTGGTAAGAATGTCTTTCTGGTGTCTTTCAATGGTAGACTATAATATAACACATAGCATAGCATAGCTTTGTGATCACCAGTGATAAAAACATCTTTTTATGGCATAAAGACTGGGTGCCCCTAACTCTCACAGGAGTTTATATCGAACTAGATGTTTGTACCCAAGCTAGACCAGTGGCGTGCACTGCTAATGCGGCACCTCTCACCAATGCGACCCAAGTTTGAATCGTACTGATCTTGATGTCGCATGTGAGTAGAGTTGTTTGTTGGTTCTCTCCTGCATGTACTTAAGGGTTTTTCTCTGGGTTCTCCAGTTTTCCTCCCTCCTCAAAAATCAACTACTGAATTCTAATTCAATCATCTTTGGGCTTTCACCTAGCTCTGTTGTGTCCCACGCTGTGATACAACAGCTAAAATTAGTAGATTTTTTACTAAACTTATTATTATTGATAGTCCTTTAAATCAAAATTTAAAATTGGAGTATAATCACTGAGAAATGGTTAGTTATTGTAGTACTACGTAATAAATGCCAGTTATAAGACAAACATGCCTTCTCTTTTGTCTTGTTAAAGGTATTTCCTGGTGGACGCTTGTACAAACTTTCTCTTCCACCATTGTATAAACATTCTTCAGGTATGTGATTGATTATAATTTTAAAAAAAAAATATTTCTAACCCTATTTACCACTGTTTTCATTTATAGTCATACTCAGGGAGTCAACAGTCTATCTATAGACTATCATCAATCAAATAAATTGGTAGTCAAGTAGTTTTCCATGTACCTTCTTCATGTGCTCTGTAATTTATTTAATCAACTGTAGCATATTGTCCGCTTTATTTCCATATCACAACTGTTATCTTAATCAGCGCATAGCAATTCACCCTCTATGCTCCACAGGGACCTTGCCTACAGGTTGCCAAAATCCCAAGAATTTTAGCCAATTACATACCTGAGCCATATGGCACACTTGTGGCATAAAGGATTAAAATTGTGGCAAACAACCAAGAATATATTATTATTCTTAGTTATTATTTTTTATGTCGTGTAGTTTCAAAGTGTATAACGTCCCTCAAGTACCTGTTACCAGCTCCTATTGCTTCTCGTTTTATCCTTTCTTTCTACTCACTGGCCAACCAAAGAACTGACCAATCAGTGTGGTCCATGCAAACATCTACCCAGGGAGAGATGGAGTGTTTTGTTTCATGCTTAAGAAGTATGATGGGATACAAAAGAGGTGGTGAAGAAGGAACTGAAGAGGAGGTTCAAAACAGGGTATTGATTCAAAGTATTATTATTGGTAAGGGGTGTTTATTAAGGTCTGTAGGGGAAGGCTGCATTGCTTCTCAGAAGTATGTTAAAAGAGGTTGGGCTATCTTTTGGAACTTATCAGGAAGAAGTTTAAAAACATTTGCTGAAGAAAAGAGAGGCTAAGGACTCTATCAGGTAGTGGCACATAGAATGGATTGGAGTTTAAATCTTAGGCATTCATAACACCAAGTTTTGTTGGCCTTGATTGATATAATGTCAAATGAAAATCCCCTTCCTCTTTGTGAAAAAGTTATTCATTTTGGCCAATTGTCTTTAAAATTTTGCAGATGCAGTCAGATTCCCCAGCTGCCAAGAAGTTTAAGTCAGAAGAAGGATTGAACGTTGAGGGTGATGAGGTACATGGTTGTCATGCCTACTTAATCATGCAAAAAGATATTAATTGTTTTTTGTTCCAACCATCCTTCTAATCAGTTTGTTTGTCTTTCTCTTAGCTCCCTCCCTCCATTCTTCATCCATTCATCCTCTTGTGTAAACCATCCACTCATCAGTGTGATCCAGCCATTTTATAAATTTCCATTATGGTTTTGCATAACAATAATTTGATCATCCATTGACATCATATCAAACATGGGAAATTCGCTTTTCGCTACAAAAATATGCAAAAAGCTTAAAAGAAAAGCAGTTTTAGCATACGCTAGCTCCATGCTCCAGTGATTTTGTAATTCTTGGACGTAATTTGTTGGCATGTCCACTTTTTTGCTACAGCTCTCGACCAATCAGAAAGCAAAAAATGAACATTTGTGGTAAAAATATATATCCACCTATCCTCATCACTGACTCATCTCACCCATTTCATTAATCAATTCATTCCCCTCTCATTTCTTCTAAGCCTCCATCCATCCATTCATCTATCCATCCATCCATCCATCCACAGAGACTGCACAGCCAGTGGGAAAGTGGGGGGGGGGGGGGGGATGATGCAGCCCCCCTCTTTTTGTGCCAAAAAAAAAGAGTATAAATAAAAACTCCCCCTCCCCCTCGAAAATTGATTGAGAAATTTTGAAATTTTCAAATGCCAGCCTCCCTCCCCCACTTTTTATATGCTCTGCAATCCCTGATCCAACCAAATATCACATATCTAATCATGCTTGCATTTGTCTTTATGCAGGCCTGGGAATGGCTAATGAACAGTTCATATCACCAGATAATGCAACCTAGTTGTATTCCATATTTCCCTTCTGTAACAAAACCAAAGCCAAGACAAGATGCTGACACAAAATTGGAAGACAAGTAATTTCATACAATATTGAATATTACATACAATAATTCTATTTATTATATAATTACCAATGAAATATCTATCTTTCTCTATTTTGAAAAATTGATATTTTCACACGTTAAAATAACATGTCATTTTCAAGTGTGAAAATGACACAATTGCGATGGCTATAGAAAAATATACGGAAAGAATTGCCTGAAAAACCCAAAACACTCGTGAGAGATCTTTTTAACACTTGAAGATAAAATTCATATCTCCTCGTGCCCATGTAATATCCTCTATATAGTTTTTTAATAGTCTTTTTTTTTCATTTTTTTTTCTCAATTCAGGCTAGACAACACTGCTCTTCTTTTCAACCATATTCCAATGATTCTCTTTGCCCTTCATCTGGTATATGAGGTACAAATTAATCATATTGATAATTTACAAAAATATTTAATGACACAAAAACATGTTATTTTGTCACTAACTTGTAGTTGGTTGATGGATGGGATGAATGAATTGAACAGGATGGGTTAGGATGAAATGGAATGGAATGAGAAAAGACAAAGATTGGTTGGTTTGATTTGATGTGAGGATTTTATCTTGTCTTCAATGGCTCTTTTATTATATGCAGGAAATGAAGCTTGATGTGTTAGCAAAGGATGACTTGAAGATCCTTGGGGAACTCCTTTGCTCCTTATCAAGGTCAGGATTCAGTTCTCACTATGTTTTATCTTCATATATACTAGATAAGGTTAGCCAACCAAAAGCCTAAAAGGCTTATACCACTAAGGATCATCAGAGATGAATTTTAATATAGGGCTATCTATTTCATAGCAGTTGACACAAGTAGCATGTTTAATGAAGAAATTACTAAGAGTCTTTCAGATGTTGTTTATATGGAAACAGTATTAAATAAAAACCTCTCTAAATAACTAGGGATCTGTCCTTGAAGCCATATTCAGACCTATACTACCGTGACTTACCATCCCTTGTATCAGTTGGCTTGTCAGAACCATCCCCTCAAATTAAAGGTAAGAATACTATGCAAACATGTGATTATTATACATTGGCTAAAGCACAACATTCAAAGTATTTGCTAGTTTGCCAGGAGTCTGTCAAGAGGCCATCTCCCTCTCTTTCTTCATTCACTCTCACTTCGTCTACTATTCCCGTTTGCACAAAGGGTGAATAGCTCTATCAGATTGATAAATCCTTATCCAGTTGAAATATTTATTGGATAACAGCATTGACTTATCCACTGGATAAGGATTTATCCACTGTACAACCTGAACCAGGGCTCAATTTTTTCCTTGTAACCAAAGGAGAACGAAAAATGATGAGAATCATAGTAAATAATAGCTAATCTATTAACTATGCTAGGATGGATAAGAGATTCTTGTTTATTTTCATGTGAGGCTTGTTTAAATGATGTATACTATTATTGATAATATTCAATCAAGTGAATACTTTCTTGTAGATCAATTAAAGGCTGTCAAATTACAAGAATACATCAGTAGAGACCCCCCTGATATTCACCAATGGTTGATGTCATGCTTGGATGGTCATATGGTAAGTATCAATAGAATGCATCAGTAGAAACACCCCTGACATTCACCCATGGTAGATCTCATGCTTCAATGGTCATAGAGTAAGTACCAGAATACATCAGTAGAGACCCCCCTGATATTCACTCATGGTAGATCTCATGCTTGGATGGTCATATGGTACGTATCAATAGAATGCATCAGTAGAGACCCCCCTGATATTAACCCATGGTAGATCTCATGCTTGGATGGTCATATGGTAAGTATCAATAGAATGCATCAGTAGAAACACCCCTGACATTCACCCATGGTAGATCTCATGCTTCAATGGTCATAGAGTAAGTACCAGAATACATCAGTAGAGACCCCCCTGATATTCACCCATGGTAGATCTCATGCTTGGATGGTCATATGGTAAGTATCAATAGAATGCATCAGTAGAAACACCCCTGACATTCACCCATGGTAGATCTCATGCTTCAATGGTCATAGAGTAAGTACCAGAATACATCAGTAGAGACCCCCCTGATATTCACTCATGGTAGATCTCATGCTTGGATTGTCATATGGTACGTATCAATAGAATGCATCAGTAGAGACCCCCCTGATATTCACCCATGGTAGATCTCATGTTTGGATGGTCATATGGTAAGTATCAATAGAATACATCAGTAGAGACCCCCCTGATATTCACTCATGGTAGATCTCATGCTTGGATGGTCATATGGTAAGTATCAATAGAATTCATCTGTAGAGACCCCCTTATGTTCACTAGTTGATCCCATTTGGATTGTTCTATATTGCATAATACGTTGGTAATCTCTTCACTGATCTCTTTTTTAGGATTATTTGTGATTATTTGTGGAATATTTTTTATCATTCATTTGAGTGTCAACTGTTAATTACCTGGTTATGAAAATTCATACTGCATTTAATTTATTTTTATTGTTTTGTAGAGAAAGCCTTATCCTCTGTTACAATCTGTGTGTGCGAAATCATATCTTATCACAATGGTAAGGAGAACTTGTGATATTGCATGGTGCTGTGGAAACAGGGGGAACTTGATGGGGGTCATTAGTTGCATGGTGCTGTGGAAACAGGGGGAACTTGATGGGGGTCAATAGTTGCATGGTGCTGTGGGGAGGGTGGTACTTGATGGGGGTCATTAGGTGCATGGTGCTGTGGGGAGGATGGTACTTGATGGGGCCATTAGTTGCATGGTGCTGTGAGGAGGGTGGTACTTGATGGGGCCATTAGTTGCATGGTGCTGTGGGGAGGGTGGTACTTGATGGGGGTCATTAGTTGCATGGTGCTGTGGGGAGGGCGGTACTTGATGGGGTCATTAGTTGCATGGTGCTGTGGGGAGGGTGGTACTTGATGGGGGTCATTAGTTGCATGGTGCTGTGGGGAGGATGATACTTGATGGGGGTCGTTATTAATTGCATGGTGCATGGTGTGGGGAGGGTGGTACTTGACATTGGTCATTAGTTGCATGATGGTATGAAGAGGGTGGTACTTGATGGTGGTCGTTATTAGTTGCATGAGGTGTGGCTGTTGTGGAATCAACATATTTATACTAATACAGGTTTATTTAACTTTTTTTTCATGTCTTAGCTTTATTCGCTCTTTATTCCTACGGAAGATGGTCGTTGTCTTGATGATCCAAGTCAGCTTTACCTAAGGCTACCAGGGCAAGGTATTTTGTTTAATCATCACTGATACATGTATGAAGTACTCACTCACCCACTCTAATGTCATATTTCTTTGATCAGTCTTTTTGATATTTTCACCGCCTTTAGCAACAAATGCATTAACGTCAGTAACATCAGAACCAATAGTATCAACATCGTTGATTGGTACCACCTTCAACAACAGCAGCAATAACAGTGACCTTAGCAGAACTCAACAACGACAACAGCAATGATAGAAGAACGAGCAACAGTAATATCCTACGTACAAACGACAATACCAAAAGATAGGCAAACTAGCAGATGACTAACTAAAGTACTAAAACAATTTTGATAAAGAGCTAATGATTTTCTAATTTTTTTAGGGATTGAAAAATTATCTACTGATCTTACCCTTAAACTTACGAGGTACAACATGCTTCTGTTATCTTATCATTATCTTCAGCTAACTCTTTAGTTTTGCTTGAAAGCTTATGAAAAGTATATTATCGATCATATATTTGTAACAATGATCTGATGGATATTTTAAAATTTATAATGATATTTTTACTATATCTCATTATCATCTCCTACTTCTTCTCGTCCTCCCTCTTCCTCCTCTTTCTCTCCCTCCTCCCTTCTCCTCAGTCTTTCTTCTACTCATTCCTACTCCTCTACGAGGTTGTTGCAGTTCTCTTTATTTTCTAGATTATTTAATGTATTGTTTGCTGATTAGGAAGTAAACATTGTCCCCTAACACATAATAATATCTTTAATCTTTTTTTAGGTGCCAAACAGCTGCAGAAAAAGTGGTTGTTTTCATGGCTGAAAATGGTAAGTCTATAATATGGCTTCTGAAAGATTCAGTTAATTTGTTTTTTATTCTCAGTGTTTTGCATTACCCCCCACAGATTTTACATCTAAAGATTTAGACCGCTTACCATTTGGTGTGGGACTCCCGATAAGAGAAGCTATTCACATGTGCAGCCAGAAACCTCCTTGTGAACTTTCGCATACAGCATATACATTGATAGGTAAGCATCTAATTCATGTGTCTAGTTCCACCAACCAAATCATGTGACGACACAGGTGAAAAACGTACTGTGCATGCTGGGAGGTTCGGCGGGAAATTTGTAGACGCGTCGTGTTTACCAATCTAACCATTGGATGTTTTGTAGAGAGTTTATTTTTTTCGTAGCGCATCATTTTAGGTTTTTTCCCTGGTCAAATATACGAGGGCAATGCTCATAATACGAATGTTAGTAAATCTAGTAGCTTTATTTGTAAACACAAGGCGTCTAGGAAAAAATTCCTGCCGAACTTCCGTTTTTCACTCATGTCTCATCTGACCAATACTCCTTTTTAGAGTTCCGTTCTGCGACCAGAAATATATGGGAGTAGCCCAACTTACTCTCAGATCAACCAAGTCGTCTGATCAATTAATTAATTGAGCATTGTGTAATTGTCAGCTACCTTGCACATTGTGATCACACTATTGAACTTGAGCACAACATTAAAGAATTAGAACTTGATTCTGCTTCACAACACACAACCGTCATAGAGTTAGACTCACCATTTCATGTTTTGTTTGCAAACAATATCCTGAGAAACCTAGAACACGCTAAGGCGTGGAATTCTTTGCCCGACAATATTAGATCGCTGACCAAATTTAGGCCATTTAAAAAGGCAGTCAGGATCTTATCTTCTTTTGATATAATATATATATTTAGGCACTGCCTAAAAGCGGAGCTCCCGATACGGAAGTCAAAGGGAGAACAATTTGAATGAAACTGAAAGTTAAAAATAAGATAGGGGGGAAAATCTTCAATTATTTTTTATTCGAGCTGAAGATCATTTCTCCCATAATAAAAACCATGCAGTGAAATCGAATCGAAATGCACAACATTGCTTTTTTTTCCGCGAGTATATACTCTCCCACTTAGGAATTTTGTACACAATTCACCACCACCCCCAGGGGCTAGTTTTGCTCTTGTAAGATTTTTCGACAAATTTGTCCAAAAAACCCGACATTTTTAGGCTTTGAATCTCTTTTATTTAAAAAAAACGAAAGATAACTACAGATAATCCAATACAATATCAAGTTTAGTAAAATTTACCTCGGATGTCTTTCATTGACGTTGAAATCAAGACCAAAAAACAGACTTGAAAACTGGTTAAGGTTGAGCAAAGTATATATAAGCTTACTTTAATAATTACGTCTTTTACAGAACGAGACGTTTTACATTCAGTTAAACTTGACAAGAACAACTGAGACAAAATAGAAAATAAAGGCAATGCAAAAAGGCAATGCAAAATGACGAATTTCTTGGTCAGTAAATTGGCGTTTGTAAATGTTTTTGAATATTTTTTACGGCTTTTTAAAGTGAAAGTCTAGGTCTTTCTACAACAACATCTCTCAACAACACAAATTTAAGCTCATTTTTATAATCAGACTTGCTCGAATAGCTTAATAAACAGTCGAATATTTGGTGTAAATTTATATTTCATTCAATACTTAAATAAATTATCTGTAAAAATAAAATTATTAAATGAAAGTCTTCGTTGTTTTGAAGATGGGACCCCGCGATAGGAGGCGAATCTTTCTTGAACGAAAAACATACGATAGTTCGTGGTTAAAAACAACGTTTTACAACGTTAACCGAATTGCTAAAGATTTACAAAGCTAAATAAAGGATGAATATTTGTTGTAATATGCTCTTCATGTTATATTCACTCCAACAAAAAAGAAAAATTAAGCTTATCTACAGAAATAATAAAAGCTTTGAGGGAAAGTCTTTGATTTGTCGATTCGTCGAGAAAAAATTAAATGCTTGTCAAAAAATAATAAACGATTGTTTGCTAAACAACACACCTGAATTTTTTGGAGAACACTTCTTAATCCATCTTTGAATACATGAAAGTTTTTAAATTGTCTTTGGTCTATAACTTGTCCTTAAGAGCGATTTTTTTCTGTGCATTTGAGAGTCGCCTTAGCTAGTAGTTTTGCTTCAAATTCCTTTGTCTTTCACGCTCATTTTCTCTTTGTTCATTCGTGAAGTTTTGACTCAAATTCCTTTGTATTTCACGTTCATTTTCTCTTTTTTCATCCGTCAAGTTTTGCCTCATATTCCTTTTTCTTTCACGATCATGTTCTCCTTGTTTATAATCGAAGTCCCGCCTGGATTTGGGTCTCTATCTCTCTCTCTGCTTGCCGCTTTTCTTTGGTGAGTCCTTCCTCTTTGCCTTACATTTTCACGCCACCAGAGTTTTTCATTTTTCGAAAAAACTCTTTTACTTCTGGCCTTTCTTTCTTGGCTTCATTCTCCTCTGAGCTTTCTTTCGACATATCGATTTCAGAAAGGGGTTCCATCGTAAATAGATTAAATATAAATATAAGGTTGAATAAAAAATTTAGCTGTTATCTTTCGCTATTTCTATACGTGTGTAAGAGGTGTTTTACAAAAGTTTAATAGCCGGATTTACCTATATGTGTACCCGGATGTTGCAACGCGTCGACATTCCCGCCAAAAAAAAAATTTAACCAGCCAATCAGAATGCTTGTGTACACGCCCGGACGGACGCCGGACGGACGGACGGACGGACGGACGGACGGACGGACGGAAGACGGAAGTGACGTCAGCCAAGCCATGAAAAATCAACTCGATAGTTTACCATTTTTTCTTAGGTATGGTGCTCCGCTCGCGGGAGCTCCGCTATAATCGCTACTTTCTGTCTCTATTGTCACAATTATGTGATAAATCAGTTATATTTACCATATTGTATAATGTAATACAATATTTAATATTTATATATAATTAGCAGTATTATTATTATTATTATTTTATTTTATTTATTTATTTATTCTCGGATCATTAGCAGCTATGCTAGAGGCCTAGCAAGTGTCATTTAAAACCGAGGGTAGATAAAGTTTATCCATCTAACATGTTTGTTTCAGGTAGAGAGGATTTAGCATCTCTAGTTGGTGATCAACCAAAAGACATTCATACTCAGCACGGACCTCTTAATGTAAGTAGCTTAGTTAATTAGAGTTCTGTTTAGGGTTTGCCAAGGCAAGGGTCCAATATAACATGCTTGAGATGTTGACCATTGATCTTAATCGCTATTGCTAAAGGTACTTGTCTCCCCTAGAGATGACATGCCTGCATGTTAGTTGATAGTTGTGAGAGGAAATAGTACATACTCGATCGTATTATGCTCAAGTGTTGTCGAGCACTTTCATATGGTTTTTAGGCATCTACTATTCAGAATTAACAGCAATTTAGCCAAGTTGCCCGACCCACCTCTGTCAACCTGTCCTCTATCGTTTTAATCCATGTTTCTTTTAGAAAGTTGTTTTGAAGGAAGGCGAAAAAGATGATGGAATGGACTTCAATGAAGAGGTAATATATTAGACCAATAAAAGTATAAAAATGTCACTAATTTCCCTAAATTTAACCGTTTAAACTTTCTAGTAATTACCACTTACTTACCGTTCT
The DNA here is from genome assembly GCA_011057435.1 of Actinia equina. Taxonomy (NCBI): domain Eukaryota; kingdom Metazoa; phylum Cnidaria; class Anthozoa; order Actiniaria; family Actiniidae; genus Actinia; species Actinia equina. Next base: position 93,317 of record WHPX01001433.1, on the reverse strand, counting down.
GATCGAGACACGTTTATTGGCAGCAGACTAGCTACCGTCAATAAAAGAATACGTTAGAGTTCAGATAGATGTAAAATGTACTAAAGTGATTTGCTTGGTTGCTTGGTTGCCGTTACTGTCGATCGACCTATCACCACATGTTTCAATCGGTGCACAGCAATGACTCGTTGTTTTTGTAACTGTCTTGTATAGGTCATGCGGTTACGGTTTGGTAAAGATTTACGTGTCCAAGAAGTACGAAGACTGTTACAGTCGGCCAGACCAGTCCGAGTAAGCCTGGTGCAAAAACCAGAAGTCAGGTAACAACAGCAATGTTCCCTCTATATAGCAACGGGCAAATAGTTTAGTGTAGTGAGCTTGTACTCTAAACACAATTTCAAGTAGTTTTATAACATACTACAGCCTGTAGGGGAATCTCTAAAGTAAACTGGTAAGGCAATGATGTCGTCTCGTCGTCTCATATACGCCAATTGGAGTAAAGACTAGATAAAGTCTACAAAAGTAGATAAAGATGTAATTGTACATGCGATTTTCCACAACATAGTCACGTGATGTATACTGTATTCCCGAGGATATTTCGAGCATTCATGGACTTTACGCTGTTCGCCATAATTCATCGCAGAATAACTAAACGTAGACTTACGCTAAGAGATCCATGCAGTATTAATGGTTTTGGTTTCTGTATTATTTTACAGCGACCATGAGTTCATTCAAGAACAAGAAGCTAAACTGTTATTAATGTGTAAAAGAACCATGGCGCTACCTGTTGGAAGGTTAGGATTCTACCACACATTCAAATCTTTGTTCTAAACTAGTAATATAGAAACCATACTCCTCACTTTCATGCATGATCCTCACACAGACCAACCCTCCCCCAACAACACCACTGATACTATTTCCACGTAACATAAGACAATTCCCCCCTCCTCCTCCCCCAAAAAAAACTACCCGCGAGACCTGTCAGACCAGAATATTCCACTTTTACAATCAAAGACAAATCCTTTGAAGAATTCCACGTCTTGCACACATTCATCTCAATGTCAATTAAAATAAGGAATTCTTTTAAGAATTGAACTACAAGTAATCTGTTTAATAACAGGTTATTAATACAATTAGTTTAATGACGCTTTTGAACGTGGGATTCATCATCACAACTCTTTGCTTCAATTGTTGAATATGAAATTTGTTTTGAAGTAGTTTTTGTTGAATATTGTAAGCAATCAAGATGAGTATAAAAAGGATATGTTATGTTTAAGGCTATTATATGCTATTGTTATACAGGGGTATGTTTACTCTGGCCACCTCTCGTCCAGTTTTAACCGAGACTCTCCCCATTCCATCTCTGGATCTATCAGGGCGTCTCCCTCCAAGGTAAAGTAAACAATTTGACCTTGGATCAATCCATTGGTTATTCTTATCTGGCTTACCACGAGGTAATGTGACAAGAAAGCAAAACAAACTGGTATAAAAGCTTTGCATGAAAAAAATGGTTTAAGTGGGCACCGCGTGGCTTATCCAGCAATGGTAGGAACTCTTATTTACACAGCAACCAATCAGAAAGCTTTTTATACTTATCGCTATTTTGGATGAATAAGTTACTAAGGGGGGGGGGGGGGGGGGAAACGTCCATTGTTTCTCCACCAAGTTTTGTTTTTTATGTTTTTGGGCGTACTCGCTCGGAATGTCGCAAGTGGGTTAGCGTACGTGGGATAACGTGTAACTTCTTTTTTCATATTTTTGTTTTGTAAAGAAATACGACAGTTGGCTTAGATCATGTGGATACTCCAGCAGATATGAAGGTGTGGCCACAGTTCCATAATGGTGTAGCTGCTGGGCTTAGGATTGCTCCAGGAATATCTCAAGTAAGAAAATACCTTCAATTAGGGGATGGAGGAAAATGAGAAAAAAGATATTTTATCATAGTGTTCTCTCTTAATTCTTTTTTACCTTTTTTCGTTTCTCCTGCCTTTCCTTTCTTTCTTTTCTTTTCCCCTCCTATTTTTGCCTTTCCTTATTTTCCTTTTTTTTTCACTTATCTTTATATTTTATACCAATGATTGGTTGTTTTCAGATCGACAGTGCATGGATATTGTACAACAAACCCAAGGATAACCAGTTAACAAACGAACACGCTGGTTTTTTGATGGCTCTTGGTCTCAATGGTCACCTAACAAATCTAGCACACATGAATCTACACGACTATCTCAGCAAGGTACTAATACTCTAATAATATCGGAACTTACATATTTGCAAATTTTGCAATTTTCTTTAACAGTACTAATAAAAAAAGTCCGCAATTTTCTTGATGCCGTATTAAATTAATTTAAAATTATATCATATACCAGTAAAAGAAAGTTCGCAATTTAACAATGATCAACTTCCATTTACTAGTATATGATAAGATACGGCATCAGAATTCGCAAATTATGAAAGTTGATAAAATTGCAAACTTTTTTTTTACTAGCATATGATGTAATTTTTAAAACATTTAATACGGCATCAAGAAAATTGCGAACTTTTTTTTATTAGTACTGTTAAAGAAAATTTGTTAATTCCTGCTTGGGTGATGTATTCGTAGTTACGTCTCCCAGGTTATGAACCAGTTGTTCTAGATTACATTGACATAGTCTTTTTCGGGTGATGTATTCGTAGTTACACCTCCCAGGTTATGAACCAGTTGTTCTATATTACATTGACATAGTCTTTTTCGGGTGATGTATTCGTAGTTACGCCTCCCAGGTTATGAACCAGTTGTTCTATATTACATTGACATAGTCTTTCTTGGGTGATGTATTCGTAGTTACGCCTCCCAGGATATGAACCAGTTGTTCTATATTACGCTGTTGTGAGACCATTATACAGCTATTGCACATAGTTCATGAAAAAAGTGTTGCTAGATTTCTTGTATACACTGGATTATACTGTCTTGTTCTTGCAGGGACATGAACTTACGACAGTTGGGACTTTAATCGGTATTGCTGCTTCAAAGTGAGTGAAAAAGATGATTTCAAGAGTTAACGATTGTACGATAGGGTGATATAATGATAGTGGTGGTGAAGGTGACGGTGACGGTGACTCTGATGGTGACAGTGACGACGACAGTGGTGGTATTGGTGGTGACAATGAATGTAATGGTGATAGTGACGTTGGCGGTGATGGGGATGGTGGTGATAACAATGACAAAAATTACCAAAACAACACAGCAATGAGAACAAGAGCAAGTTCATTCGGTCAACATGTTTCATCATATTATCGTAAGTCATATCAGCTATAACAGAAGAAGATGAGTGCATAGTGATTATGAACAGTGTTGTTAGTTTGTGTGGCAGCAAGATCGTTCTTATTGAAGGTAATAAAAACTCTTACCTTTTTAAACCATACATTACGTACATGTAGAAGCGAAACAAATAGAAAAGAAATGAGGTGAACTTGTGAACAAGCATTTGTTGGTATTTCTACGTGATCCTACTAAATGTAGTCACATCGTGTACACTGGCCTTTAGTATTGTGAGCACACACTCTATAATTGTGAATCCATTGAGTTACAACTGTTGTTTATATGCCCTGTTATGTTAGGCGTGGTACCATGGACCTGTCAACTACTAAAGTGCTCAGTATACATGTAGATGCCCTACTACCCCCTACCTCTGCTGAACTAGATGTACCTCACTCGGCACAAGTAGCTGGTGTTCTGGGAATCGGATTCGTTTACCAGGAAACAGCTCACAGACGAATGGCTGAGGTCCTGCTCTCTGAAATTGGGCGTCCGGCAGGTCCAGAGATGGAGAATGCAGTTAACAGAGAGTCTTACTCGCTATCAGCTGGCTTGGCGTTAGGGCTAGTCATGTTACAGGTAATAGAACCCCCTCAATCTATACCGTGATCCTTAGCAAACCCTTGTCCATTTTCTCTATCTGCTGGCCCGGCTGTGAAGTTGCCTTTTTTCTGTCATATAGTTTAAAACTTATTATGTTTTGTGTTAGCATGGTAACGAGGCTCTTGGGGTAGCAGACCTAAAGATGGCTGATCAGTTGTACCACTACATGGTGGGAGGACAGAAAAAGCCTCAGGTAATTAGTTCTAAAAGAAATAGGACTACATTTAATTAACCTATAAAATTAATTCCATACGAAGATCAAATAACTTATGAATTCAAAAAATTAAATGAAAAACTGTAAGTTGAAGTTCGGTTAGAATACTATCAGTCACGTGGCATCTGTGGGTTGGGGGGGGGGGTGCGGTGGGGGGGGGGGGACGGGGGACTGGTAGAATAGAGGACAAATACACAAATACGATAAAACCTTTTTCCATTCTTGAAAAGAAACTGAATACGTAATATTCAGATTGGTTTTTCTAATCTCATGATTCTGTTTGTTTTGATAGGCAGGAACACAGAAAGAAAAGTTTAAAACTACGAGCTATCTAATCAAGGTAGGGCATACCATTATTTAATGAAAACATTTCTATCTATAAGATAATATTGTGTATTGTGAATCCAGGAAGGTGATACGGTCAATACTGATGTTACTGCACCTGGTGCTACCCTTGCACTCGGTCTCATGTATATGAAGACCAATAACAGGTATGGCCAAGTTTTGTTTTCTTACCACTACAGTATCTCAACTTTATCGAGCACAAGCCAACTTTACGAAAAGAGTTACTTTTAAACTTTTTTTTCAATACAATTTATATTTTTTCAGTGCAATAGCGTCGTGGCTTAGTGCTCCTGATACACAGTTCCTACTGGACTCTGTTCGGCCAGACTTTCTTCTTCTCAGGGTAAGGCTAGTTTTCTCTCTTTAAATAAGTAGTTCTGACCATGTTCGATGATACTAGTATTAGGATAGTGTGGCTGAACTGACTGAAGAATGCAAGGCGAGTACCTATTGCTTGCTGCGGTGGTAATGTAAGTTGTTGCAACGTAACTACACTCGCATTTGGATGGATTGGGAAACCATTTCAGTGTTACGGCATACCATACCATCCCTCCGTCCCCCAGTCAGGAGATTGATCTGTTATCTATTTACACGAAGGTTTACGCACATCTCTGTCCACATATGCACTTTTTTGATCAATGTAATGTCAAATGCAAAGGTCTGTTTCCCCCAGATCAACGGTAGACAGAAATTGTTAATGTAGAAATATCGACTTCAGAGGGTCTAAATGTGCAAACTATATCCTCTAATACCATTAGAAGACTAATGTGTTTTTTTCTCTTGTAGCTTCTTAGTCGTGGCCTTATCATGTGGGATTCTATAGTACCATCAATCGAGTGGGTGGACACTCATATACCTGCTGTAAGAATAATTGCTCATGCTATTCAAATAGATATGTGAAATGTTTTTCTTTTCAAACCTTTAGGAAAACGAGTTTTTCTTTAGAGATACTAAATGTAGATTATAATCAGAAGTAACACTAAAAGACTGATAATAATTAATGTTTTTTTCCTTGTGTAATGCAATTGTAAGCATGTGTTGCATGTTGCTCACCAGTAACGTTACTTTTTCCTCACAGATAGTTAAAAACTACGCCTTCTGCTCGAATATTGAAGCTCAAAAACTCGAGAAATTAGACATAGATCTTCAGACTTTGAGGTAATGTTTGTCATAGCATTCGATTTTTTCAAGATTTGCTTCAACAGAAATAATTCGCACGTTAGAGCAATTGAGAAAATAAAAGTTTTCACAGTTACATTGCAAAGCGCCTAGCCGTAGCCACCCAACGTATTCTTTTTACCTAGCCATTTTTTGAGTCTTTGTTGCATAGAATACTAAATAATTTTGAATATTTGCAGTCACGCTTATTGAGTCCACGTGCAAATGTACAAATTCTCGCTGTGTGATTGGCTAACTAGTAAAAAAAAGTAAGCTGGCCACGGTTATGCGCGTCGTATTAGAGCAGTTTTCGCATGACTGTGAAAAGCTCACGGTACGAACACGTTCTTGACACGGCTAGGGATACGTCTCACTCTCCATCCAATCAAATACCCAGAACACGGCGCGGACACGGTCACGCCAAAGTCAAGGCACTTTCAGACCAATCACATTGCGCGAATAAAAAAATCAGCCAATTAAAATTCTAGAAAACATCACGGGCACTGCACGGCACTGAGCTTTTCACAGTCATACGAAAACTGCACTATAGTACTAAGAGGATATTGCTGCTGTTGCTGCATTACTTTTCATCGTTCACCGACACTGTTTGCTTAAAAGTTTGTACTAGCCTTTAGGTTCGGTTTACAAGCTCAAAAAAGACTCACAGTATCGTACTGTTTCTAATCAACTGTATACATTACTCTCACAGTGCACTTGAGTCCCCCCCCCCCTCCCCCCCCCCTCCTTGAGGAATAATTTTACTAAACCTGTTGATATGGCGGAAAACACGTCCTTTGACCAAGAACTCGCTACGCCTCTCAAACCTCCCACATGTGCTTGCTCTCTTCCGTGGCTTTTCTCCTCCCAACTGGGTTGTCCTTTCGCCACGAGATTAGCTCCCATTCTCATATATAAAAGAGACTAGTGACAGTAGGGATTAAGTTATAATAACTTTATTTAATGACTTTATTTAAAGAGGATACACTCAATTGAAGAATCGTTGTCGGGTTCAGAAACATAGAACATAAAAGCTGAGACCGAAATGGCACATGGGAAATGACATAAATATATTATATTTTATTCATTTGTGCCATTCATGCTGTCGGTTTAGAATGCCAAAGACATATTAAAAACAGTGGATGATGCCACGGGTCGCCGGTCACAGCATCCATCTAATACTTCCCATGTGCCATTTCGGTCTCAGCTTCTATGTTCTATGTTTCTGAACCCGACAATGATTATTCAATTGAGTGTATACGCTTAATAGTGTAAATACACTAACAAACTTGTGGTCCTCTTAGTTACAATATGAATAGATACTATAAAAATGTATATATATAGATGCTAGAACTAATAAAACTGTAAAATAAAAACCTAAAAAATATATATATATACATTACATATTCAACACTTATGATAAATAAGATAAACAAAAAACAGCAGATAGTTCTAATTGTTTGGTTCAACAGTCAAGCCAATGCTAACATCATCGCTGGTTGCTGTCTCGCCATGGGAATGAGGTTCGCCGGTTCAGCCAATCAGCAAGCTTTTAATTGTTTGGTACGTCAATCATTCATACTACAACAGTTTACTAAGGTGTTGTAATCTTGACTCAGCTAATTGACTCTTGATTCGACTCTTTTAGATGCACTACATCAAATATTTCAAGAACTTGTTGTCTTCATCTGTGGTTGACCAGGTAAGCCTAGGAAAGTCAAATTCATCTTCACAGTCTCGAAAATGTGCTCTAGTTTGATGACATGAACTATACGTTGGTCCACAGGCAGGCAAGCCCACTTTAGAGACATGTATGGATGTCAGTCTGTTAGCATTATCTTTGGTATGTATACAAGTTCACGTCCAAATCAGATCACCATCACCTAGACATGACCCATGATACTTCTAGAAATGGTTGATAACAGAAATTAATTTGTCGAAGTAAATGTAAAAAATGATGAAGAAGAAGATAAACTTGTATATTAACTTATTTTAAAAAAAAAACAAGTAAAAATCCACCCGGTCAAGTCTAGTAATGTTTATAGTAATTCCTTTTATTGTCCAAATATAAAGTTCTCTAATTCGTACAATACCGCTGAGTTCCTTGATTACAGACTCATTTGCTCAGGGGTAGCCTCATTTCAGTGTTTAAATATTCACAAATACCAACGGTGAGGAAAGAATGCAAGACTTCGATAATACAAACACTTTGAAATTCCACGGACCTTGACTGGAACACATGAATATTCTTCACAACATCGAGGCTAACCCTGAGCCTCAGATTACTCAAACTATTCATTCGAATGATTATGTAAATGATGCGCTCAGTAAACTTTCTTATGCGATTTTTGTTGCTATCATTTGCAGGTCATGGCTGGAACTGGAAATCTTGATGTACTGCGTATTGCTCGTCAGCTTCGTAAGCGTCATTCAGCTGATGTATCTTATGGTAGTCACATGGCTATCCATATGGCTATTGGTCTGTTGTTTCTTGGAGGGGGGAGGTATGTATCTTATGGTAGTCACATGGCTATCCATATGGCTATTGGTCTGTTGTTCCTTGGAGGGGGGAGGTATGTATCTTATGGTAGTCACATGGCTATCCATATGGCTATTGGTCTGTTGTTCCTTGGAGGGGGGATCACATGGCTATCCATATTGCTATTGGTCTTTGGTTTCTTGGAGGGGGGAGGTATGTATCATATGGTAGTCACATGGCTATCCATCATGATATGACAACAATGACACCATTTTTTAAGGCACCGATAAATTTGCCTATTTCAGGTACACGTTAAGCTCATCTGGTCCTGCTATTGCTGCTCTGGTATGTGCTCTGTATCCAAAGTTTCCCATATCAAGTACTGACAACAGGTTCGTAGATTTTAAGCATGGTTATATTAATTGCATTTTCTTTTTTACTCGGTCGTAACGTTTTCTCATTTCAGACCACGTTTCATCCCCTTGGGAATAATACATTTTTACGTTTGAGGGACATTAGTATTAGCTATTCCCACGTGTAACTTGTAAACAAAGAAATTATCGTTGAGAATAATGAAACAGGGTTCATATATTACGCCCAAGCTAGACAGGTCCAATTATGTCACAGGGTGTCTGTATCTGTATAGGCATGTGCTATAGATAGTGCAATTTTCGTATGACTGTAAAGAGCTGAGTGCCGTGCCGTAACCGTGATGTTTTCTAGAATTTTAATTGGGTGATTTTTTTCTCGCACAATGTGTTTGGTCTGAAAGTGGCGTGACTTTGGCGTGACCATGTCCGCGCCGTGTTTATGCCTTGTTCTGGGTATTTGATTGGATGGAGAGTGAATTTTTGAGCAATGTGATTGGTCTGGCGTATCCCTAGCCGTGTCGAGAACGTGTTCGTGCCGTGAGCTTTTCACAGTCATGTGAAAACTGCTCTATATCCTTCTATCAATTACCACTGACTACACATTTCCTGTGTGTATTTGCCTCCACGTGCAGACATCCCATCTCTGCGTCTCCTTTCTGTATTTGTGCATTGCAATAGAGAAATCCATGATTCCACGACATTATCTATCGTTCATTATCAGGTATCACCTTCAAGCATTTCGTCACCTGTATGTACTTGCTGCTGAACCTCGTGTTATTGTAACAAGAGAATTCGATAGTAAGGGTGCTTGTTACGTACCTATAAACGTTACACTCAAGGTAAATTGTCTAACAATGTGCAAAACCGTACAATGCATATGAAAATTTGCGTGAAATTGTGATGATTAGAGACCTCCTCTTGGCTTAAGCACAACGTTTTTGCTAGTTACCGCAAACCTCAAACTGCAGCTTGACGTCAGGAATTACTGTCCAGACTGTCTCTCTGTATTGTACCTCTAACAGACCATTCGTTATTGTATAGAGTACTGTCCATTACCCAGAGACTGTCTCTCTGTATTGTACCTCTAACTAACAGACCATTCGTTATCGTATAGAGTACTGTCCATTACCCAGAGACTGTCTCTCTGTATTGTACCTCTAACTAACAGACCATTCGTTATCGTATAGAGTACTGTCCATTACCCAGAGACTGTCTCTCTGTATTGTACCTCTAACTAACAGACCATTCGTTATTGTATAGAGTACTGACCATTACCCAGAGACTGTCTCTCTGTATTGTACCTCTAACTAACAGACCATTCGTTATTGTATAGAGTACTGTCCATTACCCAGAGACTGTCTCTCTGTATCGTACCTCTAACTAACAGACCATTCGTTATTGTATAGAGTACTGTCCATTAACCAGAGACTGTCTGTCTGTATTGTACCTCTAACAGACCATTCGTTATTGTATAGAGTGCTGTCCATTACCCAGAGACTTTTTCTCTGTATTGTACCTCTAACTAACAGACCATTCGTTATTGTATAGAGTACTGACCATTACCCAGAGACTGTCTCTCTGTATTGTACTTCTAACTAACAGACCATTCGTTATCGTATAGAGTACTGACCATTACCCAGAGACTGTCTCTCTGTATTGTACTTTTAACTAACAGACCATTCGTTATTGTATAGAGTACTGTCCATTACCCAGAGACTGTTTCTCTGTATTGTACTTTTAACTAACAGACCATTCGTTATTGTATAGAGTACTGACCATTACCCAGAGACTGTCTCTCTGTATTGTACCTCTAACTAACAGACCATTCGTTATTGTATAGAGTACTGACCATTACCCAGAGACTGTCTCTCTGTATTGTACCTCTAACTAACAGACCATTCGTTATTGTATAGAGTACTGACCATTACCCAGAGACTGTTCTTAGCATGGCGTCTCCCTGTATTATACCTGAGCTCCATCTCATTAAAAAGGTACTTTTTTAAACATTTATCAAGTGGGGCTTTCATTGTTGCATTATCAAATTGCTGTATTAAACTGTCTTTGCATTTCTGCTGTGTTGTTTAGATCTCTGTCGTTGGTCCTCGGTATCTTCCTATTGACGTGGACATTGAACACAGCCGTCATAACAACAAGTATGTACTAAGCAACTCTAATACCGAGAAACCCTCAAGTTTATCGAGTCCTGAAACAATTAGTCTGATCTATCTCATTGGAAAAATGGCATAAATAGTATAAAATGTTGGCATGTTTTCCTGGCTAAAAAAACTATTTCCAGCAGCTTTTTGTGCTTGCCGTGCTTGGCGCGTAACACTGTCAAATACAAAGTTTCTAGGGACCACTAGATGATTAAGCCAAGCTACTGACATCACTGCTAATCCTAGATTCGATCTTTGATGAAAACATGTCTTATTCAAACCTGGGCCAGTTTCCACGGTATTTTCCCGACTAGTCTACATTAAACATTGATGTTATGTCTTGCAATAAAAAAAAGTATTTTTGTAACCTTCATTCTCTACCAGGACCCTCTTGTCCAAGATTAGTACTGTGTTGGTTAAAAGACGAGCCGGTTATTTATCATATACTGATGACCCAAAGGTAAGGTACCCAGTTGACCATTCCGAACAAGAGGCTATACAGCTGGCTTCATGATATACCTTTCTCACGCAGCAACCATGTTTATTCCCATGCGACTTTAAGAAGCTTTCTTTTCTGCTCGTTCAAACCCATCCCGAAATGGTTGAATGCGAGGCTAGCCGGGCAAAAACTATTGTTATATTTCAAAAAGCCCTAGCAATGTACTTATACTGTATTACAAACGAATTTATGTGGAATTATACATACTGTAATAATATCTATAGTCATTTTTGTAGTTAACTAATCAATTTTTGCCTGTGAGTTCTTGCTGCTCTACTTTGTCTCTGTACGCGCTTTGGAGCCAATCCGACGAGTTTTAACCTTCTTATGCGCCTACCAATAAAAATAATAATGAACGAACGAACGATGGAAGTGCGAATGAATGAACGAACAAATCAATGAATAATTCAAAATGAACTAGGAAGTAGTGAGACTGTATCTTGTTCATGCACGACGATCCGATACAAAGATACACTTCTCGTTTTATTACGATAAATGTGACAATGACTGTGTTTTGTATCGTATACAGGGATACAGGAATCTTCTGGCCAGAACATTTCCTGAACAGTCCGACAAGGTCAGTTGGAGTATTTCTATCATCACTATGCACTCGTCTTATTACACACGGTTGTCCCTTCAAGAGTAAAGTTTCCAATATCAAAGTGCATTGGATATTATATGTTAAGGCCGATTTAGACGTTACGATTTTCGCCTACAACTATCGTATACAACACGCTTGCGTCTGTCGTAGGCGAGTTGTAGGCTTGATTTACACGCTACGACTCGAGTTGTAGGATGGCGCGAGGGTGTTGTATACGATAGTTGTAGGCGAAAATTGTACCGTCTAAACCGGCCTTTAGCAAACAACAACGATTGCAATTCAGTGATAATAAAGACATTGCACCAAGGTATTTAAGGAAAAAAGTGTTTTTGTTATTGTTCTTGTTGTAAATAAAAGTTAACAAGCGACAGAAGGATACAGAAGTGAGCTCTAATTATTTTTGATTGTTATCTTAATCGATTGTTTGTTTCGTAGACCGAGGTCATTCGCTCGTTCTCATCAGAACCTCAGATGGTTGCTCTTGCGGGGTTATTTTGCGAGAAGCTGTCTGTCTCTGATAAGGTAGGGTCCTTCATTATGATGCTATTGAATATTTGTTGTCAAACTTAGTGACATCAAGAAGCCATGATATGAGACTTGTAGTTGGAGTGTATTCTACTAACAACGCCCTACCCTGTTCCCCTTTATCTTCATCCCACTATTTGATAGTCGTACAACGTAATAAAGATATGCATGACAACTATAAGAATGTCGTAGTATTTGATAGTCGTACAACGTAAATAAAAATATGCATGACAACTAAGAATGTCGTAGTATTTGATAGTCGTACAACGTAAATAAAAATATGCATAACAACTAAGAATGTCGTAGTATTTGATAGTCGTACAACAATAGAAATATGCATAACAACTAAGAATGTCGTAGTATTTGATAGTCGTACAACAATAGAAATATGCATGGCAACTAGTAAGCATGTCGTGGTAGCGGTAGGGCGTCCGCCTTATCTCTGGAATCTAGAATTTGATTCTTGGTCTCGCCTTCACGTAATATGTCAGTGGAGGTAGTTAGGCTAAAGTTAAACGTCAAAACTCACATGAGCCGAACATCAAAAAAGATCGAGTTGTTATCCTTCGTTTCATTTAGCTCATGTGAAGCTTGACGTCTGACCGGAGCCTTGGTCTATCCCTCGATACATTACGTAAGGTTTTTCTCCGGCTTTCTTCTCTGCAAAACTTAACACGCTAAAGACATGTCAAAATGCTATTCAATCTTACAGTAAAACGAACGTTCTATCTTCTTCAAGTAAAGAATTAACAATGTTTAACATTTTACTTTGAAGGAAAAGGACATGTCTGCCTTTATTGCATCTATCTTGTACGAGTGCATAACAGAAGAAAAACCGAATGCAATCAAACTCTACCTCTCAATGAACAAGGTACATTGCCTCTCAGGGCCGTAGCTACAAATGTCTGATTGGTCCGGATTTCGAGGTCCTTTGGTTTTTCTTACATTTTAATAATATTTTTCTTATAATTTTTCACCGAAAGTTGGTCCGATTGAAACCGGACCAACCGTATAGTACCGGTTGCTACGGCCCTGCCTCTCCTAACGCCAGTTTTCTTATCGAATTTCCACTTTTATAAGTAACATCTTTTCGTTATACATCACTTTTCTTATACATCCCTCCTATCTCACTCTATTCTACCCTACCCCTTCCCACCCCATCCAATCCTATCCCATCTCATTCTACCCCATCCCATCCTATCCCATCGCATTCTACCCCATCCCATCCTATCCCATCGCATTCTATCCCATCCTATCCTATCCCATCACATTCTACCCCATCCCATCCTAACCCGTCCCATCCTATCCCATTTTATCTTATCCCATCCCATCCTATCCCATCGTATCTTATCCCATCCTATCCCATCTCATTCTGCCCCATCCCATCATATCCCATCGTATCTTATCCCATCCCATCCTATCCCATCGTATCTTATCCCATCCCATCCTATCCCATCTCATTCTACCCCATCTCATCCTATCCCATCTCATCGCATACTATCATGTCATATATCATGAAGAGAAAAAAACTGAACGCGCGTGCGTGCTGTGTGCAGTCGTAAAGCACGCGGAGATCGGCAAAACACAGGAGAAGTGTTACGAAATAAACAAATCGTCCTTGTTTACGAGGATAGCACTTAATAGCCAGTGGCTGCCTAACCTGTGGCCCTTTTACACGATCAAATATGAGATCTAGAAGTTCATTGTTGCGAAGGGAGGAAAACAATCTTATCCCATTCCATTCCATCCAATCGCTCCATCCCACCCTAAACTACCCTAATTAAAATCTACCCTACCACATTCACACCAATCTATTAATGTTATATTTTGGTTGTCCCAGGCTGTGGAAGATATTAACCATCTAGACCCTATTGAACTGTGGGAAGTCAAGCTTGCATTGACCTTTTACTTGCAAGCATTTAAGAGAATATGTCACTGCACAGGTTCACGTCTCAAGGTATACGGAGTCATATGACTTGATCATTTTAGTCACAAATCTTATAGTAAATTTATCGTAGATATGATCGTGTAGTTAAATTTTCGATTTTTTTCGAACTCAAGTAAATCTTTCTCCATGCAGCCTTTGTTGAGCCTGGATTTTCTGACGCAGTGCAAAGTCTTTGTAGACAATGCTTTGGACGAATCGATTACCAAAAGTAAGTAGATTTTTAGTAAAGTTTCATCTATAACAGTGAGCTTTAGCTATAGCAGGTAGCAATGTGGAGATCAGATGTCTTCAAGAGACCATGGTCTGTTGGTCTCAGAATCTACCCTACTACATTCAAGAGACCATGGTCTGTTAGTCTCAGAATCTACCCTACCACATTCAAGAGACCATGGTCTGTTGGTCTGAGAATCCACCCTACCACATTCAAGAAACCATGGTCTCTTGATTTATGAGACCAACAAACAACTCTAGATCAGCTAACAGACTGTACATCGGTAATGACTCATCTAATGACACGATCAACTCTTTTATTTCTGACGGCAGTCTTCCAGCTACTGCCAACAATCTTATCATCAACACTCCTCGTACCTCTCATGTTTACTTTTTACCTAAAATTCACAAACCCAATAATCCTGGCCGTCCTATTGTATCAGCTTGTAGTTGTCCCACCGAACTTATTTCTAGCTTTCTTGACTCTCTTATGTCACCCATCGTTCAGACTCTACCCACCTACATTAAAGATACTAATCACGCCCTCAGGATTTTTAATGACTTTCAATTTCAAAATTCTCAATCTAAGTTTTTATTTACCATGGATGTCAAATCTTTATACACCGTCATTCCTAATGATGAAGGTCTCAATGCTCTCAAACATTTTTTTGATCGACGCACCGCTTTAGAACCTAGCACTCCTACTCTATTGCGTTTAGCTGAACTTGTTCTCACCCTTAATTGTTTTTCCTTTGACAACCGTTTTTTTCGACAGATCAACGGTGTAGCTATGGGCACCAAAATGGGACCTAGCTATGCTAATTTATTTGTTGGCTACATCGAGCAACAAATTTTTGATCTCTACCCAGGCATTAAACCTGAATTTTTTGGTCGCTACATTGATGATTGTATTGGCGCTGCTTCTTGTTCAAAACAAGACTTAGATTCTTTTATTCTCTATGTCAATTCGTTTCACCCAGCTCTTGAATTCACTTGGGACATTAGTGAAACTTCTGTCACATTTCTTGACATTTCTGTGAGTATTTCTGCTAATCATCTTAATACCACCATTCATTATAAACCCACAGACTCTCATTCATATTTACTTTATTCCTCCTCACACCCTAAACACACTCTCAATTCTATTCCTTTTTCGCAATTTTTACGTTTGCGCCGTCTTTGCAGTGACGACACTGATTTTTCTCACAAATGTCAAGAAATGCGTTCCTTCTTTCTTAATCGTGGTTACCCCATTACCATCATCGAGCGTGCTATGCTTAAAGCCTCTTCCATAGATCGTAACACTGCTCTCACCCCTAAATCACGCAATTCTAACCTTAACCGCATTCCATTCACCATCACTTACCATCCTATTAACAACTCTATCAAACCTGTTATTAATCGTAACTTCAATTTACTCAATTCTGATCCAACCACGTCTAACATTTTCAAAGAACGCCCTCTTTTTTCGTTCAAAAGGGATCGCAATTTACGTTCTTTCTTAGTTAAAGGTGTACTTCCTTCTAATAATGAACCCGGTACTTTTCGCTGCTCTCGCAAACGTTGCTACACTTGCCCTTTTGTTGCTTCATATACTTCTATTAAAGGTCCCAAATCCACCTTTAATATTACTGATCATTTTGATTGTAC
Source organism: Actinia equina (assembly GCA_011057435.1). Lineage (NCBI taxonomy): Eukaryota > Metazoa > Cnidaria > Anthozoa > Actiniaria > Actiniidae > Actinia > Actinia equina. Next base: position 77,287 of record WHPX01001433.1, on the reverse strand, counting down.
TTCTTCTAACGTCATCTACTGTATTCAATGTTCAAGCTGCAACATGCTCTATGTTGGAGAAACTGGCCGCCGATTAGGTGATCGTTTTAGAGACCACCTTTACGACATTCGAAAGAAAGATTTAAATAAACCAGTTGCTCGGCACTTCAATTCTACTAATCACTCTGAGCTTAATGCTATTGTTTTTGGTCTTTGTTTAACCCACGGCAGCAACCATCATCGCAAAACAAAAGAAATGCGTGTTATTCATTCACTTGGCACCGTTAATCCCCACGGGATGAACGAACGCTTCGCCTACATTTAAGTTGTTTTGTTTTGTTGTTTTTTTCTTTTCTTTTCCCTTTTTTCTCACCTATTGTTGCTTTCTATCCTTTTGTTTTCTTTTTGTTTTATGGCTTGTTTTCTTCTTATTGGTTTGTTTTCTCTATCCTCTACTATATAAACATCTCTCTCACTCTTACTTTCTATTGACTCCGACGAAGGACTAACGTCCGAAACGTCAGTTTTCTATTTTCACTACGGTGTTAAACTTATAAATCTACGATAATGAACATATGCACAAGGTAGTAACTGAACAAAGTCACCCTCTACCGACTACATTCCATGCCACGAAACCCCGACTACACACCCTGTGATATCCTACTGGGATTTTCCAAACACAATCTTCGTTGACTCCAAATCCGGACTACCATCAAACACAATCGTATCAGTGATTAAATATTCACAATTACCAACGGTAAAGTAAAGAATGCACAACTTCAACAATACGAACCTTTGAAACTCGACGGACCTTGACTGGAACACGTGAATATTCTGCACAAACGCAAGGCTAACTCTGTGCAAATGAGTCTGTAATTAAGAAACACAGCGGTAATTTGGAATTCGAAACGGGTCTGTTTAGAGGAAATATTTCCCAGATGGCATATATTGCTTTCCCCTTAAACAGCCCCAAAATGCAGTGCAATGCTAACTTGACACAGTTTTCCCCCAACCTAAACTGTTCAATTTCTTTCAGCATCAACGTCACTACTTACTTGTTTAACATCACGTGATCACTATCAGAAGTTCTGTGCTGAGTTAGCAGGGTTCGGTGTTCATCATGGGCTTCCTTTGCCATATCAACTACCAAAAGACTTACACGGTAAACCATCCTATATAACATAAAATATATCTATGTCAGCGGTATTGAGATAATTTTTGCTCAACGAGTAAAGATCTAGAGTTCTGATTATATGGATGGACGAGACTACCTTCCTTCTTTCAGTCCAGGTAGACTCTTCATGGGGTGTTGCGTGATCATTGTGGTTAACTTTTATTCAAAATCATTGTTGTTGTTGTTCGCTTCGTTTTTTGTTTTTGTTTTCACGGTATACCTATCTTTCACCAGTGGAAGATACCATAACTTTCACACGTGAAGATATCGGTGTTGACATAGTAACGTATTTTTCAACCAATCAAATTTAGCTTTCAAACTTGTCAAAGAATCTGCTTGCTATTTTAATAAAGAATTTTTGAGCTTTTGTTTTATTTAAGTTTTATCGATATCTATATAATAAACAGAACATTACGTGGCACACATTACATGGTAATATCCTCTATTTAATAAACCCAAACCAAAATCCCCAAACCAAACATCATTCCTATCAGCACACGTTTAGAGTTTCCCGCCATAACCACAGGAATCCCGCATAAATTAATAAAATTTCGGTGCGGAGATACGAGGTACAAAACAGGAGCTTAATATTAAAAGATTAACTGCCAAATCAATGGAAATCATTTTAATTATCTCTCACCGAAAAAAAGGAGAAGAAGTAGAAAAGTGTACGATTTTTAGCCATTTTAGTCAAACTGTTTAATTGCTGTGTTTTCACTTGGACAATTTAAACTAGCTTAAATATAAGGCAAAGTTAAGTACCTAGATGGTTTAAGTTGTCCTACCAAATAAATGGGCCAATCACAGTGTTATTCTTGAAAAGTGGTTGTCGGATTAAAACACCTCCAGAAGTTTTTAGCATGTTAACGATTTCTAGTGAAAACACAGCCAAAATGTAATGCAGTCGGTTCCTTTGCCGGTTCGCAGACTGTGCATTGTCTACTTTATACCGTACGTAGATTCCCATTACTTTACATATTCATCTATTTCCAGGTGTACAATCTCTGCCTACTATTGAAGGACTGACATCTTGTGATGTTCCTCTATCGGTCTCAGCACTGGTTAGATTACGAACACGATGATAATATCTAAAGACATAAACACTAAATGACTCACCCACCCTACCCTAGTCAATGTACATTTGTACATGAAAGGTCATGAGTACGAATCAAAAGAGACATGCGTACAATGATTAGTATTTCGCGCCATTTTTGATCGAGTGTTTCAAGATGGCTGACCCTCTGAGGAAGCAAATCCTGTCGATATTCAGATTAAATGGCCTCTCGCTGAAAAGTGAAGCTACAAAATTCCTCAGGGATGTCCTCTCTCCTTTATCTGAACCTGAAGTAGACGAATGGTTGGAGAAAATAGTGGAAACCGTTCAAAGTCAGCCTTTAGGTTCGTCACTGGTTGATCGAGACACGATTGAAACGGCGGTACAAGAATGTAGTAAGGATCCATCAGAAGACAGCGATAAAGCATTCTGTGTCATCGATGCCTTCAACACGCCGAAATTCTCGTTCAGTGTGGATAGGAAAAAGTTTTTCACTGTATCAGACAAAGCATCGCTTCATCCTGTAACTGATATCAAATCTATGTTGTTCGCTGAACGATACACAGTAATATATCAAAGGACCTCAAGACATGAGTTATTCTCCAACGTGGCCGAGTTAGAAGCAGTGAAACAGAATCAGAACTCAGAAAGATTTGATTTAAAAACCGTGGAATTCTTGATCGGCAGTACAGGGTGTTTGAAACAAATCATTGTACTTGGAATGTTGAGTCAAATCAAAGAGGGCAAATTTTACTTAGAGGACCCCACAGGGGCAGTGGAGTTGGATATGAGCCAAGCAAAGTTCCATACAGGACTCTATACAGAAAGTTGTTTTGTTTTAGCTGAGGGTACATATGATGATGATATATTTCATGTTGCTGCCATGGGGTTCCCACCTGCCGAGCCTAGTAAGATTACTAGGAAACAGTTTGGGAGTATTAACTTCTTTGGAGGGCCATCCCAAACTTGTGCCAAAGCATCCAGCAAGCTGAAAGACATGGAGAAAGAAAATACTGATGCTATGTTTGTGATTTTGTCTGATGTATTCCTTGATCAACCAAGAGTCATGGACAAGCTACGTACCATGTTCACTGGGTATTCTACAATGCCCCCATCCTTGTTCATTCTCTGTGGGAATTTTAATTCCCAGCCTTATGGGCCTAAGCAGTATAAAGCAATGAAAGAATCATTCCAAGCATTTGCTAGTTTGGTGTCAGAATTCCCATCCTTACTTGAATCAACTCGATTTGTGTTTGTTCCTGGACCTCAAGATCCTGGACCAGGAAATGTCATTCCTAGACCTCCGATTCCAGAAAGCCTAGTTAAAACTGTTACTGAGAAGATTCCACTGGCCTCATTTACGTCAAATCCTTGCAGGATACAGTACTGTACACAAGAGATTATAATCTTCCGTGAAGACCTTATAAATAAGATGTGTCGCAATGCAATTCACATACCAACAGACCCTAAAGACATTCCTAATGAGTTACTCAAGACTATCCTTGCTCAGGCCCACTTGTGTCCTCTACCACTTCATACTAGACCTATTTACTGGGGATATGACAGTTCCTTAAGGGCTTATCCTGTGCCAGACTTGCTTGTTTTAGCTGATAGACATGATCCTTATACTTGTACAGCATTAGATTGTTCAGCTACTAACCCAGGCTCATTTTCCAAAAATGATTTTTCATTTAAAGTGTACTGGCCTTCAACTAATGAGGTAGAGGACTGTAAGATCGCTGACTGATATACATCGCTATTCTATATCATAAGAGACAAGAATCTGAATTCGTTTGGATATTTGAAGGATGATAATAATAAAAACTTCCAGGTCTTTATAGTTCCATAGTTAACAGATTTTCCATGTCTGGTCTTCTAACACAAATACCTTGGTGTGAGGAAATAATGTAATTGTTTGTATATCTATTATGAAGGGTTTTTATAAAGGAGAATATGATAGTCAAATACAAAAATAGAAGATCACTGTATTAAAAAAATTCTGGTTTGTAAATATATAATTGTTTTTGTGTATTCCAATAAACTGTTAAACTTTATTTAATGCCTTGAAACATTTCTTGTGCCTTCTCAATGCAAATTGGGGACATAATATAAAATTATGTAAATAAATAAAAATGTATCTGGGGAAATGGAAATCTATAGGTAATGTTGATATGCTGCTATTAAATGCACCACTGAGCTATCAGTATTGTGGTAACATGTTTGTCCAGAGAGTGAGTCACTTGTTTCTCTCCTGTGCTTCCTAGGTGATCAGCTAGCTACCCAGATGAACATGTCACCTGTCACTTACATTGTATTCTCACCCTGTTGTGATTGTCATAAACAAGAAAACAGCAAAAAAATGAATTCCTAAGAAAGATGGGGGTTACAATTTTTATGTAAAAATGTTAAAATACTGTTATGGTTGTCATAAATGAGACAACAGCAAAAAAGATTTTCTATTTAAAGGACGATGGGATACAAATTTTTAAAATGTGAGAACTGTTTCATCATGGAGTGATATGTGCAAGTGAACACAAGGTCTTTTAGATAACAGCTGGACTATTTGATAGAATTTTAGATAGTGCTGTCTTACATGACAGAGTTAGCAAATATTTACAACGTTTTCTATGAAAAAAACCTACAATTTTTCCAAACGTGTAAAGTTTGCGATATTCTGTTAATGTTTATTTATATTGTCGTTTCGTCATCGTATGACGTCATGAATATACGTAAACATGAAAGTATTACCAATCTGCTAAATGTATTTAGGCTGAAACGTAAACTCCTCTCTAAATACCAAGACACTGTTGAACCATTTTAAGGCAAAATGGGGACCATCAAGTCAGGATGGCTACAAAAGCTAAGTAAGTAGTGATCAAGTTCCGTAGTGAATCTATTTGAAACGTCCTTCGCTTGTTTAGTTCAACCGTCTTGACCAACTTGTTCGTGACGCTTCCTAATGAAATGTTCTTTGTCGATCTTTCTCAGGTGGGTTTTTCAAAAACACTTGGAAGAAGAGATATTTCGTTTTATATCAAAGTGGCGACTTTTGCTATTACCAAGATCCACACGACAAAGAAGTGGATGGAAAGATTAACATGAAAACAGAATGTCGTCAAATAGCAGTCGGACATTCTGTTGGCGAAGGAGTAAAGGCACCAAAAGATGTCGATGCTCTCTTCAGCGTAGTTTCTACCGAAAGAACGTTTTATTTAGTAGCTGATTCAGCAAGCGAAGCAAGGTTGGTGTTTAATTTTTTTATAAGCTTTCCATTAACTATCGTAGTCTACAACAAGCTAAGATTTCACGAAGGTCGAAAACATATACGATTACAGCTGCAGCTTACTTGCATATACGTGGAGGCAATTTGTAGTCGGCCTCCTTACTCGAATATTATTTTCAAGATTGTGAAGCTGGTTTGTTATTTTTTACGGTTAATCCATAAATCCAAACGTATTTCATCGTGAAATTCAAATATGTGTTATGTTACCATCTAAATCTCGCTTTAATTGATATTTTACAGGGAATGGGTGACTGCATTAGAACAAGCTAGAGCCCCAGTAAGTACAATATTCCCTAGTTCTTCAATGCCTATTATTCTGCATTACATAGCAAGTGTTGTGATCTAGTAGTGCCGTGTGTTAATTTAGCAGCATCTCAATATGATTGGATATAATTTTTTGGACATTCAAACATCCGCCATTTTGTTTCTAAAAATAGTAACAAAATGGCTGAACAACCAGGAATTAACGCATGGACCAACGCATGCAATCATCATTTAAATTGCAGTTTTGAGCTTTTCTCATTAACATCTCTCCAATGCATGAAATAAAATTTCATGGTGTAGAGCTGAATTTTTCACAATTTGTTGATATCATTTTCCTGCCAAAATGAAAAAAAAATCTAAAAAGTTACTATTTCTGAGACTAATTTTTTTTTTTTTGGCCAAGTTTCATTATCTTTGGCCTTTAAGCAGAAAAGTTATAATCCTGCTGGCAGAGTCTCCTTTTATTTTCTTAAAAAGAGACTCAAGGTCGTTTGTGTGCCCAGGGTGACAAAACAGCATGGAAACAAGACTTATTTTTAAGGCTATACATTGAAATAAAATTCACCTTTTCGGTGCTAGCTTGGATTGGTCACCAAAAAGTTTGGACATCGTTCTCGGATTCCCATACAAATTCAATGACTTTAAAGAGAACATTTAGGTAGATTTCTTTAGTTAGCTATCTTAATAGCAGTAAGAAAAGCTTCAGTCAAGTTAGAAAAATGATTATTTACTTGTATTTAAAGAACTAACTAAACATTAACCAAGTAAATAGTTCATTTAGAGTCAGTACATTTGTACAGAAATTCGAGAACAATGTCTGAACTTTTTGGTGACAGTGACATAATCTAAAACAATTTATACCCCATGAAGGTATAAATTGAATTGGACTAAAGGGGATTTTAAGATCTAGACTAGTGGCTTGTTTCCAGCACTAATGGCAAAAAGATTGGAAAAAGACTTATTCAAAAGATTTTTATGATTTAGAAGACCAAAACGCTTCCTTTATTTTCTTGTGATTCAGCTTTTTAAAATGTTCTCAATTTTCTTCTCTGTTAAGTTACAGAGATTATCCATACCTGCATGGAGGAATTTTTTTTAAGACCTTCCCTACCCCCAGATATTCCAATTTTTTTCTGTAAAAACTCTGAAATTTCGTTCTTTCTCTGACCCCTTCCTCCTGTACCCCTAAGAAATATCAAATTCCTCAGTGGGGTAGTCTCCTTCATAGCCCTCATAGCTTCGGTCCCAGATCATCTAGGACCGAAACTAATGACGGCTCAGGAGGACCTGTGACTGAAAATCATGCTGGCTGCAAAGGAGACTACCATCTGTAGGGGTATGGATAATTTCTGGAACTACACAATTTTCAGAAACATATTTTTGTGTGTAGTTTTCTTCCTTCGTTTCTTTTTAAGTATCTAGTTTTCACATTTATTTGGTGTTTTGATTGATGGAAAAGAATGACCAAACATTAAGATTTAATGTAAAATTTAACTTGGTTTCCCAAATTTTTTATGTGATTCCACTTGAAATTCCTGCTTACATAAGCCACCTCTAGGAAATCAGCGCACACATTTAAGATGGGCTTTGGGATTCTATCAGAAATTGAGATGAGTGAGACTATACAAAACTTTGTTGAGCTTATTCCAGGAGACAGATTTGACCAGATTTATATTATCGTAAGCAGCTTGTGAAACTGACTTATCCACTCATTGCTGGGGGATAAATAAGAAACTGACTGTACTATTAATAATTTCTTTTAATAATGTTTCAGATATCATATGGAGCCAACTTCAGCACAGGACCAGCCCCTCAGCAAGCACCTTATGGCTATAAACCCCATCCCTCAGCCCCAGGTACCTGTAGGTTTAGTAACCTCACTCCATCCACCTCGCTCCATCCAGTAGGAAGAAGGAAGAGGGATGGATGATAAAATACTGGGAACTCGTCCTTTTTTTCCTATTTAGAAAGAGAAAGGGATTTTAATAAATCAGGCTAAGAAGTTGACAGATCATAACTAGTTATTGCCACTAAAAATATCTATTGCTAAATATTATTGTCTCCTTTTTTCACAGTTGGTCCTCCACCTCCTTACAGTCAAGCTGCACCAGGACCATATCCAATGCCAAACCCCCAAAGCGCATATCCACCACCAGGTCAACCCTACCCACCACAACCACATTATCCACAATACCCACAACAAGGCTACCCACCGCAACCATACCCACAACAGCCACCACCACCAGGATATCCTGCACCTCCACCAGCAGCATACCCACAGCCATATTATCAACCAGGTACTACAGGCTATGTCCAAAGACCAGCACCACAGACAGTATATGTTCAAAACCCCAACCAAGGGCATAAGAGTAGTCGAAATAAGATGATGATGGGAGCTGGTGCCGGTGCTTTGGGTGGTGCAGCAATGGGATACATGTTGGGTAGAGCTACAGGGGGTTTTGGGTGTCATGGGTATGGAGGATGGGACTCGGATCATTCTTGGTCATCAGGAGGGAGCTTTGATTGTGACTTTGACTGAAACAGTCAATTACTAAATACACTAATATAATAATGCAGGGCTTAAAATAATGGCCCATCATTCGCTGGTCATGAACACAGGCCAAATTACTTTTAGCTTGATAGTCAAAATGACCGGCAAGTCAAGACTTGACCTGACAAGTCCCAACATTGTCTGATGTCTGGCCATTATTTTAAGCCCTGATAATGTAAGAATATTGAAGGTAGAATAAAATAGTAAACAGAATTTTTTAACCTGTGAAATAAAATCCAGTAGTCTTGGTTTAAAAGTTAAAAGAAAGCAAAAGAATATGTAGTACAATTGCAAGGTGATATTTCACAGGTTAGATAAATTAATTTAAGATAAGTTACTGAAATGTGACATCATCAAATTCCAAACTTTGCAAATGTCGTGCTATGGCAACTGTTGCAAGCTGTAGAAATGGAGCTATTGGACATTTAATCTCCAAAAGCCCTATACATTTTCTGTGATTTTGCACTTGACGGAACTAATTCCCTAACAACCAACACCAAATAATTTAAGATGTATGGGGATATTTTTGCATTAAATTGCCTATATCTCAGCCTTGGTTAATGTAGTCTCTGCAAACTGTAAAAAATAAATTTGTGACATTACTTCAGTACTCTATTAAGTAACTTTTGACAAAGATAGACCAAAAACACGTAGTTTGCATTGTTTGAATCCTCAGCGAATTGAGGATACATTTTGCCTCATGAAAAACAATAAGCAAATTAGTAAATGTGTAAAGCTGTTTCACATACAGCATTAAGCTAAAAGAGAGTGGCATTAGAGTGAAGCAATACAGGTGCACTTGCAGTGATTGATCATGACACCATTCATTGTATGTCAAAAGCTCATAGCTAGCAACATTGCAGGTTACGTGATGAAATTATTGAATGCAATGTCTTTAGAAATTTAAATTCCACTTCTTGAAGCATAACATGCAAGGTTGTTGAACAAAGTACTATAGCTGCAGTGTTGCAATTTTGTGGTTACTAAACGCAAACACTGGCAACTGACTACATCTGGGGGGGGGGGGGACATATGTTTGACCCAAAAAATGGTTCATGAATTGTTGCTTTGGCTTCTATTGAAGTGTTCACTTTCATTGAAGTGATGGTGAACTAAACTTTCATGAACAGATATGCTTTTCTTTTGACATTGCAAATAGTAATAGTTCAAAATAAATCTACACTTTAGCATTTTCAGACACTTGGCATATAATTATTATAAACGTCTTGTTTTTGTGAAATCTTATTTTTTCATTAAGAGATGATAAAATTCTGATCTTGGATTCAAGCTGCACTTTGACACAATATTGACCAAGTACTTTATTATGATAATCCTATAAAACTGTCTATGCATCCTTCTTTGCTTTGAATGCTTTTGTTTTTGACCAATAAATCTATAAAAGGTAGTAAATTTGTGAAGTACACACCATATATCTATATGGCACACACTTTAAGTGTGCTTCTTAATTAATGTAAAGAGTGCACTTATTTCAACAAACATTGTCATCACCAAAGGTGATAGACGAAAAGCGACAGAGGATAGGTCATTCCAAGATCAAAGACTACCTGGCATGACTTGTGTTTCTGCTTCTTATTCTTATTGTTGAAACTGATTCAATGTTCTTTGTAATCAACGAAACCATATCCATGTCAGAATGATCTACTGCCTTTGGTGATGACAAGTAATAGTACTATTTAGTACAAAATAGCACCAATGAAAGAATTGAAAACAAAAGGAATAGAGATGTGTTTTTAGTGGGTTTAGTAGTGTGCAAAAAATAATTCCATGAAACCATAATTACTAAATAGTACAAAATAGTGCTAATTAAACAATAGAAAACAATGAAATTGTGCTATTTAGTATTACTAAAGTTTCACGGTTATGTTGTTTGCACTCTATAGATGGTTAAGTTCTATTTTAACAGATATATTGTTTGCACTCTAGGCTCAGATTCTTTAATTATAGGCAAAATTTTTCAGCTAAATGCTTATAGTTTAACTAAAAATGTTTGCATGTGTATGCATGCATTGTAAAATTGTTTCTATAAAACTATAAAACATTAATAAAATTATAATTGAAATTAATATGTATTTACTCAAAAGGTATAACTAGCTAAAACTAGTGTGAGCTGCGTCGGTGTTTCTAGTGAAACAGTAATGATGAAAAGGTAAATTATTCACGGTGTATAATTTACCTTTTCATCATTAATGTATTTACTCAAATAAGAAAAAAAAATATTGGTACATAATTCACCATTCACAGTACTGGAACTGAACAAAAACTCTAAATTACACCTCTGATAACTTATCTTCTTTAAATTGAATTAATCTGATGTCTCTGATAAAACTATTATGATTGTCATTCTAATTTTTATAACTCCCAAAGTAGAATCAAAGGTCAACAAATTCAGCAATATGATTGAAGTTGGTAATACCTTCATAAACTAATAGATACCTTGCAGCATGTTAAAATGCTGCAATATTGACATTCTTTCGTTTTGCCCTACAAATTGAGCTGCTTTGATGTCACATGCAAGGGACCTATAGACCATCACTACTTCTATGGTTTTCTTCAAACCTGGTATTATGTTGGCTGTGAACTAGAAGTTCCTGTTTTAGGGGAATATAATCACTATAGATATAGTGTTCCATTTAAGCTTTGAAATAGATGTTTAATCATTGGCAATCATTGTTTAGCCATTGGTAGACACCTAACAGTTAGTCAATGCTGGAACAACTCCTCTTTCCTCGAAAAATGCCGTGGTAAGCTGGATTGCTTATGCATGAGGACTTGTTATTCTTCATTGAATTGCAACCTTTACTAAACAATATAGAGCCAAAGTCTTGTTTGACATTGTTAGTTATGCATTAATGCACTTTGCTGTTAATTATTGCATCTTTCTCAGTTTTTTCAATTCTATTGACCTGATGTTGTTGTCGCTATGACTACAAAACCCAGTCTTGTTTTGCTGCTCTTTATATTAAATTAAGAAATAGATATTAGCCTATTTACACATTGTTCATTTAAAATTAACTACTGGATAGTGTACAGATGGACATAGTCACAGGAATCACTCTACATCATGAGGTCAGACTAGCTGTTTATTCATTTATAATTTCTTATCTTACTGATACCTTCCAAGTGCTAGGAATAAATGCAAGCTAAAGTACTAGAGCTATAGTACACTACAACAATACAAACTAGGCATCTAAAATCTTTTCTCACTTCTTGAAAGCACATAAACACCAGCCTGTAACCCTCCCATGTTAATCCACAAAGTCGTCTCCACTTTCCACCACTGTGAAACCTGATTTAAAGCTTTTTTCATCACTTTCTTGTCCTGCGTCAAAATGATAGCACGGCCTGTTTTAGGTGGGCAGACCCTGGCCATTTCAGTCAAAGCCTTGGGGTAAAGTGTCCAGTTGAGTTGTCGTGACCCACTTTTCTTGCCAAATGGCATGTCTGTTACCATAACGTCAACAGCACTAGTCCTTAGAGGTAGGTTACATGTGTCCCATTGGTAGATATCTTGAGGGAAACATCTTTATATCAACAATTTAAGAGAACAGTGTGAATCATAGAAATTCGATATTTGAATCTTTGATTTGTCAATTAAATCTGTAACTAACTAGTAAAACAAAAGACTCTTTGTAAACTTAGTGAAATTCCAGACTTGATTTTGATAATGAAATGCCCCTTGATACAAAAACCAACTCAATTTTCAAATTGTTTAGTTCAAATTAAATGCTTTCAAGAAAGTTAAAACAGATTCGTAGACAGAAAACTTCATTTAAAAAGTGTTAATGTCATACTGAATTGAAAGAACAAAGAAAAAGAAGCCTGAATATATACAGTACCTCTTTTCATCTTCAGAGATACATTTCAAGTTTGCCAGAACCCTTGCAGTGGCCATTTCATGATTATCACCACAGAAATGAGCTGCCATTGGCCAGTTGAGTACCCCCTCTATTAGTATGGACCCTCCCCCACACATGGGGTCACAGACTAAATCACCTGCAAGTAGAAAGTTATTAAAGATATAGAGGAGCTTCACAATAGCTCAATGTTTTAGGGCACAAATGAGGTTAGGCTTTTTGTATGTAAAATTGTAGGATAAAGAAGGGGAGGAGATAATTGGAGAATAGTCCATTTTACGTTCAGTAACCCTGAATATTTAGTTCCAAGCCAGTGTTGGAGTTGCTGAACATGATAGAAGGTATAGATTTGTTATTCATGAAAAATTCACCTTTGACTTGCATCTATTATTTGTGGTTACTGAAGAGAATCGTAAAATGGAGTACAATAGTGGAACAGAACATTGATTGTACTGACCAGGATTAATGCATGCCAAGTGAAGAAGACAATATGCTATTGAAGACTTCAGAGTTGTTGGACCAAAATGTTGTATATTTCTCTTCCCTAATGACTGCCGAGTAAGAGCAATACCAATTACCAAGGTGTTGTTAGTAATATTCAGCAATACCTCAATGTCTGCATTTGATAAGTCCACACGCCAGTGAAATAAATCATTTATTGCCCCTCCAAAGCTTGCTGCTGCCTCCATGGATGAAAAACTGTGCTTTGATCCTGTTCTAGTACAGGTTACACGAAACCTTGGAAGGGATGAAAAGTTTTCAGTTTTTGCTTTTTTAGAAACACTTTCATTACATGTACTATTATCATCAGCATCATCAACACTGCTATCACGTGGTTTCTCAACTAGCTTCAAAGGTCCTTGATAGTTGGTACAATCCCTCCATATTTCCAAACATTGGTCCCAATCAATGTCATTCACAAGTTGACCGAACCTATTCAGTACAGTTTCCTTGTCCTCATCGCTGTTACTGATGCCAAAATCTTCGACCTTCTTCACGACTACGAACAAGTGCTCAACTGAACACAATTTATTAGCTTTTTCGACTGATTGTACAGGAATTTCAAAGTATATTTTTCCCTGTTTCTTCGTTGGTTTGCAGTGGAGTTTTTTCGTGCATTCTGAAGCGGCTATCGCTTCAAATCCGGTCACAACTGTCCCACACAAAACACACGTGCGACACTCTTCGTCTACCATCTTGCCTTCGATAAGCCGTCGAACTGTACACAGGCAGCCCAAGTGATTATTTTTAAAAGTCTCTCCTATTTATAGGACGAATCAAAAACATAGAAAAAGAAGAAATGAAAAAAACAAAATATGCTTTATTTAGCATATAAGGTCGTATTTTAGCGTTTTTCTTTCCTTTTTAAGCTGCCAATTATCAAAGTTTGGGTTACCTTTATTTTTTACAAGGAACGCCTGATGAGAACTAACAAATAAAGGGAACATTCACTATGAAGGACGAAGAAGCTGGATTGAAATAGAATATGGATAATTTACAGTATTATCGCGAACTAGAGGGAGAACAGCATGCTCTTGAAAGAAGTATTAAGAAGCGAACTGGTCGAATCGAGGAACTCTTACAAGACATCGCATCTTTAAAGGAGGTAGCGAGTTCTCTTTATGTTTCTTTTATATTATTATCTATGGAGGCATTTTCCATGTTTTTTTGTCTTTTTTACTTTAGATCATACACATGTACAGAACTAATAAGGAATGTCTTTCCAGTGGACAAAAGGTGGACGAAAAGTTCGTTCCCAATGCAGAAACGAAGAAATGACTAACTGGCGTTTATAGGATAAACATGGAATGGAAAAACTTCATAACTTCAAGAAGCCGCACTCAAACTATATTTTTCCCGGTTATTCAACATCTTACCCCATGTTGAATCAATACTGTGAATATCGTTAAATAAGGGTGATAGGAACTTTAAAGACGCAACGTTCAAGTGCAGAAATATTTCATCATACAATTATTCACATTATGTAGAATCAATCATGGAGGCTTTGAACCATCACAGGCCGGCACCCATAATACATGTTGGACTGCCGGCGCCTTTATTTTCTTTACAACTTTATTGGGTATTAATCAGAAAGGAAACTAACAGAACCAACATGCTACCCAAAGCGGAAAGTGCGAACAATATAATCCCTTTGCTCTCGGGAATTGAATTCTTTTTCATGCAAAAGGTGGTATTTTTCTTGCCATCTAACATAGCTGCCGTCATGTGATGGTGCAAAGCCTCTATACTGAAGATATTGTATCGGGGGTTAGTTGCACTGAAAACTAATTCTTCGTTTGCACATGACGTCATAGTCGCCATGTTGGATGAATTGTTAATGAATTCTTTTTATATCCAACATGGCCGCCGCGTCTTTTGTTACCTCACTTCCTTGGGAATGATTGCAAACCTCGATCGCTCTTTTTTCGCGCCAAATTTTGAGTTCCTACGATTATGCCTTCGGTTCATGTCAGGTTTTCTCTGTTCACACACGATTATAACAAAATACTGCGATTTTTGAGTCAGAAATGGTTTTAAATATGTGGAAAACGATTGCGTTTACAACGGTATTGAGAACAAGACTTCAATTGATCGTCATTTAAGTCAGAATTACATTGTATGGGATATATCATCATTTGATAATGAATGGCATTTGCTCTTTTGAACTTATTATACCCACCACCAAATATTGGCCCGTGCAATGCAAAATATCATTAATACAAAATGTGTCAAAGACATCAAGACTAAAATAGATTTTAATATTTTTCTATTTACAACAAATACCTTTTTAACAACAATCACGGACTCTAAATCTTTTTACAGATTCGAACGTTATTTTGTATTAAATTTGTTTGTTTTGAAGAAACTTGAGTTATGAATATGTCTAGAATAAGAAAATGTTTCTGTTATAAAACTACCAAAAATAAATATACCCGAGAAAAAGTACTATTGAAATAATAGATAACAAAGGTTATCACAGCATTTAAATTTTTTTTGTTTTAATACTTTTTTACAGGCTTATTTATTTCACTCTCTATTAATGCTGATTCAATTCAGGAGTTCACTTTTTATTCTGTAGAATATAGAAATGCATCGTAAAGTACAAAACCCTTTACAAAGCTATGTGTACCGAAATAGTTCTTGGACATGACTTCACAATACCAGGCAGAGGCGTAGCGAGAGCACAAAGCTGGAGAAGCGAGCACATGCGTTTTTTTGCGCGAAAACTCCCGCCAAATCCACAGGAAGTCCAACAAAATAGGCAACTTTACAGTTTTTAGGGGGGTCGCGGTCGCTACGCCTCTGAATTACCAGTAACGTGAACCTAATGCCGGCCTTTAACACCATTTAATCCCCCCACCCACCATACAAAAAGTGCCATGCATTCTTTGTTATACATAAACAATTCTTAATTCATCATATATTAGTATCAAATATTATCTCTCAATATAGAAAACCTACTAAATACTCTCAATTGAGCTATGAAATATACACTGTTAGTTGCTTAACTTTTGTTTGACCATTTCTACAAGGATATCCGAGTATTTCATCAGCAATTCTCTAGACATGTCTTCTTGCTCATGGACAGTAGAAGGAAGACAAGCTTCTGATGTGAATCGGTTCATCTTTCCTGTCGAGCCACTTGGTCGTAAACTATCAATATTACTCGTTGAATAACTTAGACTGCTACTCAAAGACTTGGATGGGTTACTCGATTTGAACGCTTGACTTACATTTAGTCTTTGGAGCTTACATTGCTCTTCCATGTTCGAATAGGTGTCGGTGAGTAAAGAGAGAATGTGGTCTTTGTGTTCACAGCTATCATCCTCTAACACCTTAACGAGAAGTATAACATGTCCATGTCAATAGGGCAAATATCCAAGGCAGCTTCTAGCCCAATCTAGCTAATGACTTGACTAACAACATAATGCAATACAAATAAGTAACAATACCTGTGAATGCAAATCGCTGATGCTCTTGAATGCTTGATTCAGCTGATTGACTGCGTCTTGATACAACTGAAGCTTGCTGGCACTCTTTTCGTCTGTGGATATACGGTTACAAGAATATGTGTAAAAGACATATACGTTATCTCCATTCGTTTAAATAACACTATACCAGATACATTTTCTAAGTTTTCGTTTTAGTTATGTAATATATTTATAAAGGGACATTTAGTTTAGCAAAGTGGTCCTCAAACTGGTTGGAGCTATGTTCCGGGGTTATTCATGGACCACAGGCAGCCCAAACAAGGTTCCTGTGTATGGTTTATAAGAGAATGTATGAGAGTTATGATAAAGTTACGAAAACAAAATGTTTCACTCAACAATTTGCCTCAAAACTTGCTGCGGTTGTTGCTTTTACTTTGTTTAGTGTTCTGGAGAGGTTTCTGCGCGATTTGAGGCCGTTTAAGTAATTAGATAGAGAAGAGCGGATTTTGAAAAAACCCACTAAACGGCCAAATCCAGCTCTGAACAACGCGGCCCTGTAGTTTACGGAGGTGATAAGCGATAACGACTTTAAGTTCTTTAGCTAGAAGTTAAAACATTTGAAGAATAAAAAAGAATTTTACGCAATAAGAGGAACCGAGAATGAACCTAAAAGGATTTTACCTTTGTCCTTACCAATAGGTGACCTCCTATCAGCAAAAGGTGGTGGTGAGGTTGAGCTGGTACTTGGTTTATCTACATCTTTTGTCTTGGTCACTTCATTTGGTATGTCAGCAGTAGAGACCACATGTGATGGTGGTACTGAAGGATCAAGTATCAAGACTTCCTTCAAAGGTTTTAATCTTGCATCCAAATCTCCTAGAGATTTCGACTTGGATCTTCTATCCTCAGCTGAAACTTGCCTCTTTTATCTCGAAATAAAATCTTTTCCGATTTTTTGCCGGGGACAGGTTGGTCTGATGAACGTAAGGTACTTGCAAATGACGTGGATGATCCTCGTCTTTCTTCCTTCTTGTCTTTATGCTTAGAAAACCCACTGAAACCCAAGGACCTTCTCCATGATGATTTGGTCTGGGCCATCAAAGAACTGGATGAACCTCTTTTTTCTAGTTTACCGAAAGAAGATGAATCTGTTTTAACCTTTTCCTTCTTGTCTTTGTTTTCCTCCTTCTTGTCCTCCTTCTTGTCCTCCTTCTTGTCCTCTTTACTTTCCTTCTCCTTCTTGTCCTCTTTACTTTCCTTCTCCCTCTTGTCCTCTTTACTTTCCTTCTCCTTCTTGTCCTCTTTACTTTCCTCCTCCTTCTTGTCCTCTTTACTTTCCTTCTCCTTCTTGTCCTCTTTACTTTCCTTCTCCTTTTCGCCTTTTCTCTCCTTTTCTTTCGTATTTTCTTTCACATCGGATCTTTCCTTTTCACTCGTTTTTTCTTTCAATTCAACATCTTTATTTGCCTTCTCTTTTTGTTTTGCATCTTCATTCTCACTTGCTTTATCTTTTTTCTTTTCCTTTTCTATTTCCATTTCTCTTTTGGCAGTCTGTTCGCTTTCCATTTCACTTGGCTTTGTAATTTGTTCTTTCTGTTCCTTAGTTTTTTCTTTTACGCCATCGTTCTCCTTATCTTTTAACACCTTACTACTGTAATTATCTTGTGCCACTTCAGACCCTATAGTACTCTGAGTGTCTCTTATAGTATTTTCGTCAGCTCCCTTGTCTTTTGGCAGCTTTACTGGGTCTGACGTCGGTTCATCATCTATTCCTCTCGTGATATCAGAAGAATTCCGTTTGATCCATACATTTTCATCCTTCTCAGGAATGAGTTGGTCCTTGTTGGTTCGTGTAACAGATACAGTCGACAAACATGTCTACAGTAATAAAATATCCTTTAACAGCATATAATAACCTTGCCTTCCTTGCAGGCATTCCTTGGTGGTTCTGATTGGGGACGAGAATTGCACCTTTGTGTCTTGAAATGTGGTTTGTTTTTTCGATTAAAATTTATTTTTTCGTTTGTTTGTTCACATTATTATATATTTTTTATGTTTGCACTCAAAAATCACTGTCGGATTCAAAACACAGACAAAGAAGCTGAGACTGAAAGGTATGTTTGGAAATAACATAATTAACCTCTGATGTATTCATTTGAGATACACAGTCGATCTGAAACATGGGTTAAAAGCCACTATGATCTCTGTCAGTGCAAAAATTTATGATTCCCTAGACTAATTAATGTTTTTCCTATGTGCCATTTCGGTCTCAGCTTCAATGTTTTGTGTGTTTTTTAAAATGATTTTGCAATTGAGTGTATTCATGATTATAATAAAATAATTACTAACCTCAAAAAGATTCGTAGAAGTCGTGTTTGTCGTAGTTGTGCTAGTCAGATCAATGCTCTTTTTTGGGGTATGTGTTTCAGTGTGAGACACATGCTGTGACGATACAGGAACAGTAAATGGTAATGATAGTGATCGTTGCTGTTTAGATGCTGTACCAAGATCACTAACAGATAGGTCTTTTGAGGGCACAATTGGTTTAGGTTCTGATTCTGTATTAATCCGTCGAGGAGAAAGGTTCAGGGTCATGGTCACTGAAGATGATACAGCCGATGCTGTAGGGTCTTGAGGAGATGCATTTCTAAGCTCTCTTTCTTCTTTCGCTTTTCTCAGCTAGGAAATAAAAAAAAGAATATGTGAACACACGGTACGTTAGAGTTTTGAATGCTATTAGAGTCCTTGTTGTTTCAGTACTACTGACGTAATTGTTGTTTATTCGGTTGTTTTTTGTTTGTTTGTTTGTTAGTTTTCGTTGTTTTAGTATCGCCCTTCGTCATCGTTTCTGATGCTGCTCTCGCTGCCATTGCTGCTGTTGTTGTTGTTGTTGTTGCTATGAACAACCCTCATAGTAATGTGCAAGGAAGACTGTGCTAAAGTCACTCCGAATCTGCTTCTCGGAGTTTCTAATCTTGCAGTGTAAGAATAGGATTGAGAAACAACAAGGGTAGCAGAGCAGTGGTACCAGTGTTTGCAATGCAAAGGAGCAAGAAACAAGAGAGCAAGGTTTCCACAGCAAGTAAGCCACGGGTCACTCCGGCACCAGTCGCACGGAATTTCTGAATTTTAGTAATACAGTCAACTCTCGCCTTGCGGACACCCCGATATTACGGACACCTTGCTGTTACGGACAGGAGAAAAATCCCGGACAAAAATACTGACAAAGAAATGACCGGAAATAATTTTTGCTATTTCGGAGGCTCGCTTTTACGGACATGAAGTGACGGTTCCAAGGGTGTCCGCAAGGCGAGAGTTGACTGTTAGTATTTTTTGATACTTGCAAATAGACCAACCACTAGCGATGTTTAGCGAACCAAACAACAAGCAAAGCTGGCAAACAGCAACTCCTAATGAAAGTCCCATGCAGGCAATGCAAATATGTGCATGCGCATAATGTTGTGGTACATACCGCTGACCACTATAAATAAATAATCATATTAATATGTATTAAAGTTATTTCATACTGCTGAAAGTCTTTTGCGGTTAGCATCAACTGCACGAGCCATTTCTTCTTTTCGCCTTTGGATTTCTAATTTATGCTAAAACATAACAGCAAATGGTACATTATTAAAATTGTTTTAAAATATTTTGATGCTACATCTGTTACATACTGACTATACTAGCTATACAATGGTTTCTAGTCGCATATCAAAATTCCCACAATGCAGATCTTTATATTAAGGCGCTAATTAGCAGTCGTGCAGCTTACAATCACGAGTGATTTATTAGTACATTAGTGTTATGCCTCCAAATTGGGATAGGCTGTTGAACTGGGAGACAATCCCCTACTCTTACACGAACAATTCAACAGGTTTTTTTATGTCTCCCATTTACTGTTGGTTAGGAAGGGTTGGAAGACAGGGCCTACGGTCTTAAGTCCTTGTCCGAGAAGACCTTAGAAGGTCTAACCATTTGCAGATGTAATTACAAAGGCAGCACCTTCTCCTCAGTTATTTTTAAGGCCCTGAGTGTTGGTCCAGCCGATGCTTGAACCACGACCTCCCGCACAACAGACCGACTTACCAACTGAGCTAACCGGGTGGCGGTTTATCCCATACCACTAAAATTTTCAGAGCAATTGCAAAGAAAGTTTGGAATTTGACAAATACAGCCGTTTAATACAAAGGTTGTCAACCAACATGCCGGCTATGACGTAATATGCAACCTAAGAATTGTCGCGACCTTTCGCCGATTGCATTTACATCACCTATAGTGAATTTCAGGCTTGCTACTTAACATACAACATGCAAAGTGCAACATGCAAATCATTTTACATCTTATTTGAAATATCTGTACACGACGGCTTTGCTGCATTTTGATGGATGCAGTAAACATACCTCCTCTAGTGATGTTGTCCTTGCTTTTTGTTCCTCATTTTCTTCACTCAATGACTCCATATTCTGCTGGCCAGTAGCACTAGCAAGAACATATGTAATATTACATGGAATCTTCTTGGTCTACAATGGTGTTAGCTATAATACTTACCGCGTACTAGTGAGAAGCGAACGGGAAAGAAATCGAGCAGAGATACTTAGACGACTATTTAAAAATGGCAAAGTACTTTCTGGTTTTTCACTATGTGTAACTGGAATGGCTATTTTTTCTTCTGGTTCCTCTTTGGTTGGTGTTGAACCAAGGCAGTCAAAATATTTCCTACACTTTTCCTCAACATCATCATCATCGTCGTCGTGGTTTTCAGACTTATCACTTGCTACTATCTCATCTTCAGCATCATCAGTCTTCATCTCATCTAGAACTGATAATGGATCATCATCCTCCTCGCTTGAAGATTCGTCTGTGTAAACATAACAAGTGTGAAAAGTGATTCAAATTAATTACGACAAACACATGATCGCTTTTCTGGGATCTGATTGGCTCTTTTGTACACTTCTACTTTTCAACTACAAATCGCTGAAATAAGACGTCTGCACGATGGCTTTATTTGACTCCCACTACCAAAATGCTTGACAATTATTCTTTCTTAACAAATATGAATTTCCTCATAAGAATATCAAAACAATTGGTGAGAAAGTGTGCTATGGATTCTGGGAGTTGTAGATAATGACGTAATAATACAAGTTTTCTATTTTCGAGAATAAAAGTTGTTGGTTCAACTCTTACCTTCCATTTTTCTCTTATTATCTACCTTTTCTTTTTTTTCTTCCAGCTAGGATGAAACAATAGAGACAGCAAAATTTTAGAAACCCTTTTTCCTTGGTCTTATATGTACAAAAATCATTCAAATACATCGAGCTATTGTAAACAAAAAACTATTGGAATGCACCGGAGAACACAACACGATCCTACCTCTTCTGTGTCACCAACTGACCGCCGCTCAGGCTTCTGGGCAGCAGTAACTTGAACAGATCTACGGAGAATGGTAACAATAGCCCGATGTTAACGGTGTATTTACATGCTGTTAATCAAATCTAACTCAGTGCTGATTACTTCAAGTAGTATCGGGCTACATCATACTTGCTTCCACAATAAAACGATCGAGAAACCCATACATTTGAAAACGCCCTCCAGAGTAGAGACATTTGAAAATGCAGTATTAAATTGGATAGGCAAGAACAAGGCAAGAATAGACCATTTCACGGATCTCGCAGCTCAACGTCAGCCTCGTCAGCGTGTAATATATTCTTTAGAAATTGCCTACAACCTGTGAAATGTTTAAGTGTTTCAATTGTTCGCTGATGTGTAAATCTCTTTCATTACTGCCGACTGTTGTCAAATTCTAAAGAATAATTACACGCTGACGAGGCTGACGTTGAGTAACGGGATCCGTGAAATGGCCTTTTAAGGCTTTTGAAAACGCTGACGTCATTTACACCTACACGTCTATTTTCAAGATAACGATATTGCATCATTTCCGATCACATATGGAAGACCAGTGGGATCACTCTTCGTCTGATCCCTACCCTTCGACCTGCCCCCTTCGACCTGCCCAGCATGGATGGCCCTACCAGGAGTACACAACTCCTCCCGGTATAGCTCTAGGGGTCATTGGTTCTCCAGGATGGGGGTTGGGCTAAGGGCTGATAGCGCGCTCCTATTAAAAACTTTTTTTTTTCAGAAACCAGAAGCAGAGCAAATCCGCCATATAAGGGGACACCGTGGTACCACCTAATAAAAGAGACTTGATGGCCCCGTGAGCTAATTATAAAGCCAGCAGGATGCCCGCAGGTCGAACATTCGTGCACCCAAAGCACCCCATAAAGATTGGTAACTGGAAGAAGGGGAAGACCGAGAACAGTGACGTACGTGTGACGTCTATTAAGGCTTAATTAAATATACAAAATCGAACTGGTTCATAGATACAGTATTTAAAAAGCATCATTATTTTACTCATGGTTTACATGAAAGCTATTTAAAATATTTATTTTCAAAATGGCCAGCATTTAGTATTACTAGTTACAACAAAAACACTCAAATACCTTACCTGACGTCATCATCATTAACATATTAGAAGTATAAACCTTCATAACTTAGAGATACAGCATTCAAATCAAGAAATGTTTTACCAATCAACTATTTACTTTAAGCAGAACCAGTACTGAAAGTATTATTGAAGGGTTCAAGTGCACTTTAAATTATTAGTTGAATATTTTTATTATTTAATCTTTCCTGAAGCATTAAATGGTTGAGCAGCTTACACAACTGCATAAGAACACAATAAAGAGACAAGAAAAGGAGAAAGATGAAGGACTAGTTGTGGCTTGTGGAAGAAGGCATTATGACTAACAAACTAAAACACACTCACATGTACATTTAATTGAAAAATTGTTGTTGGGTCGAAAATGTCGGTAAATCCGGGAAGCTAAGGCCGAATGGTGTTCTGGGCAAACAGTGAATATGCATATTGCAGTTTTGCAGCTCTTGAGCATTGATTCAAGTTACTCAACGAAGCATTTTGTCACTCTTCATGCATGTGCCTGAATGCAAACACTCGCTACCCGCAATACCTTTCGGTCTTAGCTTTGATGATTTCAACTTTTTAACCCGACGTTTTTTACACAACCAAAGAGAAATAAAGGTTTGAATTATCTACAACATACTAATGAAATGATAATGGCCTTTAGTAGTTTCAGCGTATTTAGAATTGTTTGTCAGTTCATCTGTTTTTAGCTGGATTAGGTTGAAAAATTTTATATCTTATGATTAATTTTTAAAGGGAGTAGGCAAATAATTATGGTGAGTTGGTGCAGCCGGTTATAAACTGACAGTAGTTTAATACCTGGTTCTCTTTTCATTTCTTTCAGTTATCAAAGAATATTTATGAGCATCGTTTAGCTTCTCATGGGGAGGTTTGTAATCCAAGTTGTTTAGAGCTTTGTGCAACAACTGGACATGGTGCCAGTGCTGCAAACCAGAAGTCGCTTGCATACATTCATAGTGACGAGTCAAATCTTTGACACCAGGAAAAACATTGTTACGTAGAGGACTGTAGACAATACAGTAGATATTAGGGTTAGTGACAGTTACTGTAGGCATACAGTAGACATTAGGGTCAGTGATAGTGACTGTGTACATACAGTAGACATTAGGGTCAGTGATAGTGACTGTGTACATACAGTAGACATTAGGGTCAGTGATAGTGACTGTAGGCATACAGTAGACATTAGGGTCAGTGATAGTGACTGTGTACATACAGTAGACATTAGGGTCAGTGATAGTGACTGTAGACATACAGTAGACATTAGGGTCAGTGATAGTGACTGTGTACATACAGTAGACATTAGGGTCAGTGATAGTGACTGTAGACATATAGTAGACATAAGGGTCATTGATAGTGACTGTAGACATACAGTAGACACGAGGGTCATTGATAGTGACTGTAGACATACAGTAGACATTAGGGTCATTGATAGTGACTGTGTACATACAGTAGACATTAGGGTCAGTGATAGTGACTGTAGACATACAGTAGACATGACGGTTAGTGACATTGGCTGCGGACGTACACTAAACTGGCAGTATCTACAGTGTACATTGAATGTTATCAATACATTGTTAATGTGTTTTAGCCATTATGTTGTGCCTTGTGCACATAATTTACACATTGTTCATGTTTATCTTGAGTGTTTAAACTTGGTAATTCTTTAAGGTTTAAAAGTGATTTTTGCAAGTTTACTTCAAGGTGGTTGGGTGCATTTGCGTCTTCAAGTGGCATTTATTCATAGATATTTATTAGATATTCATTAGATATTTCAAACCTTGCTGTTTCAGTCTCCATATCATCATGTGCAGGTGGAAAGTAGATAATACTTTCTTTGACATCGTCTTCTTTTGACTCCTCTGCTTCTTCAAACTGAATCTCTTCTGTTTCAATGACCACAAGCTTATCACCTGTCCAGGTTCTGGTTCTAGAGAAGGGATCACTACCTCTTGATAATGTCACACCTTGTGGCATATCACCTGCTTTCATCTGCTGACAATGAAACATATCATTACTTATAATTATACACTAGTCAAGAATGTCTTCCTAACATATAAATCAATTAATACTAGAAATAACAATTCTTATGCTACTTACGACTTCACTATCTTCTTCTTTTAATTCATCTAACTGTAATTTTCCATTGACAGGAAACAAGTCTTCATCTTCCTAAGAAAAGAAGGTTCACACTAATGTAAAGCTTATTATTGATCGGCAGGTGCACCTAGACCCATCCAGCCAGTGTACTCTAGACCCGTCCAGCAGGTGCACCATTGTCCCATCCAGCAGGTGTACCCTATACCCATCAAGTAGGTGCACTCTAGACCCATCAAGTAGGTGTACCCTAGACCCATCCAGCAGGTGTACCCTAGACCCATCCAGCAGGTATACCCTAGACCCATCTAGCAGGTGTACTCTAGACCCATCAAGTAGGTGTACCCTAGACCCATCCAGCAGGTATACCCTAGACCCATCCACCAGGTGCACCCTACACCCATCCAGCAGGTGCACCCTACACTCATCCAGCAGGTATACCCTACACCCATCCAGCAGGTGCACCCTAGACCCATCCAGCAGGTATACCCTAGACCCATCTAGCAGGTGTACTCTAGACTCATCCAGCAGGTGCACCCTAGACCCATCCAGCAGGTGTACCCTAGACCTATTTAGCAGTTGAACTCTAGACCCATCCAGCAGGTGCACCCTACACCCATCCAGCAGGTCAACCTAGACCCATTCAGCAGGTGCACCCTACACCCATCCAGCAGGTGCACCCTAGACCCATCTAGCAGGTGTACCCAGACCCATCTTGTACCCTAGACCCATCAAGTAGGTGTACCCTAGACCCATCCAGCAGGTGTACCTTAGACCCATCCAGCAGGTGTACCCTAGACCCATCCAGCAGGTGTACCCTAGACCCATCCAGCAGGTGTACCCTAGACCCATCCAGCAGGTGTACACTAGACCCATCCAACAGGTGTACCCAAGACCCATCCAGCAGGTGAACCCTAGACCTATCAACCATACCCATCAGAAATATCTGAGACCCCTCAGAACTGCAAAGCAGTAGCCTTCATAGTGCACAGGGAGGAGGGGAAGGGCTGTGAACTTCCCTACAGCCCCCAGCCCTTTTGGGCTGTTTTGCAGGCTGTAAAAAGCAGCATCAGAGGTATCTGATATGCCTTTCATTCAATAAAAAGCTGTAGTAATGTTATGTCTATGGTCTAGTGATAAAATTAACAGTTATACCAATTAAAACGAATAAGCTGCTTTTACACTAGTATCAAATATTGAACTCTTACCCCATTTGTAAGAGAGCACTTTCTTTCTAATGGCTGGAAGTAAAGAGAGAAGAAATATCAGTCTTTGCATTTCAAAGATTCTATTTTATAATTTTTTTTTTTTCAGAACTCAAAGAAACTTACACTATTTGCTAATGCATTGACTTGCTTTTGGAAGGAATCATAACCAGTTGAAAATTTCCTTCGCTCTATGAAAAAGAGGAGACTATTATTTGCAGCTCTTTCAATAGGGGATTGAACTAGGCTACCTCAATCAATGTGTTGGGTCATAGTATTACCTGGAGCATCTAGTGCAAGGGTTATTGGACGTTGAGGACTGGTCTCACTTACAACTTGCAACTCTCCATCATTAACCCGCTGAAATTAATGTAAAATGCAAGATTGAGTATTACTTATGACATTAGACTGACCTATTTATTTATTTATTTATTTATTTATTTGAATACAACTAAATAATAAAAATGTCTAATTATTGATAGTATAGTTGGTAGACCGCTTCCATGCAACTTAAAGGCAGCTCAATATGTAGGACAAAACAAAAGAATTTCAATCTCCAGAGAATCGTGACCTATTGTTATGTCCTTGCATTCTGATGCACTGCAAGGGGTCTTTAGGACAAGAGTTTCATGTTAAAACTAGCTTATATACCTATAACCACTAATGCAATATTTCCAGTATTGATTCTATATCTATTTCTATATAGTGAATAGTCAAATGGTAAAATATTTTTGTAGTATTTAAGTGATGCATCTTTGTAACATTAAGGTTTACACTTCCAATATGCTAATGAGTGATGTCATAGGAGGCATTTGAGTTTATTTGCCATTATTTGGAAATTGACATAACTGATTAATATGAAAAAAACAAATTTTCAATAATTAACCAAGGGAGCACATTAAAATTTTGTTTGTGTAAGGAAAGTCATTGTTCTTGGTTGATCTATCTAGCGCGCGCAATCCATCTTGTAACAGGCGTTCCTCGTGGTGTATTGGTTTCGGCTGATCCAAATGGCTTACGATCGTGTAAGGAAGGAAATGACGAGTGTAATAGGTGGTTGCTATGCACATTGATGGCTGGGTTACACAAATCGATATTTGAGTAACATGCTCCCTTGTCAAAACTTAAGTAAGCTGAATTTATGAATTTACATTAACATGAGTGTATGAGTTTATGTTCAAGATGACTGTCAAGTTACTCCTTTGAATGTTTTTGAAATCGCTAATTTGACATTTTGATTTTTCTCCAGAATAATCACACTAGTTTATTTTCTGTATCTAACTGGGAAGCTATCAAAACTTCAGAGGCATATTTAGTTTACATGACCGAGTGTAACGAAAAAGGGCTAAAGCCATGTGATCAGGCAAACTTTTCAGCAGTAGGATTGTGAGTATTTGAGAGTATCACCACAGTCCAGAAATTGAAGGACTGAAAAGTTTAGAACCGGCATCAAGTAAAGCTTGTTGTTCCCTGTGCCCAATCACTAGTGATCACACTTATTGGGAGTCTAATCATAGATATCTTTAAGATATCATTCTGATCACATAAAAATATTCTACCATTTAACTATCAATCAATACTGAATATATAGGGTTAGGGGTTATAGAAACTTTACATTCAAATTAGCCAGTCCGATTTACCTGTGCCCAACGTCCACCTGGATGCGATGAAAACCCTGAATCCTGATCCCGTGGAGTAACTTGACTTGATCCACCTTCAGCTATGATCTACAAGAAAATAAATATTAGTATACTGTATTACATAGCCAATTCATCACCTGTTCAGTACCTGTTTCTTGGCCCAGGAAGGTAACTGTCCAATGCTAAATCTATAGTCAGCAACTGGTGGATCAAGCTCTGTAGAGTGTAAATTAAAGACATTTAGGCACACATGAATCATCATTAACATTCTGATATCAAACAAGTATGACTGGTGTACACTATTCTATTGCTAAGCACAAAATAATGGCCTGAAGTGGAATGATTTAAATTTTTCAAAAACGTTTTCAATCATTTTTTTTTAATCCATAAATTGATGGTTTTCACGAGAGAATTAAATAATAAAAGACAAGGCAGCCATGTTGGAGGAACTTAACAAAAGAATTGTCAATAAATTCTTTTATATCCTACAATTATTCAAGTCTCTTGGGAATGGTTGAAAACCATCACTCAATTAAAACTGATTGAACAATTTTTACATGATAGACTGACAGTAGACAACAATGGAAGGTGGATCGATAGATAATGATAAGTTTGATGGACTGTAAGTACTGTTATGAATGATAATTAACTGACAATCTATTAGTCAAACAATGAGTGTCTTACCAAGTCGACCAGAGAGGAAGTCACTGGATGGAGACCCAAAGCCATTAGTGTCTTCTACAACTACTTTGTTATGTTCAATTCGGTAAGTACCCCTCCTAAAGAGAAATAATTTGGGCACCATTATCAGTCAAAGCTAATCATAATTATTTATATGCTCAACCATCATAGCAAAACTGTTTAGTCTAACTAGCTGATATTCTATGATTTATTCCTACAAATCAAAACCTTCTCACTTTATACTCCTCTGAGATTACTAACAATATTATTAAAGAATCTCTCTTGAATACTCCTCTGAATCTTGATGTTTACTAAAGATTAAAGCATTAATAAAATACTCTCTAACTGAATAACTTGTTAAATGAAATATCTGACTACCAGTATAGTGTCCAATACCTGAGAGGTGTTTCTGGTTGTATTTCTCTGGGAAGTTCTTGGCCAATTTCACTAAGCCGTTCTCTCATATTCTACAGCAATAACATTTATACACATTACAATATGGTATATAGTAAGAAATAGGAACATTTTTAAGTTCAGTTAAAATTTACCTGAGTGTAAGTCATTGGTATGCTCCAAATAAATATGCAACTGCAAAGTAAAACAAACATATTATATTTTTCAATTTTTAGTTAGTGAACTACATGTAAAAGAAATCAGGCACTTAAAAATTGATTGAATTAGTTATGCAAGTAGAATTTAATTAAATCAACCAATAATATTCTGATTAAACAGACTTACCCATCTCCTGACACAGTAATCAGTTTTGTCAAGTTATTGGTAAATCTTATTCCTGTTACTATTTCTGTGGATTGTATTTAGAAATGAAGCAATCAGAATTCTATTAGGTATTAAATGAGTTGTAAGAAATTTTGCCTATAATAATGAAGACTGATTAGTGGATTGAGAGGAAACATACCTGAATGACCAGACATTGTTGCCATGCACTCTTCTGTATCAAATTCATGAAGTGACAGTGTCTTGTCTGAACAACTTGTGGCAGTATAATATCCTGATTTGTCCATGGTAATCTAGTGCATATCATAGTCAAAACATATATCTATTAATCTGACAGATAACTTACAGAGCCAGTCATGATTACATGCCAAATTAGTTTTAGCTTAGTCATATCTCATTTCTGGCTAAATGATACTGGTCAAAGTCAAAAAACTGACTTGATAACGGAAGTCATTGTCCGATATCTGACCCTTATTTTAAGCCCTAGGTCAATTAGAAAAGCCTTACTTAGGGCATGGCTAAACCAACAGAACAATAATATAATGTTGGAATTTTGGCGTAAGAGAAACAGAAGAGCTTGGCAAAAACCCTTCATCATGTTGGAGAGAGATACAACCAACTATTCTCACACAATGTTGAGTCTAGGAATCGAACTCCAGAAGTGCTTAAGAGGTTGAGTGCACCATAGATACAGCACCATCGATTACCACAAGTACAGTACAACCATAATTTATTATAATGTTTTATTGATACATACAGGTTATTGTTGGCTATTATGGATTCCCTTTCATGCATCAACAAAAGAATAGTTATCCATTTATAATAATATTAATATTTATTAATAATTATACCTTGACAAGAGTTCCATCATCCCCTTGTGCTCCTTTGTAACACTTTGTCTGCTTCCCAGTAGAAGTATCATACACCCTAACAGAGAATACAAAACGTTATTGAGGAAAAGATGTTAGTTATTTTGCTTGTAAACAATCATAATTATGTTACTAATAATATTATCTGTCAAGTAATAAGATGATCCATTATAATTCAGGATTCACACAGAATATGGGAAACAAATTTCTAAATGGATGGCTTGTTTGACAGAGGAATCAATATTTTACCTGACATTCCTATCCTGACATGCAATGGCTGCAACATTCCTGTAATTAGATGACAAAATAAATCACCATGAATGGCATTTAATCAACAGTGACTCTAGTTGTCACTCTTTATGAGCGTGAATATGGAGGGGGGTAGAGATAGTACTCCACTTTATTTGCTATATGGATATGTGCTGCCAAACAGGGTATTATTTTCACCGCTTCTACTCTGGAACAGGGTATATGAAATCATGCTCTCTCTATTATCTTGGAAGAAGAGCCACTTTGTGGAATCCACTGTTAATCCCCCAGGTATGAACAGGCAAGAGTATCCCCCTGGGCATGAAGGAAACTATCAGCTCAAGACATTTGAACAAATTAAAATACTGGTAATATTTATAGAACCAGTATTAGATAAATACCTTGAGGAATCAATGCCCATGTCATATAAAGTCGTTTTGCCAACATAATTTGTGTTTCTAACAAACTGAAGATCTGGATTCTTGAATAAAATTTAAAAAATACAGTTAATACCTTATACAGCATAGAATTGCTTGAATATTTTTATTAGGTATTTGGTAACTGCACATAATAATTGTAGAGTGAAATTATACAGTGTGACATCCATATCCATTACCAGGTCTAAAATATGTCATCAGTCATAGGAAGCTAATTGAGTACTTGTATGTTTGTCATTAGATGGGAGTCCCTTTTATTCTATTTTTTGTAGTCATACTGCATATATAGCATATGCTACATATTAAAAGACCGTTATGAAATTATATTTGCTGTTAATATGATATACTAACATATTGTGCTGAACGGAATATAATTGACTTGTCAGCTCCACAGCTTAGCAACTGAAAATCATTGTTGTCATCCACTAAAAATGAGATAGAGTTAAAATGAAGAACAAAAAAAAAGGTTCTGTTCCCCATAGTTAGCTGTTGCCATGTCCCACAAGCTCAACAAATAAGGTACAATATATATACAAGAAGATATAACTAGCTAAAAACTAAGTGTGAGCTGTGTCGGTGTTTCTTAATGAAACAGTAATGATGAAAAGGTAAATTGTACACCGTGAAAAAGATGAAAAAACTTACTGACGTTTCGGACGCTAATCCTTCGTCTTTTTTTACTCCAGCGAAGGACTAGCGTCCGAAACGTCAGTAAGTTTTTTCATCTTTTTCACGGCGTACAATTTACCTTCTCATCATTACTGTTACAATATATATAATATAAGAATTCAACTCTCTGATCATAAGTAAAAATTAATTATAAAATGCTCCTAGTGTTTAATGACTTTTGAAAATAAAAGAAATTTGCCTCATAATCCTTGTAGTAATTGGTTTGCTATTGCCTTCAGGAGTGGGAACCATGAATGGTAACTGTTGTCAATATGCTATCAAATGAATATATCTGCAGCAATAAGTACTTGCTATCAGTTCTAGTAATATGAAGTATTACATGCTACATGGATCCTCACCATTAAACTTCACACAAGTGATGGAAGCCGAGTGGTCATCTAGTGTTTGGATTAGTGTAAACTCTCTCTTTACATCAAAGATATGAATAAGGCGGTCACGACCAGCTGAAGCAAGTAGTTTGTAACCTAGCAACAAAGAAATATTGTTTGTGAATAAAAATATCAATCAATGGCTTTGGACCTTCAGTTGTTGTCTCCTGTTTCATAGCCACTAAAAGAATGGGCAATACATTAGCTGAAACATCTCAACATTTCATACATTTGAATTAAAAAAAACATGATAACATATGATTAGGCCAAACAAAAAAAAGTGTGTTTCCTGTTGCATGAGAAAAATAATTGGGGTAGGTAGGTCAGGTTTTTTATTTTCTATTTTTTACTTATACAAAAGTAGAATTAGCTTACTGGGAAGCCTGTGGTACATTTGGGAATGAAAAGATATTAGGGTCGGCAAAAATCGGCAAGAAAGTTAGGGTCGGGGGTGCAACAGGAAAAACTACTTATTTTTTTGTTTGGCCTTACCAGAAACTACATGTCCTTTGTTTTGTGGAAAAAATGCATTTCAAACTAATAGGGGTGGTTGCAGCCTCATCTCACTGCCATACATTTGTCCATTACATACAGAACAGTAATTGAGGATTAAATGGTAATTGCCTTGTATGGTATTATTTTATATAAGCAGTTTAAAGCTTAATAAATTACCTGATTCTGGAGGAGAGAATTCTATACAAAGAACTTCAGATTCATGAGCATCAATCTTCAGAATTTCATCCAGAAACATGCAGTCATAAACCCTATGAATTGATCAGATGATGCAGTGCATATTATTGATATAATTAGCATGTAGTATTAAGATACATACTACTACTAATATAATCTATCTTAATTATAGGGAAACTATTAATAATTAGCTACTACTATTAATAATTGGCTCATATATTTCCAATATTACTATCATGTCCAAATGCAAAAGCCTCAAAAATACTATATGACAAATTCATTACCTAACATTTCCAGATCTTTCACCAACTGCTAAGTGCTGACCATCTGGGCTTGTTCGAATGGTGCGAACACCGTTTTTCCCATCTGTAGTTGCATCTCGCACATTTTTAGAAGCTGGATAAACATAATCATATTTTAAATGATGAAATATCATGCACAACTATTTGTTAAGGGGAGGTCAAACAAAGGAACAATGGTTTAGGCATAGCAGTTAAAAATGAAGTTACCATAACCCATAAGCAGTAATGGATCTTATTAAACCATGTATCATTCCCTTGAGTATTATTTTTTGCAAACCAGAAACACTTAGAAAACACAATGATATGGATAAGATAGACGAAACAATATATATATATCCATATTTATATAGAGGATATTACATGGGCGCGCGGAGATACGAATTTTATCTTCGAGTGTTGAAAAGATCTCTCATGAGTGAGCGTAGCGAACGAGTGAGAGATTTTCAACACTAGAAGATAAAATTCGTATCTCCAAGCGGCCATGTAATATTCTGTTTATTATATGATTATCAATGAAGTATGTTTTGGCTTCTTTAGGCAATTCTTTCTGTGTATTTTTGAATAGCCATCGCAATGGTGTTATTTTCACATGTGAATATATCAATTTTTCGAAATAGAGAAAAATAGATATTTCATTGGTAATCATATAATAAATATGTATATCGAGCTACTACAGTAACAGTGAGAATGTACCAGAGCATAATTCTACATACCAGTCTACATACCAGTCAGCAGAACCAAATACTACTTATACAGGGTTTAAAAGAATGGCCAGTCAGTTGTTGGTATGATCTGACTGGCCAAATTAGTTTTATCTTCAGTCATACTTTGTTGCTGGCTCGAAGTTACTGGTCAAAATGGCCAGCACTGCAAAGATTTGACCTGAAAATTTCCAATTTTTGGCCAGACATTGTCCAGTGACTAGCCAGTATTTAAAGCCTGTACTAGAATATTTTAGTTCTCAACTCAAGTCAATAGAACTATTAGCATAAACTTACTTGGACTTATTTCATTATTCTTTAGGCTTGCAAAAGTCTTGTCCATGTAAAGGATTCGCAAAAGTTCCTAAAATAATACTTGTATTATTGAATAGTAAGCAGCTATTTCCAAAAATAGGCAGTCTAGGACTGCATATCTCTACAGGGTATAGAATTTAAAGTGATATAGAACAGTGTGATATGGTTGATGTGGCAATGACAGGATTTTGAATGGATGAGTTTGTTTGATATGATGAAATAGGACCAGTGTACGAATCATCAAATAGTATGTTTAATATATTTTAGTGGTTATAAAGTTAGAGGGTAATTATCAATAAAATATATAGTAAAAATATATTGATGAACAAACACTCCACATATTATTTGAAAGCTGTGTCTAATTGTTGAGGCAAAATAGCAAGAAATACAAAAGTATTATCTTCAGCAATGGGTGAAGGTGAAAGCTAAAAAGCAAAACGGAAAATGTATTTCAAATGTATGACTACAATGTCTGCGAGGATGTCTGATGATAAGCTGATGTGAATGTCTGTTGATAGTTACACATCGGAACATCAGGGACCAATCAGAGAGTATCAAAGATTTGGACTACTTCAGTACATCACAGTCTTACAGTCTTTCATTAGTATCTAGGACTTCCACAGGAAACCCATAGATACAAAAAGGTTGGTGAAGGTTTTGTTGCATGTTGCATACCAAACCTGAACTGCACTATGGACCATGTGAATACAATAAGCATGAGGTCTCAAAAGTATAACATTCTCCTTAACTTTGTCTGCACGCTTTTCTTCTGACATTACTTACATTATTTTATTAATATATTAAAACATTAAAATTTAACTTTATACGAGAAAAAAGCAAAATGCAATGCATGCAACATGTCCATTAACCTTATCTGAAAGAGCTGTACATAATAAACACTGAAGGAACTACTAGGTAGTTCATTGACTCTAAATAGTACTCACCTTGCTGTATATGTTTTTTACCGTTGAAATGTTTGTACCTACAGAGAATATCATTAGAATAACATTGTTTTATTAATATATTTTAATTGCTTTGCCATTTTACACAAAGACTGTTTTCATTTGTTTCCATAATTTGAATAATCTATGATTGCATTGATTCAACAACAGAAATTGTACGGTTCAATGCAAAAGTTTTCTGAAATTCTTTTATATTGAACAACACCTAGGCTGATGCTAGTCATGACATGGGTAACCCATGGTGTTTAAGCTCTTGTGAAAGATGGAAAACTGAAAAACCAATCAAATTCAAGACACCAGAGATTAGAAGTATATTTTACTATTAATACAAGCTATTTTAACATGAGCAACAAAATAGCACAACTCATCATGCGACTTTGCTGAAAATAAGTTGAAAAGCAATGCTCTGATTTTTCACTCAAATAAGAAAATAAAGGATGATTGTTGACTTGTTGACTATATTAGCCAATCAGAAGTTAGAATTCACAGAACTTGCAATGAAATCTTATATCTTTAGACTGATTCCATACTATTTTGTGGTTTTGCTTTCCTGTCAAAACCACAAAGGAGCAAAAACTATATATGCTTACTATTTTATTTTGTACTCGGGTGGAAAAACGAGTGTGCAATTAATTGTTGCTCATATTACTGTAGCTTCAACTTCATAAAGTGCTTATTTAATTTTAAATGTTTTCATAATTTTATTACTGTAATTTTTATAAACTCACCCTCTGTTACATTCCACACTCTTACTGTATCATCATTAGAGCATGTAAGAAATGTCCCTGGTGGAAGTGGGGCTTCCTTGTTATCTGTTGGATTAGGTACCTCTGGATAAATCTGTCAGTGGAATGAGTAAAAAACATTTTAAAGGAAGTATAACCATGACCATCATTGCCAAAAAAAGGACAACGTCTGAAAGCTTGGTGAAAAATAATAATCTTAAACAAGGTCAAATTTCCTTTAATTGGTTGTCTCCCAAGTATGAGCAAGTGCACATTATTGATTAATCACATTGATTCATGGAGTGCAGTCCTTTATATGTTTTAAGGTAGAATTTGAACTGGAAAGTGGCCTTAGCCTGCATCACATCCAGAATTTTCTTCGTAAATACCATAATATTGTAAATACCAAATACCAAAAGCTTGTTCTGGACCCCAACAAATTGTGCGATCATATATAATAATAGATTC
The DNA here is from genome assembly GCA_011057435.1 of Actinia equina. NCBI lineage: Eukaryota > Metazoa > Cnidaria > Anthozoa > Actiniaria > Actiniidae > Actinia > Actinia equina. The sequence goes on along the minus strand of WHPX01001433.1, from coordinate 41,542 downwards.
TGATTGGCTGTTAGCCATTGATCATTCTAACGTGAACTCATGTGGGGGGTCCAGAGCAAGCTTTCTGGCGATGTTTTGCAGATGGCATTTACAAAAAACATTTTGGGATGTGAAGCAGGCTAATATAGGAAGACTGTTAGTCTACTATCATGATTTAAATAGAAGATTCTAAAATATACCTCTAAACCCCATATACAACCACTGTGGTATAGTGACGACCAGATTTTACCAACTTTCCTGATATCTTTTAGATCCCATATGTATATGCTATGATCATTGTAAAGACAGGTTATCTATTTGGTTATCAAAAAAAGAAGAGTTAGTCGAATGGCATACAGCTATTTATAACTAATTTTGGAGGTAATAACAAGAACCATTATGTATTATGACTTACATACCCTGTGATTATTGGAGTCCAGTGCAAGAGCTATTGTGTCTGCATACGCTGCGATATTTGTCTTGGCAATCATGTGACTAAAAGAATGAAATATACCAAGGATTAACAGATACATAATATTATAGCAATAAACGAGAAATTTCTTGTAATTTGATAAATTTCAGGCTTTACAAACCTTGGATCAATACCATCTGAGACATTAACCCCAAGAAAGTGAGGTTTGGGTAAAGTTGCCACAAACTGTAGAGTTGATGGTTCAAATACCCTAAAATGTAATCAGATATATTTACTTATTTTTAGTTAAATATAAAACATTGATAATGTGTGCACCTGATATCAATAATATATTGTAATGTGATAATCTATAACTTTTTTTAATACTGCAATATTCAATACTTTCAGGGTAACAGGCTAACTATATCTGAGTGTATATTTTAATAGCCAAAAGTTAAAATGTACTTTAGTTAGTAGCCTATCCTTTCCTGTTTTATACAGTCAGGTCTGATCATCGGTTGCTAGTCATGATATCCAAATTAGTCTTAGCTTCAGTCATATCTCATTGCTGGTTGAATATTACTGGTCAAAATGGCTGGCAAGTTCCAGTTTTGGCTGGACATTTTCTGATGACTCTCTTACATACCTGATAAAGCCATTTGTGTAGCCACATATTATGTACTTTTCACTTATGGCCATACAGAGTGCTTTGGAAGACTTCAAACAAAAATGAAATACTTTTAGTACAAATTTGTAATATTTTTTGATATTTTTCCCATTATCATACTTTTAAGGATGTCTGCTGGCTAACAAAGTTGCAATCAAATTTTTTTCACTTGCCATAAACATAAACTAAAAATTGATAATATATTCTTGTCCAAAATGAAATAAAAAATGGGGATGGCTGAATTTTTTGATTGTTTTTGTTTTTGTTTGCTAGACTCTGAGCTAATATGGCATTCAGTGAAGAAAAGGTGTGCTTTGTAGCATATTAAGATTTAATCACTGGTAATGTAATTTACAGGACATTCAATTCATTAACTTACTCCTAATTCAACATATTTTTCAAGGTTTCTTTTTGGATTAAATGAGCACAATGCCCCAGCTGTAGTCACACAGTATGTATACTCAGAATTTTCACCCAGTCCACATGCCACATCACAGAATGTATGGCTTCTAAGCTCTCCCAAGATACCAGATCTTCCTTTTATAGGCAGGGTTTTATCATGCTTTATGAAAACACAAATAAGTAGGACTACATTAATAATTAGCACTTCTGGTAATTTTTATTAGTAAATAGATATGATTTCATGAAACAAGAAAACGTTTTGTTGTCATCTTGACAACATTATGAGGTCAGTAATAAATAAATATTCAAAAACTGAAATGTAAATATCATTGGGGAAGCACGGGTGGCGTAGCGGTGTGAGCGCTCGCCTCCCATCAATGTGACACGAGTTTATTATTTATTTCTATTAAGAGTACATAAAGAACAACAAATATATATGAACTAAAAAAATAATATTGATTTCCCTTTCTACTTTCCAAGATTAGATCAGAGATGACAACAGATACCATGTAAAATATAAGTAGCCTACAAAGTTCAAAATTGTGTCTGGACCAACTCACCTTCAACTTAGTGGATTCTGTGTCAAAGTACCAAAATTTTACATGACGAACTCCAGATGTAACAAAGAAGTTTCCGATTTCAGAGAATGATATGGCATAAACCTGCATGTACAGTATGTACAACAAATAATTATCATAATGATCATAAATTAAATTACCCCAATACATAATCTGCATCCTGATATACAAGTTTTAACTTGTAAATATATTAAAATATATTACAATTTAAAGACTTTTAAAAACTGTTTATTTGAACTAACTGCTAAATTTTCACATTATTTATACTGTAAATTGTAAGCACTGACCCTCTAGATGAGCACTTTCACTCTTGGGGTTAATTTATTGAACAAATATGTTCAAATTAATAAAAATAAATTTTAAAAATAACTGCTAAATAGTTGAGCAGTAGACTAAAAAGTGTTGTGTGAAAGCAAAAAGAGCAGATAAAAAAGACAACAGAAGACAATTAATGCATTTGAAAAAGATTTACAACAAGTATATACCTTTGTGGAAAACTTGTTGCAAGCTACTTTAGATCCATCCTATAACAATAACAGCAATAATGACAGTTGTCATGAGAACAGCAACATAATATAGTCAGTGCATGCTAATTTAACCCAGATGACATATCACAGCTGTCATAACAACAATAATGACAGTTGTCATGAGAACAGCAACATAATATAGTCAGTGCATGCTAATTTAACCCAGATGACATATCACAGCTGTCATATCAACAATGACAGTTGTCATGAGAACAGCAACATAATATAGTCAGTGCATGCTAATTTAACCCAGATGACATATCACAGCTGTCATATCAACAATGACAGTTGTCATGAGAACAGCAACATAATATAGTCAGTGCATGCTAATTTAACCCAGATGACATATCACAGCTGTTATATCAACAATGACAGTTGTCATGAGAACAGCAACATAATATAGTCAGTGCATGCTAATTTAACCCAGATGACATATCACAGCTGTCATAACAACAATGACAGTTGTCATGAGAACAGCAACATAATATAGTCAGTGCATGCTAATTTAACCCAGATGACATATCACAGCTGTCATAACAACAATGACAGTTGTCATGAGAACAGCAACATAATATAGTCAGTGCATGCTAATTTAACCCAGATGACATATCACAGCTGTCATAACAACAATGACAGTTGTCATGAGAACAGCAACATAATATAGTCAGTGCATGCTAATTTAACCCAGATGACATATCACAGCTGTCATAACAACAATGACAGTTGTCATGAGAACAGCAACATAATATAGTCAGTGCATGCTAATTTAACCCAGATGACATATCACAGCTGTCATATTAACAATAATGACAGTTGTCATGAGAACAGCAACATATAGAATGGTGCATGCTACTTTGAACTAGATGATATGTAGTTTTTACAACAACAGCAACAATGACTAATATAGTATACATGCAGGACCTCTCTAAAAAATACTTCATTGATGAGTTGTTGTTGTTCATCATCATTAATATGACGGCAGCAATGTCAATAATATCGTAATAGTGTAAACAAAAGCATTTAATACTAGAAGACATGCAGTTGTTATGACAACAGTAAGAGCAATGATACATAGTATAATGGTGTACACTATTCAGATAACTACTCAAACCTAGAACATGCAGATACCATGACAGCAATAGCAATGATATTATAGTGCATACTACTGTACTTTGACTTAGTGAACATGCAGTTGTCATGACAACAGTAACAGCTTGATATTGTATTGCCACATATTTTAACAGAGGACATGCAGTTGTCATGACAACAGCAACATCAATATGTATATAGCTTATAATAGCAACAGAATGATATAATATAGCACATGGTATATATAAGGAACATAGTACAAATGTGGAAGTTATACAGTTGCCATGGCAACATCACTAATTAACAAAGATATATACTATGGTTGGTTACAAACTAAAAAACAATGTTGTTACTTGCTTACCTTCCAGTTCCATACATTGATTAACATATCATGCTGATAGCCAACAGAGACAAGAAACTTTAAATTAGGAGAAAAAGCCTGTTGATAAACATGCAAATATCACAGTCAGATGAACATTCTAAAAGCAATGTGTGATAACCATGGTAACCATCATATGCTAATATGTTTGTATTACTCACCACACAGGATACGCCATGTTTATGTCCTTTTTTCATTTCAGATGTTTGAGCATGGCTAGGATCTTCCAAGTTCCATACCCTCACTGAAGGCATGTGCCCACTCTGACAAATAAATAAATCACTGAAATTATCAGCATCCTATGTTTACTTAATTATTGTTATATTGCTACAGAGTTTGCCGATATAACGATCACTTTCATTGGTTAACATATATATCCCAACCAGGAAATCAGTTACTTATTTCCCAGACAGGAAACGAGTAGCATGTGACAAGAATGGTGAAAATAAACCAGTGCAGGTGATCAGAACGTGAAAAATGCTGGTGGCATAATATTTTGCAGCTCAAAGCAAAAAATAATAATAACAGATTTTCCAGATTTTCCATATTTTCTAAGACAAAAGAAATACGGACTTTCATTGAGAAAAAGTATTCGTCAAATATGAAAAAAAGCAGCAAAAAATGCTTTTGCCATTCTCTTTGCTTTTTGGTAGCAAAATACAAAATCATATGCTTTTTTTAAATTCATTTGTCAATTTTCATAATTTCACTTGCTAAATAAAGTTCTTATTCCAAAATTCGCAATATTTCTCTATTGCTATATATCAAAACACTTAATGTTTGGTCCCTTGGGAAATTAGTTAGTCTTGTTTTAACTTATGTTATGAAACTTATGTTTCAAACTCAGCTTTGCCTCAGGGAACAGCAAGACACTGGAGAAAACAATACTTCACTATTTCCCTCAAGACTAGGCATTAAGTGTATAATATTATTTTTATTTAAAATATCTTATCAACATAACATGAATTATTAATACTGCTCTCTGATGCACACATTATTATTACAAGCATCATTGAACCTATGCAATAACTTTATATTAATAAACATTGGCACTAAGATACCAATGTGAAAACCAGTAAATGATGCATGCCCAGTTTTTTTGACTTTTAAACTTACAGGAACCAACCAATTAACAGATTGCACATTACAGACCAGTTTTCTAGCCATGTTTCAGCATTATATTTACCTCTCCAGTGGCTAAGAATTTCCCATCTCTTGAAAATGATACAGCAGTGATGGTTTTTCTATAACAGAAAGTAGAACACTTTCAGTTCAATGGTATATATATTTCCTTTTTTACTACTGTTAAAATAATTCAGGTTAAACTTGGACAGGCAATTAGACGGAAAACATAGAAACAAGCCAAGACCCTAAAATGGCCATTTTTTGTTAATATCATTTACAAATCATTGCAAAAATTGTGGCTCATAATTTAATTTAGGCCCTGTTGACAATACTTAGTAAGGGTACCAGGAAATCTGGTGTCAGAGTGACCATAATGTCAGATAATTTTATGGAAGGTTATAGATGGAGCAAAAGTTCTCTAATTAAAAACTACAAAATACCCAAAAAAAGATTTAAAAAAATAACATCTTATAATCAAGACAACAGAGGAAAGAGATGGCTAATTACAAGCAAGGAAGTCTACTATATTTTGAGATCAGGTGGCAGTGACTTACAAATACATGAATTAAGTAATGACCCTTGAGGTTGATACACAAGCATGAAAGATGGCCTCTACATTTGTATCACTCACACTCGAATAGTTAGTACTAACATACCTCGAAACATTGTGAATAAAATCTTGTTTGTTTCTTCGTGGGTTGAAAAGCACCACAACACACCTGGATAAAATAATATATAAAAGAATAGTTCTTTAATTCTTTTACCAGCTGCACTGAGAGAAATTTAATTTTCCTTGCTTGATAACATTTGTTTTAAAATCTCCTTGCACTTCAATCACTTCTTTAACTTCTTAATCCTATATATGGATTAAACCAAGCGAGAAATAAGTAGCCTACATCACATCCAGACTTTTTCTCCGACTTAACCGAGAAAAAGTCTGGATGTGATGTAGGCTAGAAATAAGATGTAGCATAATGTAAATTGTTAAACTTTATTGCATACCAGTAGAGTACTAAATGCTTTTTTAGATCCAATTTCATGTTAAACATATTTTACATAAATAAAATAATAATAATAAAAACGTAAAATATCAATGATTTAAATATTACAATGATCCTAAATTTGTTGAAAAATCATGATAATTGGCTAAAACTTATCAATAAAAAAGTACTTTTATTTCTCTTTTTAAATATTTGAAGGTTATATATGTGAAGTAATGACAAACAGAGTTTAAAACAGAGTTTAAAGTTAAAACATGACAAAACTAGTATACCATGAAACTTAATGATTGATTACAAGAATTGAACTTTAAGAACAGTTGGAGATAAGCATAACTGCATGCATCAATGAACAAGTAGTAATGTTATTTATTTTGTATGAATACTCATTTACAGTTTTGGTAGAAAAAAATTATAAAAATATATGCACAACACCATAATATGATTAAGTCTGTAGGTCAGTAAAGCCAATGTCAAAAAAATGATTTGCATATAGAATCATCAAGGAAAACTTTATCATGATGGCTTTTGTTCCACACACCATAGATGCAGACGTCAAATAGTAAACAAAATGTACAAAAACCTTTTTGTACTCAAGCCAAACATTACACTTTTGCAATTATTTTCAGTTAAAACCTATTTTTTACACAACTTTTTAAATTAATGTGAAGCAGTTTAAGCAGTTAGAACATGGATGGACAAGTAAAAAGATCTTGATGATATTATTTTTCTATTCTAACACTGGAAGCTAATTCCTATGTAAACAAAAAATCTTAATGTGACAACCGAGAAAATTTTATTGAAGTCAAAACAAAGTCATCCTAAAAACGATATGAAGAAGAAATACAAGAACATTAGAGACAATTGAATATTGGATGTAAATTATATAATTTATTGCAAAGATGTGATCTGAATGATCAGTCTAGAAATAGATCAAAAGATTAGGTCGTAGTTAAAGAATTGAGTACAACGTGATGATGGATTTTGTAAAGCTTTTATGCCTGATCTATTCATGGAATAGATTAATTAGCCGAAGTAAAACCCGTATGCACGAACAGTTATTTAATAACGAAATAACGCATTGCTTGGATACATTAATATTAAAAAACTACGTATTTGCAAAATAAAATTACATATGCTGAACAAACAATTTTGGTGATAATACAAATATATTTATCTATTACCAAAATCGTCTTTAATAAAATGCAATGTTGTTATTGTTTAGAAATGTGAGATAAATAATTTATTTTGTATTCATCTTTACTGGTAACTATTTCTGGATTTGAGCGACATCGATTTTGGTACAGATTCAGGTAGTTTTTCTCATTACTATTCTTTTTACGATTTATTTTCTGCATTTCTTTTTTGACCGGAAAAAAATTTAAAAGAAAGAAGCTGGGCTAATAACCAGGTATCTGATGGTCTTATGCACAGCCGATTATGTACTATCAAAGAAAATATTTTCTAAATCGTAATTCTAATATGTCAAGAGGTAAATTTGAATTAAGTCGTCTTCTAACGTATATATAAATTAAATTTCCCTTGATAAGTCTTTTAATGATATCATTGTTTTTAAGAGACTATAAGTAGTAGAGTAAATCTCAACAAGAAGTGAAAGTGCGGCTTCCTGAGAGCTTCATCTTCCAACGTCCTTCAGTTATGAGTTAAACTTACCCAGCCGGGTAGGCAACAATTCCATCCACAGGATTGCATGCTAGGCAAGCATTTGATGATGCAGTTATTCCTAAAACCTTATCCAAGGACAACTGGAAGGAAGAGAGAAGAGAAGAAAAGCTTGAGCTCAAACAGTCGACATGGAAGATTACGTGTGTGTACTTAATAAGGACACTTACCCGTTCACTGATGGGACGCAAATCTCTTTGACTATTGGCTTTACGGATAACAAGCTTTCTTGTTGGAGGCGGAACACGACCTCCCTTTCCTCCGAAGAGAGAATTCATTGTTAAAACATGTTACTTGTAATAATTTGGCGAAGTTTTACAGGACGAGATTCCAGTCCAAATACTCTTCGTGCTGATTAGCTTATATCGATCCAGCAGATAAAATCTTTTTTTTTTTTGCATTCAGAAACGAAAGTTTGGAAGTACTATTGTCTTAGTACAAATCTGCATAGATATTCCTGCAAATAGAATTATTATGTTGAGTTGAAATAAGCCATAAAGCTAGTAAAGCGGTTACGTTCAGCAGAGCCAAACAAACTTCACGCTTCTTCTTCTTCTTTTTGAAAAATTTGAGCCCGCCACATTTAGCGATGTCACTTCCGCTACCAACTAGGTCCAGGCTACTTCGTCTGATTCCCTAGGAACGCCTCCTCAGTTTGCTTCTTTCATTACTTCCGGAAGGAAGGTCAATGATTTAGAAAGGATTTGAACTTTCTGATTACATTTATTGGTTTCAGTTAATATCGATTACCAATTACAGCAGCTTGTTGTCAAAATAGTGAAAAACGAAAGCACCTTTATTTTGTTGTGGATTTTTAGAAACATTCTCAAATTCATTACAGCTAAAAAATATCAATAAGAACGTTCATTTAAAAGCTTTAATTTTAAATATAATGTAATAACTGTAATGATAATAATATACTTATAAAGCGCTTATACATGCTTGTTCAAAGCGCTAAGTAACATACGTAAATGAACATAAACATATTTAAAAAAAATACATTATAACTAAATGGTTATATAAAAAAATCTCTAATAAGTTTAACAATGATCTTGAACATGAAAAATATGAAATCAGCAAACTGAATAATACTTCGAAATTTTGCCTGTAAATGAAAGCACAATCACGTTATTCCACGTTGGTTGGGGAGATGGTGTCAGTCAATGCTGTGTCAATGATTAGTGGCATTGCATATCATAACCTGTGACGTAAGGATGACATGTCATTAAAGCTTTCGTATAAGTTTTGTAATATTTTATTAGGGCGACGCTAATCAGGCACTCAGCATTACCATTAGGGTTGCTTATCTGAGAAGACATGGCTCCTCTTGGCTTAATAAGCAAATCTGAAGGTTCAAGCATTCCGCTTAAAAGTATTGCAATTCGCTCCAAAGTTCATGGCTATACAGCTGAGGTTGTAGCAACGATGGAATATGAAAACAACAGAAACATTCCCATAGAAGCCATTTATGTGTTTCCTATCGACGAGGAAGCGGCCGTCTGCGGTTTTCAAGCAACTATAGAAGGAAGAACCATCGTAGCTGAGATACAAGAGAAGCAAGAAGCTCGTGATACGTACGATGATGCCATTAGTAGCGGACATAGTGCTTATCTGCTCGAAGAAAGCGACGAGAGCTCAGACATCTTCCAAATAAGCGTGGGAAACCTGCCTCCACTTAAAACAGCTAAGGTCCAGATTACTTTTGTGACAGAACTGACTGTAGAGAAAGAAGGAAGAATTGTTTTTGTGCTACCTACAGTACTAAACCCTAGGTATAATCCGATGGACTCCCAGCATCCTGGGAGTGTAAGCACAACAATGCCTACCATCGCTTCAGTGAGCACAAAATATGCTTTTGACTTCGAACTGGATGTACAGTGTGCATCTGCAATTCGAGAAATTAGCTCCCCAAGCAATCGGCTCAGAGTTGATATCAATCCAGAGGATGACAGACAAGCCAGAGTTCTACTTGACGAAGAATATAAATTTAATGTTGATTTGCAGGTCCACATTTTGAGCTGTCAGCCTCGTTCACCTCATGCTTTGGTGGAGAACGGCGTTACCAAAACAAAAGATGCAAGAGAGTCCAATGATTTTTTGGCAAAGCCGGTAGTCATGTTAAACTTCTTTCCCGAATTTGACATATCCGCAAGTCTTGAGCGAGGAGAGTTTCTATTTGTCGTAGACCGAAGCGGAAGCATGAGAGGCGCAAAGATAAGAAGTGCTAGGGAAACACTTCTCTTGTTTTTGAAAAGTTTGCCGGACAGCTGTTACTTCAACGTGATTGGTTTTGGGAGTTCTTTTCAAAAGTTGTTCACAAAGAGTGAAGTTTACAGTGATTCTAGTGTAGATGTTGCTTGTTCACATGCCCAGTCTATGCAGGCAGATTTAGGAGGGACCGAAATTCTCCGACCTCTACAAGACGTGTTTTCAGAGCCTCTCATCAAAGGTTATCCTCGTCAAGTGTTTCTCTTGACAGATGGCGAAGTTGGTAACACACAGCAAGTCATTGACTTAGTGGCACGAAATGCTTTCAAATTAAGGTTAGGGTGGATTATTTTCGGTTTCGTAGCTTATTGATTTCATTCTTCACATAATTTTTTTATTTCACAGATGCTTTTCGTTTGGTATTGGCGAAGGAGCCTCCACTGCATTAGTCAAGGGGGTTGCTAGAGCCGGAAGAGGCACTGCTGAGTTTGTTTATTCCGGAGACAGATTGCAACCCAAGGTATTCGAGTGACCATCTTAAAGAAATATTTATCTGGAAATGTGATCTTTTATTTCGAGCTAGTTCTTGTTTTTCTTTTTTATAACTCGCTTTCTAATCCCAAAAGACATAAATCCGATACATGTACTGAGAGGGGAGGGGGAAGGGGGCTTGCAGATCCCACACTTTTTTAGGAAACGATGCGCTAGGCTACCCACGCTATATAGGCGATAACAGGACATAGCCGTTGTTCATCATGTTCAAAGTCAAGAACCAATTGTGTCCGAAATATATTTAGTATTTATTCCAAGTTAATAATACTATTCTCAACTTTCACACCCCCATAATGTCATGCGTCTTTGGGGGTAACCAATCAAAAAACTGTCACAAATATTGATAAAATATTTCTTAATCGAATATATACTATACCTGCTTTTATCTGTACAATACAGATTATCAGTTCATTCCAAATTATTTTTGCCTGTACAGATCATGAAGAGTTTTGGTCTTTTTTAGAATCTTATTATTGCATTATATAATTTTATTCTTTAATCTTAGTCATAAATACATATAGATATTAAGTATTTATTATTTATTTATTTACTCATATATTTATCTTCAAGTCGTAAATAGTGTCCCCAATTAGTAAACTTTTCAGTCGCTGTTTTTCTTAACTTGACACTTAAATAAAGTTATTATTTTTATTATTATTATTATTATTATTATTATTATTATGTCAGACTTTCATTAACTGACTTTGGACTAAAAAATACATTGGCTTTACAAGTGAAAGTGAAACATAATATGAGATGTTAATGTATAAATTTTATCTGGGTCCCAGGCAAGGTTTCAAACTGACAATCTAATGTCCAATCAATTTTTTCCCTGTGTTTATTAATAAAAATCATTATTAATCATATCTTGGATGTTTTTGAAGGTGATAAAGACTTTAAAAAGTGCACTACAGCCAGCTGTTAAAGATGTCCAGGTAACATGGACCCTGCCGAAAGATTGGGAAGTCAAGGATGTTCCTACAGCAAGTCCTACCCTATTCGCAGGGAATAGATTCGTATCATTTGGAATATTCAACAGAAGAGATCAGAGCAAGTACAACAATAGGCAAATTGTGGCAATAGAAGGGACAGCTACCCTTACTGGGCATGTAGATGAAGGTCCAAACCATTCATTTATTCGGCATGTGATTAAGTTCAGTGCCGTGTGCGGTAACCCAGGAGACACAAGTGTGATGCTTCATCGATTATGTGCTAAGGCAGCCATTCAAGAAAAGCAACATCAATGTGAAGGGGACATGAAAAACGCTAGTGATATTATTAAATTCCCCATCATTAAACTAAGCAAGTCTGCCAACATTGTATCAAAGTTAACGTCCTTTGTCGCAGTTGATGAAGATAGTCGTGAACCAGTGTCTAGGGCAATGGAGAGACCAGTCATGCCCATACAAGATGGCTGTGGCAGAGTCTTTGCTCTATGCAGTATGAATGCAGGGTTTGGTTATGGAATGTCTCAACCCATGATAGGTGGCGGAAGTTTCCCTCAACCCATGATAGGTGGCGGAGGTTTCCCTCAACCCATGATAGGTGGCGGAGGTTTCCCTCAACCCATGATAGGTGGCGGAAGTTTCCCTCAACCCATGATGGGCGGCGGAAGTTTCCCTCAACCCATGATGGACTGCGGAAGTTTTCCTCAACCCTATGATAGGTGGCACATCTTCCAAAAAAGCAATGGGATTTTATACTGCAGATTCAGCTCCACCCCCTCCAGGGAAAGCAAGTCACTATGCATCAACACCACCACCACCACTGCCACCACCAAGAGAATCATCTAAAGTTGTGGGGCGTAAAACACTAGAACATTTGAAACATAAACATGGAGCAACACCTTTCTCTAGGATTTCAAGTGATGGTGATGTGGACAGCCATATAGCCCTAATATCAATGCAAAAAGCGTGTGGGTCATGGCAACCAACCACACAGCTTGCCAGTATTTGTGGGGTCACTTTAGACACCCTGAAAAAGGCTTGTCCAAAAGAATTGACACAAGACAACAGGGAAAGTATGTGGGCTACAGCCTTGGCATTATCGTGTCTGTTTGAGAAGTTTGAAAACAAAAAAGACGAATGGGAAATGGTGGCAGCTAAAGGCATCAAGTGGCTTAAAGCAAACCTTTCATCAGACAACCACAGCTACATTTGGATCATGGACATTGCATCAGAGTTTCTTAAGTTGTAATACAATATTGATAAGAGTCTGCCCATCGATAACGATTGAATAGCTGTAGCGTATTCCGAGTACGAGTGTAACTAGTTATTATCACAATCCCTGAGATTTACTACACTGGAACGGTGACATCATTATCTCAAATTACACTTTATTTCTATCTGTTTAAAGTAGTATTAACACTAGCTAGCTCAACTGACGTTAGTACGTTATACGTTGTACGTTAGTTGGAGATAGACGCTCAAAACTTAAAATTATGTTCCTTTACATTCAAACCAGCCCATGCGTTCCTATCAAGGTTCAAAGTATATTTTATCATTGGAAGTTTGATTTCCATCCTGCTTTGAAGCCTCCATTAATGAACGAACGTTCACTTTGAAATTTTCATCAAAACATAAAAATGTTCATTTGTGAAAGAGTTTTTTGAACAAAACTGTACACCAAACAAATATCTTTAAAATGGCGAAATAATTTTAGCTTTCCACGAATTCGTGTAGAACTAAATAAACTTCGAAATAAATAAATGAATCTTTGAACCTTGATAGAAACGCTTCAGCTGGATTGACTTAAACTGTTAATTTTTCTTTGCAACAATACGAAATAAAGTTAAAGATAATTTTAATACACCATGATCATTTTACTACCTTTCTCAGTGGTCAAGTTCGAGATATTAGGGATTTTAAGATTTGCAAAATCTGCGACGGCGACTTCTACCGGAAGTGTAAATTACTTCACTTTGGGGTTTCGTTTTTGCTTTTAACCTCAGGCTCAGTGAATATGAAGCATATTTACCTTGCCGCTCGAAGTCTCGCGTCTCGGTAAATAATTCCCGATATTCACTTTGCCTTCGGCGAATAATTGCTAATTATATTCAGTTATAACGTAGTTGACTAGTGAACTGACTAGTACTACCAAGATGTTATTATTGCCGAAAGGCAGGAACGTCGAGTATGGTTAATTTATTCCTACCAATAAATGTATTTGGCGATCCATGTTTGTACAATACATAAAGTACCATGCGACTAAAGCTTCACGATCAATGAACGTTAATATAACAAACGTGATCATTTAATACGAAGATCAGCGAAACAAGACTACGTTTCGTTGCCATCGAGACAACATTTTCTGGTCAATGTGGTCAATTGAGGAAAATGCTGTCCATAAAGTCGTGAACCAGAAACTTTATTTAATGAAAAGTGTTGTTCAGTCAGCTGACAACATCTTCATACCAATGCTACTGGAAAATGTCCGACAAGCATTTTTCTTTACATTTTGTACATCTCTCAAAATCATCTAAGGACATGAGAACGCCGTTCTCTCTTCACATTGGACTACCTCAGTCACTATCTCATGCATTTATGGTGATACACTACATTAACACATCATCTCTCATTCTCCCAATTCCTACATCTTCATCAGCGTGACTGCTCATAGTCTGCAAACAAAACAAAATGATGAGTATTAAAGGTAACTTCTTTGTGATCAGAAGAAAAAGACACAAGCAAAGGCTCCGACAACGCTAGCGTTGGAGTTCCCGAGGTATTTCAACATTGTCTGTGATAAAATGATAAATAAAAAAGTCGCTTTTTTGACTGAGACCATCACGCCATACAATGTTCGAGACATATACACACGATAAAGTTTGTTACACACAGCGTTTAAAAAGTTTCAAGTCTACCCCTGTAATGTGGAGCTCAACCGCAATTTATTGATTACATACGTACAACAGTTCACCATGTGTCTGGGTAAGAAAAAAATAAAGTTCATATTCTTCTATTCTTGGTCTAGGCCATAAAGGAATTGTATGTTCTGCAGAACTGTTGGCTTTACATATGGTGCAATTTGATGACTGAATGCAAACGTATGCGCAACAGGTGCACCGTGTGTCTGGGCCATTAAAATAACTGATATTCTGCATAAACGTTAGAAATCTTCATAAACTATGCAATAGTCCCATTCACAGTTCCCTGCACCATCTTGCAAGTTAGCCGTGCCTTTGCATTGAAGCGAGACGAATCGTGAGCTTGCAATGATAGAGACATAGGAATAATTATCCAAGGTTTTGAAAAAAGGTCTCTATCATTGCAGGCTCGCCTCTCATCTCTCTATCTTTCAAGATGGCGCAGGCAACTGTGAAAGGGACTATTTGATGCCTGTGTGCAACGTTGTGTGCAACAGGTGTACCGTGTGTTTGGCCTCAGAAAGTGTGTGCTTGCATTCTGTAGTATCATTGATCATAAATCATTTGCTGTCAGATCTTCACTCTAATGATTCCTCTTCGATGATTTTGATTTTAATGCTTCTATAGCGCAAAAAGGCATTTGGGTATATGATCTAATGCGCATTACAAAAATGGTAAGAATAAATAAATAAATAAATTCTACCTAAACTAACTAAATTATAATATATTAATGATATTTATATATATATACAATTACTGCGGTTTGCATAAACTTTGACCATTTGTGCTTATATACAAGTATATCAAAAGTATATCAGAAATTATGGGATATGATCCCTGATATTTTTTTCGAGTTGTCTATCACTAGGACTTTCTGAAAAAAATATCAGGGGTCATATCCCATAATTTTTGATATACTTTTGATATACTTGTATATATATATAGATGGTCAAAGTTTATGCAAACCGCAGTAAATGTGATAATATATACATACAGTGCATTAAAAAATAAATGAATAAATAATTATATAAATGAATGAATAAATAATCTAGAAATATGATTTCTTAAAAAGATGTGTCTTCAGTTCCTTCTTAAAAATTGCAATACTATCAATGGCTCTTAATCTTGGTGCAGCACGTTCCAAAAGACCGGAGCAGCAAACAGCGAAGGCACTGTCTCTGGTCGTCTTGCCCGATTTTATAACAGGTCTGCTAAGATGTTGTTGCCTGCAGACCTCAGATGATATTGGGATTGCTGCTTAATAGATACGATACTAGAAATATATTCTGGTTTCTTTCCACACAAGTGAAACCTGTGATGCTTTTATTACAATCATGAGTTATTATTAAGATTATTAGATAGCTATGTGCAACATAGATATACAGCCATATCTAAAAAGTTTGGCAAAGGCTTTTTTGAGTGTTGTATATGATGGTCCCTGCACTATGGTTGAAAACGACCAGCGAAAAGTCACAACAATATAAAATTTTCCTAAACTTTTATCTGCATGGTTTTCTGGTATTATTTCTTCTGCTGAGATTATTTACATATGAATATAATACATTTCAATCTTAGCAAGCAACATGCAGCAAAACCTTTGCCAACCTTTTTTGAAACAGCTTATGATGTCACAAACCTTTTGCACAAACTGAGGATTCACTGCAAGTTGTCTGTCCATATTCTGTAACTTTTCATCAAGTTGTTGGTACTGTCGAATCTGGAAATATAGAAAAGGTACATAAGCACATTCTGAGTTTAGAACAACGCCCCAAAGCTACTGGGATCAGATGAACCAACTGACTTGTAATAAGATATTCATTTGATATACTTATTTTATCCATTACCTCATCATCCAATTTTTTTAGCATTTTTGGGCTGTTATATTTTTCAGGGCTGTCATGAAAACAGACCATCCCATCACGCTGGTTTATAGCTGCATAAATTTCACCATCTTCAATCTGAAAGATGTATAAAATACATGAAGGAAAGCCAGTTAATTAAATACAATTCACAACATTGATGACTTAAGAATAATCATTTATGATAAAGCACCCTTTCAATATGGATATAATCAAAGGTGCTTACAATCATCAGGCCTGTAGCTAGGATTTTTGTTGGGGGGTGTTAATTTAATAAAAAGTGGACCAACCATATACTTTATTTTTTTAAAGTCCCATAGGACGCATAGGCATAGATAAATTATGTACTAAACAAACAATAGTTTAAATCATGCAAATCTCGCAGATTGACATGACTTGGCAGCAGCTTTTCATTTTCTATTTTCTTGTTCACGTCTTCCCATTTCTAGAGTTTTGGTGACTTTTCAATGGGATTAGGCTAACAATTTTTGTGAATACAGTCGATTGCTACAACCATCCTAATGCGCATACTTTTTAAAAAGGTGTGAAAATGGCCCAAAATCATGACTCTAACATGTTAATTCTGTTACAGTAAACTTAAAAGCAAAACTTGCTTAAACTTCAAAGTTCCACTGCCTATTATTACATATAATTAGTTGACAGACATTTGCTAATGAGTTTAATAGGCAGTGAAACTTTGAAGTCTGACTTTGCCGAGAAAATATGTTCTTGTCTAGACAGTGGACGCTTACACGGTAAAATTGGGAGAGAACAAAAATGAAGGAAATATACGCGTATAGTGGTTCTCGCTGCAGGTCTTATTTCAGTTGCATACTTTTCTAATAATCAACCAGAATCTGTATAGAGTAGTGTTGTTGCATCATCAGATGAAAAAGTAAAATTGATTTTTTTTACTTAGTTTTATGTGAAAATATCATACCAGCCAAAATCTCACTTGCTTAAAAAGTGGACCTTTAGCTCGCGCTGCACCCCCTAGCTACGGGCCTGATCATGAGTATGAGGTGTAGGCACTTCGGGTGGTCAATGCCAAGGTTCATTTACATCCACTTTCTACATCCCTCCATTATTGGTTAGTAATGATGAAGTGTGGAGAGACAGTCGGAGCCCAGGGGCTGTTCCAGGGGAGGGGTGAAGGGGTTGCACACCCTTCCCTGGTTCCATTTTGTGCCTCTACTTTGAAGATTACCAATACAGTTTTTCCCTTTGATTCGGGTGAGGGGTGCACCCCTCCCTGGGATTAGATTGTGCGCAGCGCCCCTCTCCGAACAATATCCTGGTTCCACCCCTGAAACAACATGAAGGTCTAACCATTTGCAGATGTTATTACAAAGGCAGCATTTTCTCCTCAGTTATTTTAAGTCCCTAAGTGTTGGTCCCGCCAGCACTTAAACCATGACCTCCTGCACAAAAGTGTGATGCTCAACGTGAAAGTGGCATTTCTATAGAAAAGCCTTTTATCACTAAATTCCAATTGGAATATATAATTTAATTTTTGTTAAGTGAGGAAAACCAAAGAACCTGGAGAAAACCTTCAATGCACAGGAGAAAATCAACTCTACTCACACATGACACTGAGTCAGGGACTCAATGTTGGCTTGCCTTGGTGAGAGGCGAGTACTCTCACCAAAATAAATTAAAGCTACAGTGCCACCTGGTTATTATGAACAACCTCGATAAGTCTAGACCAAACACCCATGCATACATTTTCTATTAAATTATTATACACACAGCTTATACACCAACTTTAACTTGTCCCTTTGGTGGCTGTATTAACCAGATCCACAATAGCATCTTTTATTAATCCTGCTACCTGTAGACAAGATCCTTAAGATGATTTATAGTAAGTAAAGTAATATTCTTACCATATGAAGTATGTGTTGTTCTGCTTCTCTTGGGCTGTTCAAGTGCACTCTGCTTGCCATGTCACTCAGTGAAAGGGTTAAAAATGTCTGCAGCAACAAAATGTAGCTTACAAAATAAATTAAATCTATTTTGCAATGATTGCAGGGAGTGATTACAACAGAGTGATAAAATTTCAACACCAGATAAAAATATACAAATACAATATACAAATAAAAATAAAAATCATAAAAATGAAATGTTTTCCCATCACATCATCCCATTCCAACCACTCCACATCATTTTAAATAAATATTCATAATGATTAATAGTGGTTGAATGCAAGTGAAGACACATAAAAATGGATATCACTCAAACGAAGAATCTCATTCTCAAGAGAACGCCATGTGGTCTGTCCAACCTGTATCCTTTGAACCCAATTCATGAGTTATTGATTTTATGAAATCACTTTATCAACATACCTTCGTCAATCTCAAGATATTCTTTTTGTAAATGGAACTTCTAACTTGTTTTATAAGTCCTACGTTGTTATCCTAGGAATAAATGATCATTCAATCACTTCTAGTATTCAAGGTCCTATCACTTGATAACCTCAACACAAGCCAACACCATTCTAACTGATTATTAATTTTTTTTAAACTGATGCATGAGCAAAAGCTGCTTTGATTTGGGTTTGGTAACAGTAGTTAATAGACAAGGCAGGCATCATCCATTAATCTATACCAAGCATGAGTGACATACACTCAGTGAATGAACACGTGCGGAACTCAGTGTACATTCTTTGTAGACATGTAATTTCTATCATTTGACATGTACTCAGCGGTCTTTTCAGTCTATGAGTGTCTATAAAAAATTGGCTAAGAGGGACATATAGCACTCAATATTACATACACTGCAATTAGGCCAAAAGGACCTTTTGGATTATAAAGCAATAGAATGAGGCAGTTACACAATAGATTCGTTCTATTTTTTGACATGTACGTCTTCAAGGTCTTTTTGGTCTATGTGTTACACGATAGATTTGTTCTATTGCTTTACATGTACTCCAAGGTCTTTTTGATCTAATAGATTTGTTCTATTGCTTTACATGTGCATGTACAATGTGATGGTACTCAAAGATCTTTCAGTCTATGTGAACAAGTGCTAACCAAGAAGGATACCAGTCCACAGGAATCCCATCTGGAGTAGAATAGACACAATGAGAGATGCCGGCAAAGATTTTTTATTACTTTTAGCTCACCGAACAAAAGAAATAACCATAAAATTAAAAGCATAAGGAAGGTCACTCACCCTAGCAAATGTTTCTTGGTGTTTTGCAATTACACTTTGTAGATTTCCTTGGTTATTTGATGCAAATGATGTTGCCAACTCATGATAAGGAGCACTCAACGGCTTGAATGTAATTAAAGTAAGATGTATGTCTTTTAGTAATAAACAATTATGTATTACTTGGCAGGGTGTAATGGTTCATGTTGATTGTTTTATTTTGGTTACATTTTTACAGTAATTTTTATTTTATACTGCAGTATGCAGTATTTCAGTTTTACAAGATTAATTGCAAGGCAGAGGCAAGTGGCTGTCTGTCAGCACTTCAGCTTGCACAGTCAGACTGTTAGTAATGTGTAAGGTTCTGCAATTATTGAAGCCTTTTCCAGTATTAACACTGTCTTGTCATAAATTATTAACCAACATCAACATGTTGCTGTAGTGCAGTTTTCTGTGCACTGTTATGGTATTCTGGCATCCCTTATGCCCCCTCTTTATTGAAACTTTAGACTGCATTTACTTACAGTATCTTGTATATTTTGATCAAAAGATCATGAAGCCAGCAGAATGTTTTTTTGCATAACCCCCTTTTAACATGCGAGCAAGTATATAATATGTTAATGAGGTTTTGCTTGACTGCAAGTCTCAGTGAATCAACTACACGTAAGTGTCCAGAAAAAAAAAAAAATTTTTTGCACATAAAACTTTGTTCCATTTTGTCAACAATTACAAAAGTACTGTACCTTAAGGAACCTTTGCACCACATTAGAAGTATATTTTGGAAGGCTTGTTATCTGTTGACAGGAAAAAAACTTGAATGTTAGTTTATGAGTTTGTGACAAATGCATAACTTTATACCCAAGCCCAAAAGGTCTATGAGGAATGCCAAAATAATGGTAGATTCATGTCAAGTAAACCACTCTTGTCGATTGCAGCAAGCTAGCGAGACCCAAAGTTGGGAGGGGCGGGGGGGCTATGTGGATTCTGAGTTTTAAAGCCAAATTTTGGCAGATCCCCTATTTTGGCAGATCCCCTATATATCAATATAATATTTATTCATTGCCCCCCCTCCCCCCCCCCCCCAGAATTGTAGAATATATTTGATGTAAACATAAGTTGACAATAATTAAAATTATTGTTTTTAAGTTACCCCTATAAATTTTGGATGAAAAACTTATAGACATTACTTTTCCTGCATTTCCAACCAAACCCTTTCAAAATTTGATACCTTAAGCGTATCAGCTTTCAAGAGGTGAAGCCCTATGATTGCAGTTTTTGTTTATTTCTTTCTCAATACTTAATATCCTGTGATGAGTATCTTGTGGCATTCAGTGTCTGATTTTTGAGTCGCTAAATTTGGCAGGAAGCAGGTGAGAAAAGAATCTCAAAACAGTAGAGATACACACAGAGGGAAGCAGTCTTGTATATAGAATGTCCGAATGAATGCCTGCATACCTTTCCATGGAGTATCAAAGAAACCAAAATAAACTTCTTATATGACTCAAGCATAATATGGCTGACATCCATAGCAGGACAGGTCACGGCCTGATGATATGAGATACACAAAATGACATTATTATGAAAAAACTAGTTTGGTCATGAATCATTTACTAAGTACTGTTTAATAAACGAGCAGGAGTGTTTTATTGGATATAAAACACGAGGTGTAGCCGAGTGCTTTTATACCAGATAAAACACAATCTGCGAGTTTACTGAACGGCTTAAAAAACTCATGATGTATGTTCTCATATTGTACCGAATTCTTTACGAAATGAACCAAGTTTGAAAGAGAAAATCCAAGTTAAAGTTTATGCAAATGAAGACGAATCTTTATCAGATATAAAACCTCCTTCACGGCCATGATTTCTATTGTGTTTCCTTCATGAATTATTAATGAGTTTTTTTACAATGTTTAACTAATTAAAGAATCAGTTAGACATGATTGACAGAAGGATCATATTATAAAACTGAAGCATGGCTGATACCTTTTCCACATTTATCAACTGATCACTCCATGCATACAGGGGTTCTTTTATGTCAATTTACTCCACAAGGGAAGGAAAAAACACATTAAACAGAAGTAGACTAAATGTACCATAGTAGTTAAACCAGTGACACATCTCATTTAAACTACAAGCCTTTTAGTGTCTTATCAAATTGGAATAATAATATACAGGAAAAACACACCAAAAGTATGTAAATCTGATGCAAAATCATGCTTATTTGCTTTTATTATGTAACTTTAATACTATGTTCTTGGTCCATGAAATGATATTCCTTTGTATGCAAATGTTACGATAAATATGTTTAAGTAAAAAATAATAATAAATTAATTTAAAAAAAAGATATTCCTAGACATTTGATAAGCAATTTACAATATCTACATCCAATCTGTATGAGCTGTACAAAAGCTTGTCTCTAGCTTGCTACTGCAAAGGTTCATACAGATTGGCTGATCATATTATATATATTACATACATACAGTACATAAAAATTGATACATGAATTAGTTTGGTATTCCAAAAACAATATCATTAACATACCACTTCAAAGAAGTATAGTGCTCTATCGAATTGCTTTAGTGCTGCATAAATCATCCCTCCATAATAATAATAACTCAGTAATATCTTGGCATCAAATTTATTTCCCTGATACAAAAGACGACAAGATAATTATCTTAGTATAGATGGAATAGTAAAAGCTCAGTAATTTTTAGCATCAAACATACAGTATTTTTCTGTCATATCAGAATAAAAGATAAGAGAATCCTTTTTAATATTGAATCTTTTAAGGTTCATCTATCCACATGATAATTCTGTATGATTTCAAATCAAATTGATAGTGAAAATGGGAATCCAAATGCTTATTAGCAAAGCTTTAATCCATGTAGTTTCAAGATGACTTACTTCTTTGTTAATGTCATATATATCAACATCAAGGTAAGGCAATGCAGGGTTTAAAACATTTTGCCACAAGACAAAGCTGAAAAGAAAACAAAAAGAAACCAATTAATGTGTACTTTACACATACTATATGTTGTCGAATGATTAATTTATCTAGTAACCACATTCTAAAATCCAATAACAAAAAGAAATATTTCCTTACATTTCCATCTTCTCTATATTAGGGACTTCTACAACGGCGACATCAACCGGAAGTGTAAATAATTTCTTTTTGGGGTGCTGTTCATTGGAGATTTTATTTAAAGCATTGTCAGTAAAGTCAACTCATCCACGGAGAATACAGACTTTGGTGCGAAAGGTGCAAAACCCCAAGGTGAAGTTGTTTACACTTCTGGTAGATGTCGCCGTCACAGATTTTGGAAATCTTAGAGTCCCTATTAACTATATAATTATGTACTTTCTATTTTAGGGAAGCATGTGTGGCATAGTGGTGAGAGCACTTGCTTCTTACCAATAGCTTCCAGGTAAATTCCTAGACTTGTTGGTTGAATGTGAGTAAATTCTCTTGCTTTTTCTCTCCCGCGCTTTAAGGGCTTTTCTTTGAATTCTACAACTTCTTAATTATTCCAATTGGAGTTTCAGTGGACAATAAACTACTTTTTTACTATTCATTTTTGTTATTTATCTCAGTATAACAATTTTATATTACTTTTTTAATCAACATGGTTGCCTGTTCCAATGTACACTACAATGAATACTACCTGAGCAAGATCTGCATGGATAGAGGTTAACTGTGTAGAGGATAGCTGTGCTTTTTGAATAGCTATTGTCATTATCTTGATTCCTCTCATTGGCTTTGAAAGCAACAAAAGCACTTCAATAATGGGACAAAGTAGAACAAAGATAAAGATACTGGGTTAATAATAATAGGCAAGTAAGCCATTGTTCATTATGATAAGCCAAATTAGTTTTAGCTGGGTCACACCTCGTTTCTGGTTCAATGTTAACCAGGGCAGATCCACTCATATGAGTGATTGTCATAATGCACATACCTGTTTCATATCAACCAGACATTTTGTCATAAAATGGCATAAATGTGCAACTGAAAGTATAAGAAAGAAGATGAATTATGAAACACGAATTATCCAACATCAGGTGAAAGGAATTAGGCAATCAGCTGGTAAAACCAAAGATTTAAGATTTGCAGCAAACTAACAAATTATTTCTAAGCATTGCCTTACATCTTACATTTTTCTACAGAATACTGAATTTGTTCTCTTGAACAGATAGAGACAAACTGTTGAATCTGTGTGTATAACAATTCAAAGTCACCATAACTAGGCAGTGATAACTTCACAAGTCTGAAACAGATAATAAGTAAACAGGTTATCAGATGAAAAATGAAAAATATACAAGTGTAGCTACATAGTTTACTCCGGGAATTTACTTACAATAATGCCATGAAAGCCATGGAATGTTGCTCAGGATCCAATGAATCCAATTGCTGCATCAATTTGTCCTGCATGTTTTGTCAACAAATCCGTGGAACGGTTCAAATAGTTCGCTAATTCTCCGTAATTTTTATCGGCACAAAGAGAACGAACAGCAGCCAAGAAATCCTCCATCTTGGATTTTGAACCTTCTAGATCCAGGCTACCACAATCTTGCATGTAACCGAGGCGACATGATTACACTCTAAAAGGACTGTAAATCCGTTTTCGTTTGCTTTTCTTCGCCTCATTGTAAAGTAAGTGACTTTTGAAAAAGAAAAACATTGTATTTTACGAAATAAATATAAGGAACTGAATAATTGAAAAGCCCTTCTTCATAACTTGATAAATCCTCCATGATGGCTACATGGAGTTCCTGTGGCATGGTTTAGGCGTTTTGGCGGGAACTTTCGCGCCAAATTGCACGCGTTCGCACGTACGAAATTACGAACTCTGAACTGACGTCCTCTGAACTGCTTCGAACTCCTTAGAACTGAAATGAGCTGACTAGTTGCACTTTTCATACAACAAGTCGAGCTAGAGATATCTCTTAATCATGTCACTGAAACAGTTTAAGTTTCATACTAAGCCAGACGTACGACTAGTCATTATGGACGATACCGTTTATAAGATAAAGTTAACATGTCAACGTAAATCAGAAAGGTATGATTTGGTTTATCCTGTCACCATGCAACGAGTTATGTATTTTCCATTTAAAGTTTTAACCCCCCCCCCCCTCCCCCCCCCCCTCACCCAAATAATAATAATGAGAAATAAACTTCAACTAAGCCTTTCTATGATAAACGTGTTATTTAGCCAAAACCTTAAAGATTTATGCAAAGCAACCTGTTGCCAGTCAGAACTGGAGGTAAGTCATTAACTGTTACATTTATACGATATGCCATGAATAGAAAGATCATAAAAATTATTCCTGATTTAGTCGCAACTGAAAATGTTTAACAATGGCAAACGAGGAAAGCTTAACTATTTATTTTTTTTTCCACTAGATATGTCACTAATATTTATGGCAGGAAGGTGTGGGTGAGAAAATACTGAAAAATTCATTTTTTCCCCTTCAACCATTAGTTCATAACTCCATTAGTCTTTTTAGAAATCCCCTAATTTCATAGATTGTGAAGGGTTTAGGCCTCCCTTTTTTTTCTCCAACATCCCCACTTCAATAATTATTGAACAAAATTTCTTTCTTGTAGAAAGCGGTGTGTGCCATACTCTACACGGACAAGCAAGAACCAATACTGACAGAATCCTTTGTCATTTATCCATGTATCTTTTTCCCCACTTATTCTTGATTGATTTTCCCCACATATTTCTACCAGTCCCACCCTCTAAATAATGACCAGTCCCTAAATAATAGACAGCAATTTCAACATTATGAACCTTAAGAATTGTCAAGACAAAAAGAAATGGGAAACGGCATGTAAGCTAAAGTTTGAACATAGAGGTAGAGCCCTTCCAGTTAACAGTTCAATGTATACACTGTATGTTGAGCCAAGAAAAAACACACAAGATGAAGAGAAAAATTCAAGTAAGCATGATATCTATTATTTTCTTTCAAAACACTGTAATTATAAATATTATTAAAATAATCCATCTTTTACTGAATATATTTCCAATTGCAGTAAATGACACTCGAAAAAGAAGCGGAAGTTATGATGTAAGTGACGAATTGTGATTTGGCTCACCCATTAGGCATAGTTGAAGTATTCTCCTTGTAATGAAATCCTTCAGCGGGTGCTTTGTTCAACAGGGAAACTTTTGAGGCTAAATATATCCCCTATTCCTAGGGATAAAGGTAGCTTTTTGACCCAGACACATTCCCTGGCTGGGAAAGACAACAGCATTGAAAACTAAAGAAAGAGGGAATACTCAAATGAGAAATGTCCATTTTTCGATGCATATAGGGGAGGGCGGGTGGGGATCCGAGTTTCATGGTCAAAAGAAGAAGAGTGAAATACTGAATAACAAATTGCTCTCTTTTAAGGAATCTGACCGAGCAGTAAAAAAGCCCACAGGTATATATGCAACTCTATTTTATCCACGTCTAAACATCGTAAAAGGCAAATCTTCCAGGTGAGATAACCTAAAAGGCATTTCTAATTTTCGATTTAACTCTGCCTTGACTTTGAAACAGTCACAGAATATGGACAGAAGAACAGGCATGACATTGAAAGCCAGAACATGAGGGAACACCTACGTATGCAGGAAATGGCCAAGCCTTCTCTAAGTATGCTGGCAGTATATGATAATTGAAAAATTGTAAAATGTCATAGACTGTTACAGTGCGACTACATCAACCAAAACCTCCCTAACAAAATTTAAATCAAATTGTAATTTGTATGACAAATTGTCTGGTTGGCCTTGGTGTGTGTAGTCGCACAGTAAAACAGCTTTTATGATTTGCCATTGATATAAAGGGTACCTGTATTTTTAATCCCTTATTTGTCAGTTCTATTCCTATTGTTTTCTTGAATTATCTCCATTCATAAATATCTTAAAAGGACTTTTACATGTTCACTTACCGTTTGACTGAGGTGGGTGCCGGTTTTGAATGGCCCTAGTGTTTTTAATATTGGTCTCACTCAACAGAAACGACAGAAGAAGAGACTTCCAAGCCAACAGGTTTTATCAAGTAAGCTATATTCTCACTGCCCAAAACATAAACATCCCTCTAAATTCTAAGCATGGATAACTTGTTCTGTGAGAATCTATTTCCACGCCTCCTTCTCTTATATAAGGGTACTAGCTCGTGTTCGATAGACGACAAAAAAGCAAATTAAAAATGCCAACCTCCTCCCTGCAGCGATGAAACTATAATACCCCGCCTGCATGTGAGCTAACCCGTTCACAAAGCCTCAGGGAGCTTTGTGGGAGGATTCCCCCAGTGGCTAGAAATATTCCTAAAATATGATAGGCCGGGGTACATGTAAGATAATTTAGGTAAGTAACTGTCAGAATGATTAATTATGGTGAACGTCTATCACGTTTTCTCAACATTAACATTGGTGGTACTAATTTTCTTTACCTTAAGCTCTATCAAGAGGTTGCTTGGAAGATAAAGAAGGATACATTTGACCCATAGCGCTTCCTCGACAGTCAGAATAATGAGCTCACGCGCCACAAAGGAGGGGACAAGATTGCTGGATACAACTGCACCCTGTTTAAGTATACTTTTAAATCTTGTTACAGAATTCGCTTTGGGCTGATTCAAAGTTAGGGCACGGCTAAAGTACAAATCACCGAATTGCCCTGCGGTCTTGTTCTTTTCGGGGATCGAAGATTACAATAGCTTGCCTTCGGAAGGCCACAGCAAATAAAGTGAATGCAGATTTAAGCGTTTAGAAAAAATGAGTGTTGAGAAATTCTCATACACAAATATTGATTTGTCACTGGGTTAATTAGTAGTCGAAACTTACCATTTGTGTCGAATAGGACGTTTGCACGATGGCGTCATTGACCCTACTACCAGACTCCCTTGCACATTTTTTTGTTCAATCGATTAGGATCAATTGTCTTACTATTCTCATGAAGAATACAAATTTGAAATGAGAAAGAAAATTCGCGAGGCATCATCATGCAAACGTCCTATTTTGGCTAACTTGCACCGAGAGGCATTGGAGCGACATAACCTTTGGAACCCAGGTGAATTACTGAGGGAAGAAGAAAAAACCGGCTTTGAAGTAGACAGTACTGGCCGGCCAATTTTGGTCAAACACCCATGCAATTAAAGTAAAAAAGAATAAGAAGAAAAAAACGCATAAAAGAACCACTTTATTTCCAAGTCAGGCTATAAAGTCTTATTTCTTATATATTTGGTATCTAGTGACAAATCAGCTCATGTTCCTGTTTAAAGCCAAAAACAATTGTTAGCGATATGGTGTTTTAATTACTAACATTATTATTAATTCTATTAATTAATTATATTCAAGTGCCGTGAGCAAGATCTTATATTAACATTAAATTTTAAAATATTCCCAATATAAGCCAATATTAGAACATGCTTTGATTTGTACATGACAGGAGGGAGGAGGAGGGGGGATCAGTACGTGGTTGTTAAGCTTTTAAAGCATTAAATGTTTCCGCTGGATAATACAATCTTGTATTCGGCATAAACGCTTCCACATAACCAGCCACTGGATTTCATTCTGTGTTCCTCACTGAAATTATTGAGATATGCGTTTTCGGCTTCATTCGGCCTTAATTATTCCGCACAACCAAAGAGAGGTCGAAGACGAGAGATGTTAACGTTTTTTAAAGTGCGCTCTAATGTTATTTCTCTAACTCTTTGGTTCTAAGGATGGGGGATGTTCTCTCGGTATCTAGATCTAGTCTTGATTTTCTTTACGATGAAAATAAACGACCACCAGAATTCCAATAATGACAACAAAGCTTCCAGCACAGCCACCTGCAATCATGGAGATTTTTTTCTTTTCTTTTTCCTTTTTGGCCGCATCACCATCATCATCACCTATACAGAATAAGAAGCATCTCGCTTAGTTAGTACTACTCAAGAAGTGAGATCTTTAGGACCAAAAGCAAAGCTACTTACTTTTTGGAGTAGTTGTTTGTACAACCGCCGAGGATGTTGGGACAAAGGTTTGGTTTGATCCTACAATCGCAGCCACACTAGATACTGTTACTGTAGGAGATGGACTTATAGCTGAGGTACTAGCTGTAAGAGAACCGACAATTGTTAGGTCATAGCGGACTTCGTAGCTGCCCAGTCATGGGCCTATTAGGTCAGAGCATAGTTAATAGCTATTGTCAGAGTTGTGCCTAAGCAATAAGATGAGTAGACTGCTGAAGGTGTATTCATAATGTAAGCTAAATTAACCAAGTACCTTCAACAAGATGCCTTTCTGTATATGACAGCAGAGTTACTGTTGCTAGTAGCATGACTACGAGAATTTTTGATTCGTTCAGAAGTGTCTGATTCATCTGACCAATTATTACTTATAGAGCCTACGGCTTGGAAATGAATGGAAGAATCGAAAACGATAAAAACTGTAAAGAAAAGGCAACACAAATCTTAAGAGGCGTTATGGGTCACTCAATAAGCTTAGCATAAGAGCAGGAAGTGAGCCGGAAAAATATGAAACTGAAGGATGTTTTTATTTACAAACGTCATGTATTCGCGCCCAAAAGCAGTTTTCGATACTTCAGTGGAACTGAAATGAGAATAAATTTGCTAATGTGTAAGGTTGTTGCTTGGTTATCCGGGATTGTCAATGTAAGATCTCTGTCCAAGAAAGGAATTGTCGTGTGAAGTATTCAACTGATGATTTCCGTGACTGCATGTGTATATATGATAATTTTCTTTTAAGACTGGAAAACTCTTTTCGAAGAAAATTACAATGTTTGTGTTACTGACTGCAGATTGACAATCTTTTCAAATAGGTGTAAATGCGATTCATTTAGATTCAGTTTCACACTCGTATCGATATCCATACAATCTTAAGAGTATTGTATGAAGTTTTGACATCCACAGATTAAATCGTCAAAGATCCCTAGTGGGTGCAATTGCAGCTAGTGTTAACTGTACTGCCGGATAAATGAGCAAAACGGCTTATGTTTCGAAAAAAAAAACGAAATATACTTTGGGATATTTAATGGCAGAGTTGTAAATTTCCTCTGACAACTCTGTTCTTTTCATTGCCGGTTACATAACTAATTATACTTGCATCATCACTAGAACATTTACCTTTTCAGTTGGCCACCATAAGGTGGATGATTTGCGCCGTTTGTCTATGAGTCAATCCCCGGGCAAAAGTTCAGGCTTGCTTCATGATACAGTAGAAAATATGGTTTTGATATCAGTCTCCAATTTTCTCCTTCAATACGAAAAAGTGAAGCACATAGCTTAGCAATTCAGATGACGATTTAGTTGAATGGTTGACCACCAGCTGGTTTCTATGACATCATGCCCACCAATAGGAGTCGTTTGCATAAAAATATTGGATTCGTTGAATAACAATTTTAAAATACAACAAGTCATAACAGATGAATTATATTGCAGAAAGTTAAAAAAGGGGTTTCCTATTATTTTGTCAAACTGATCCCTGACTGCAATCTGATTGGTTAAAAAGGGTGAGAGTTTGGGGAAATCCGTCAAAAATTAAAAAGGTTAAGCGGTTGTGAAATTTTGTAATCACTCTATGATTTATAAATTGTACAATATATAATACGTAATAATACAATACGCAATACAGGTGAATAGAAATTGGATACTTTTGTATTCTATATTGGTCTCTAAAACGCAAAAAATAAAATAAAATAATAATAATAATTCAGCGGTATTGCTGTGAAGTAATGCGCATGATATCCAACCTAGTGCGCAAACATGGCGGACGGACTGACATCTTGAATGTATACATCTCGGTTTTTAACTCCTTTTAATTGATAAGGTTCACATTTTTTAGAGTAAAGTCTGATTCAGCTTTTTTCGGACACTTCGCTGATACTCTTAATTGAGAAAAAAGATTTAAATATTGACGTTAATTTTGCCATTTTCCAACGCTAATTTGCCTCTGCAACAGCACGTCGCACGTGCACATCAACTACAAGTTATACTTTTGCCAACATGGATAATCTTACTCCAGAACAAATCCAACAACAAGAAGTCAGACAAGTAAGTTGCTTTGGGATCATTTTAAGCGTAAATGTGTACCTGGTGGGGATTTGCTTTGTTTTTCTTTTTTTACTCTGAAGATTCACTATTTTTCAAAAATTCCTCAGGTTCAAAACTTCTTGTCTTACTACAACCGTCTGACAGAGTTGTGTTTTGCTGATTGTATCCATGACTTCACCAACCGGAGAATTGGGGCTAACGAGGTGAGTACAATCAGCTCATTGGACATACGATAAGTTTTGAAAGAAGTGTAGTACTCTCCAATGATTATATGGTATATAAACTGGACAAGACTGATAAAAGATCCTTCTATGATATATCATTTACGGGACAGAGACATAGCCAGAATTTTCCAAAGAGGGTTGCAAAAACCATTTTTGAACTACCTTTGGACAATTCAGCAATCTACATATCTTTTAAATATGCACACATTTGACCACAGGTTTGGTTAGGTTTGGTGCTCAAAAAAGGAAAGCAAAAAGAATGATAAATCTGAAAGATTAATAAACAGCCTGCAGCCAGATTGTTTATCATTTTACACTCCAATTTTAGAAAAAGAAAATCTATATTCCATAAATTTTAACATACCTTAAACCAACCTCAGGGCTGTTTAATGCATTTCCACTCCTGGGTGGATTGCTTGATAGTAGTATAGGGAATGGGGGTTCTAGCGCAGTGACAACCGGAGGATTACCCGCCTAAAGTGAATTCTCCGATTTTTACCGTTATTACCCGCATTCCCTGTTTTAAGTCTATAATATGTTAGTCTATATATGGAGTGCGAAGAATGTAAAGAGTTTGTTTATGACTTCTGTGTAAAGTGCTTGGAACCTAAGTTCGTACCTACTAAGCCAAATAAGTATATTTGTTGTGGTAAGAAAATGCAAATAGAAGACGACACGTCAGCACAGTGTTACGAGTGTGGTAAGAATATTCGTAATGCCGTACCTTGTGCTACCAGGGAACAATATTATTCTAACGGAGGTCGTAAGAAGACCCCATACAAAAGAATAAAATACTTCCGAGACTGGATGAGT
Organism: Actinia equina; assembly: GCA_011057435.1. Classification (NCBI taxonomy): domain Eukaryota; kingdom Metazoa; phylum Cnidaria; class Anthozoa; order Actiniaria; family Actiniidae; genus Actinia; species Actinia equina. The sequence continues at coordinate 9,996 of WHPX01001433.1, read as the reverse complement.
CATATCCAAGGTTTACGTCCGGTATATTTGGACGACGAAGTAATGGAAAGAATCATAGGTCATTTAGAAGAGCCAACCCCACAAAGTCTACGGAAAACACTGAAAAAATTAAAGCTAGGGAAATATTACAAAGCTATTCCCTATCTTTTGTCTGAAATTACCGGTAATTCTATTCCCGAAGTTTCTGATATGAGCAGAGCCGAGTGGATGTTTTGTCGGCTGGATAAGGATATTCCTTATTATCCTGACGTAATTTACGAAATATTTTACAAAATAGACCCCAACCACCCCCTGTTAGGATGGATTCCAAGAAGATAGTGGATCTTATGCCATAAGATGAGAAATTAGCATAAATATTACGCGTAATTTCCAGACTGTCGTTCGATATGTAAATAGAATCCTGTCACGCTCTTTTCAAAACTGATGTCTAAGCGAGTTTTCTTTGAAGCTCTTCCTTTGCTTCTTGGTAGATCTTTTTGCGAGATTCCTCGGTTAAATCTTTGACGACTGTTTTTTTATTTCTGATGTCCATCTTCAATTTCTCGTACCTTTCCTCTTCGGCTAAGATAAGCGAGAATTCTACATCGTCTATCTTTCTGTCACGCAAAGCCTTTGAGACAAGGTCAGTAATCGTATTTACTTTAGCCCTTGACAGAGCTATTGTCGTGTCATGCTTGGATATTTTACTTGACAACTGTTTCATAATGCCCGTAGCAACAGCCGAAATGATACCACAGGCTGCCCCAACGCCGGCTAAAGGAACTCCAACGACTATTCCCGGCCCTGTAAGCGAAGTAGCAACGCCAGTGCCTGTTAATGCTACGGACATGGATCCTGTAGTTATCGCAATTTTATGTAGCGTACTTCGGGCTCTGACGTATTTCTTTCTGACGTTTTCGTAATGTTTTGCCTGCCCTTCCAAGTAAGCCAGAATTAAATTTGCTTTATTTAAGCGGAAGTTCTCGGCGTTCATCTCGTTTGGGCCCTTAGGTATTTCTGGATACAACTGAGGTGCTGATGGTATAACATCCATTATATATACTAATGTACGACGCCTTTGGGAACGATATAGAGGAGCAGCCACATAATGTGGATTTCTACAAGAAGATGTTCCCAAAATCAGACCCGAATAAATTTAATAAAAGGCCTACCGGGATTTATTACGGTGATAAAATATTATACAGCAATGCAGAAATAGATACGAGTTGGACGAAAGAATTATTGTTTACCACCAACACTTATCCAATACCCGCGGTTTCATTCAATAAGCATCCAAACTTAAGCTTAACGTTAAATATGCGGGTCTCCGATAGCCACGTATTCCGATTAAAGATACGGGATATCTTCAAGGAAGTTCCTATAAATCACACCACTGCGAAAGAAGCGCACGAATGGTTAAGTGGACCCAACATGCGATATTGGCCGCAACAATTGAACTTTGCTGTCTGGTGTGCTACTAGCGGTTGTGGCGTCAGTGAAAGCCTAATGAAGAATTCGATATTTATATTTCACTTTCACTTTACGGTCCGTAGAATACTCCACGAAATGGGCGTCATTGCCTTACCAGGTGATAGAGCATTTGACCCAAAAGATAACAAATACTCCTCACCCGCCTACGACAGACTTTGTAAAGAGTTTGGAGTCGTCGGAAAAGACTTCAGATGCACCGCCGGAGCCAACAATGGTCTGGGTCATATTTGGGCTTATTGGGGAATTGGTGGACATAGGCTAAGCGATAGAGAAGTTCACGCATTGCGGCTACAATGGGACACGGGTTATCATAAAGTATCTTACGATACCAGCACCTTCTTTGAACCAAATGCCAAAACCACCAAAGAAGTTAGAGACGGACCTCTATTCAAAGACGAGGGTGGTAAGTACAGAGGGGCTAATCCATTGATTATCCACATAACGAACGACGAGCAAACGAAGCAGTACTTTAATTTCATACCCACAAAAGGTAAAGGACTAACTAAAGCCGGTCTTGCCCGCCTAAACCGCAGCATAGAAGCTTACGTGTATTCTATTCTTGGAGCCCAGGTAAACACCCGATCAAGCATTATAGGAAATACTGGCGCCGCAGAAGAAACGCGCGCAGAAGCCCTGATCCTCTTTGAAAGTTCGATAATAGAAGGTGACATTAGCAAAGGCGTACAGCGTTACCAACTAGCCATACAAAATTCTAAAGCAAGGTTGGACTATGCGGTAGCCCCAGGTTGTTGGTTAATGCCCAGTAATTTATCTATAAATACTGGCTCCGTAGTAGGATACAACAACAAGCTTCAAAAGGCTACTAAGGATATGAAGTTTGGGGAAAATAACGTGAACTCTGATACTCTTAGGAGGCACTTAGTTGAACAGCCTAAAAAGGTGCATTTAGTCGAACGTCCTAAGAAAACGGTTGAACAGCCTAAAAAGGTAAAGAAGAAAGAAGAGGAATATGATCACAGCTTACTAAAAGCCGGACTGGCAGCCGCGAGTGTTGGTTTGAGTCTTTATATATGGCGATGAACAACCCCTACATATCCGGAATGGATTGCGTTTACACGACTTACACAGGTGAGAAAAAATACACCCAAGCATCTTGGGTTGATGTCACTGGGATGTCTGTGGACTTGAACTACTCAGGAAAGAAGTTAATCCTTTGTAGCATTTGCATTGGCACGAGCAGCCATGCCAACGTGGGCTTTCGGTTCCTGGATGAGAATGGTATATTACAGCCCATGCGTACGAAGACAAACAACAGGGAACCGACGCATTTCTCCGTAGAGCCCAACCCCAGCAGCACCGAAAACCTATCGGTTTGGACTTTCCACATGGTGGCCGATTGCCATGGGAAGGTAAAGCTGCAAATACGCGTAGATGATACTGGAAGCGTTTGTGTAAATAGTATAGAAAATCAAAGAGACACGGTTTATAATCATAAGACCATTAGCATTCTTACGGTGCTTAGTCTCTAGAAGGGAATTTATTCCCTGAAATATATGAATCCACATGTAAAGGAAGATTGGTTTCTTCATTACCTGGAGGAAGAGGAGTATAAGAACGATGATAATTGGCACGACACTGGATTGTGGGTGGAGGTTGGCGGCCTAGGATTAATTATGTGCACTATTTGCATTTCAGCGTGGCGCTCAGCCAATGCTGGGGTTAGGATCGTTGATGAGAATGACCACCCATTACCGCCTTTTAGGAAAAAGGATAATAATAGGCATCCGACTCATTTCTCATTTGAACCCTATGCAAACAGCTCAGAAGATCTGACGCCAGTAACTTTTCATATGATAGCCAATTGTCAATGTGCAAAGCTTCAAATGCGTTCCGGCGAGTTAAGTAGCAACGACAGCCGCGTTCGGATAAATGCTACTTCGATGAGCACCCCTACATTGGACAGGGCTTGGAATCATAAGACCATTAGCACTATGACTGCCATACCTCTAATACCAAATTATCAAGGCGGTGCGAATACTATCTTTACTTATCCCCAGTCGAGGATGCCTCGGGCACCAGACGATGATAAGCCTCCAGTAAAGTACCCAGATAAGATCAGCCCTTCATCTTCTTCAAAAGGACCACGCCGATAGCGACGACTAAGATCCAAATGTTATTTCCCACGAACTTTAGCAGTTCTCCACCGGTTCTAAGTACCAGACCGATCACAGAACCAAGCAGCCCCGGTAAAGAGGCTGCCATCTTTTTCCCCAAGTCCGCCAGCCCTTTACCTACCGCCTTTACACCTGCGCCCGTAGCCTTAAGGGAGCTAAGGATCACACCTACTACGGAGGAAATGGCGACTGCAAATGCAAGTGGAATGCCATATTTCACCAAAGCTCTTTTTATTTTTTCCTTGGTGGTAAGCCCCAATTCTCTTTCAAGGTTGTCCTTTTGCGCCCGTAATTCCGCAAGGCGTATTTCAAGTGTTTCCGTTTCCCTTTGGGCAGCCTCCCTTTCTTCCTCGGAGCGGGTTTGGTCCGCAACTACTTCTCGCTGCCGCTCTATTTGCCCCTCCAGGTCTTCAATAGCCTGATCTCTTTGCCGGATTTGTTCCTCCTTAGTATTGATTTCAGCCATTAACCGTCGCCGTTCCTCCAAAGATCCGGCTATGGTGGTTTGCAGGTTAGCGGTATCGTCTTTAATTAAGTCTAACTCCTGCAGGGTGAGGTTAAGAGCCCTTTGAGTTTGATTTCTTTCACGTCGAATTTGGGTTCTTTGGTCTACCAGCTCCCTTATTTCTTGATTTTTAAATTCGACTTCCCTCCTATGTGCGTCGACAAGCCGTCGGTTTTGCTTCATGTATTCTTCCTCCCTTTCTTCCAACGTTTCCCGCAGTGCTTCCACTGGGGCGCCAGAGCTTTGGGCTTCTCCTAAGTCCTCCCGTGCTTTGTCTAATTCGCGCAGGGCCTGATCCACCTGATTTCCTATTTCTTTTATTCTTTCATCTTGATGGGCGGACTTCTTTTCAGCATCGGCAAGTAGCTGACCTTGCTTTGCATATTCTACATCTTTTTCTCTTAACTCCCTTTGCAGATCAGCGGCACGTTTTTCCGCGTTGGTCCTTTCGGTTAAGTTGTGCAGCCTTTCTAACAGGCTTCTAGTAGCACGCTGAAAGCCTTTTAATCTCAAGACGTCACCCCTAACGTTGCCCTCCTCATCAAAGAGGTTTTGCGGTTTTGTCCAGCGGTCTTTGTCGGGAAATCTTAAGTCTTGGACGCTTATGAGGACTTTGTTTCCCTTTTTCGTGAGCTTTACGTCGTCAGCATCGAAGTTGTCGTAGCGCAGCTCTAGCTCTTGCTTTGCCCACTCTACGGTTTCCCGCGCGGCTGCTTCCGGCTCGCCCATGTTTTGAAGCTCTATGTGCTCACGCGGAAACATGTACTCGCGTGCTTTGGGATGTCTTAGAGCCTTTGCAATCCTATCCCTTAGGGAATCGTCGGAGGTGGGAAGCAGCGGTTCTTCATCACCGTCGTTAATGTCAGCCTGACCTTCCTCAGTGGTGGGGTCAAAGTCTGGATCCGTTCCTTCTACTTCCATTATATATGATAAGCTCAAAGTTAAATCCTAACCTCCTTCCTAAGCAGGTTGGCGGACTGAAAGCAGAACGTACCTTTCACCGGGTCACCTTTACTCCTTCTAGCGCCAAACCAGGGGAGACGCTGTATGTAGGCGTACCCCGTTTAACGGATAACTTAGTATTGGTACCCGGAACATTAGCGTTAAGGTTTGACCTAGCAATACAACCAAGTACAAAAATAGAAACTTACACAGTGAACAACGTAGGTCGCAACTTGGTGTCTAAGATGAGAATTAAGTTCGCAGGGGAATCCCTTTTGGACTTAAATAGGTACGACCTGTATACCACGTACAAAGACGTATGGTTGACGGCCTTCGACCGTGCACAAAGGATAGAACAAGGAATCGGAGGCGTTATCTTAAGGAAATTGCGAAGTGATACTAAGACAGCACCTACGGACTCCGGGGCAGCAACCGCAGTAGCAGACGCTACCAGAGTAAAAACGGCTTATGGTAGTAAGTACGTTATTCCCTTAGACTTTGAAGTTATTTCTAACCACGGCGTGTATTACCCCAGGCAATTGTCCGAACTGCAGTTTGAAGTAACTCTAGCAGACACTACCAACATCCTAGAAATGGACACAGCACAGTCGGCACTTACTGGTAGTATCCATCCTTATTCTATCACCAATTTAGAATTACAGTACGAGACGGTATATTCTGAGGAGTTGGCCCGAAGTGCGGGCATGGAATACAGCTCCGGAAAGGCATTCCTTTACGACCACGTGGTGATGTACAAGACATTTAGCTTCCTGGATAAGACGGACGAGGTTATCAACCAAAGCATTAACCTCCCTCGAAGAAGTCTCACGGGGCTGATGTTGGTGTTTGCTAAGCCCTACGGAGCCGGTAAGCGCGACTCCGAAGCCTTCCATAACCCCAACATTACCAACGTGGGGGTAAATATCAACGGAGTACCAAACAAAGTCTACTCCCAGGGAATAAAGCCCGCAGACACGTACAGAGAGGCAATGCGCAAGTTTGGCGACCAGGTGTCTCCTGAGGAATTCTTCAAAGACAAGTACGCGTTGTGGATTGACATGCGCACGACGAACGACGAAAGTATGCACGGGCAAGGTCTGCGGTTGGTAAATACGCAGGATGGCATAACATTGGAAATCAAGCGCACCAAGAACACCAGTGCAAGTGATGCGGATAAGATAAACTGCTACATCTTCGTGGTGTCAGACGCGCAGCTAAGCGTAGAAATGAACCAACTAAAGAGTGTTGCATATTAAAAAGTTAAAATATTTCTCAGATATACGATGCTTCGCGTATTTGAAAACGACGATACCAAACTGCAATGCATAATGCAAGGCGACAAACTGTACTTTAAAGCAAAGGAAGTGGCAGCTGCATTGGACTATGAAAACACAAAAAAGGCTATTAGAGACCACGTTTCTGAGAAGTACCAGAAAAGATGGTCTGAATTAAGGGGAACGATTCGTTCCTCTTCTACCATTCACCCACATTCCGTGTTTATCTCCGAGCCTGGGTTGTATCAGTTAATATTTAGCTCTAAGATGCCAAAGGCAGAGGAGTTCAGTGATTGGGTCTTTGAGGAAGTCCTACCCGCGTTAAGGAAAACAGGTAAGTATGAAATAGAAAGACGGTTCGATAGTCCTAACAAGTTAGTCTTCAAAATGGAAAATGAGTTTGACCTGCATAAGAAAGTCGTGGACTACATACGCCGCTTCTACCCACAGATGCTCATAGCGCCCGGCTTAGGGGAATTGCAGGATTCTGACAGCAAACGCATAAAATGCTGGCAGAAGGGTTATCAAAGGGGTCAACCCGACCTCTTAATACTGAACGCGCATTTAAGGTATGAAGGGCTTTGCATCGAATTAAAGACGCCGAAAGGAAATGGCATACTCTCCGCAGACCAACGCCAAGTGATATCTAGGTATGACGCGAATGGTTACCTGACCATGGTTAGCAACGATTATGACGTCATCTGTCGTGCCCTTAGCAACTACGCGGAAGGCATCCGTATTCCCTGTCGGCGGTGCTGCAAACGCTTCAAGACTACGGAGACAAGGTCAACGCATTTAAGAATATTTCATAGATATAATGATCGTCAACCAAATACACTGGCGTGACCTGATTTGTGGTAAAGCATACGAAATAAAAAATTACGTCGTCTTCGAAGACATCGACCGTTTACGGTTAGTCCTCAAAGACTTAGAAGGCAAGGAATATTCCCTTTGGGCGCCGGATTGCGTGCGGTACGTAATTCAGGGCGAGGAATTCACCCACTTACGCAGCTATGGTAAGGTAAATGGCCGATGGAAGTTTGACATTGAAAGAAGAGTCACTCCATCTCCTCTTTGTAGTTAAGCGCGTCTAACGTAGTCCTTTGAGCCTTTGGGTCGGCTGAGCACCAATGCCCCACGAAGGATCCTTCGGGGAATACCCTGTCGCAATGAAGGCAGGTGTATTTTTTACGCGGTTTTGGTCGAGGGGCGATTATGCAGTCTGCTGGGGGTTCACACGTAATACAGTCCATATATACCTAAGACAATCATAAATCAATGCGGCTGCGTATGCTATCATATATTGCAAGCACCCTTAAAAGGGGCTTTTATTTTTATTTATTATTATTAAATATCCTTAATTATTCTTAATAATAATAAATAAAAATAAGAATGGGATTTGAGACTCTTTGCACAAACCCTATCTTACTATTTTAAGCCGCCTACTAATCCTTACGGCTTTCCTTGCGGCCTCGTTACTGGCATGCCAAGCATCAAAGCGATCTAAGTACTCTTCGAAAACCGCCTTGGCCGTCGTAAAGGCACTGCCAAATATGTTGACCATCCCTTTGACAGCCGCAGCGCTCACAAGTTGCCTCCCAATGTTCCCTGTTTTCCCACCTTACGCCTTCGACGCAGTCAAACTCCGCAAAGCGCTGGTCAATTTCCTTCTTTCGGCGCGTTAACTTTCTTTGGGTTTCCTTTGGGCAACATCGTGCGGCAACGTCGCCGTGCTCCTCACATGCTACGCTCAGCAGGTCGTAATTGCCGCGGCACCGATGTCGATGCCATTCGTCGTTCTTGTCCTCCTCGCAGCGCTCACATACGTTCTTTAGGCAAACGCGGTTATCCACGTGGTATTCCAACATCTGCGCGCTGCTAAAGAGTCGGTCACACTCCTTACAACGCCTTTCGCGTGCCTTCTTAGCGCACACCTTCTTTTCCAGGTGGTATTTTAACATTTGCTTGCTGCTGAACTCCCTTTCACATTGCTTGCACTCCATATATAATAAGGATTTAATAACCACTATAAGGGATACCACATGAAGTCCTTAACAGCCAGAAACTATTCCAAAGAGTGTCTCAGAATGTTAACATCTAGGTTAAATCTTTGTTAAACTGGTAACTATTCCAAAGAGTGTCTCAGAATGTTAACAATAAGGTTAAATCTTTGTTAAACTGGAAAGCCCGTAATGGTCAGTAGGCGGCTTAAGATAGTAAAGTAGGGTTTGCGCAAAGAGTCTCAAATCCATTCTTATTTTTTATTTATTATTATTAAGGATAATGAATAATAATAAATAAAAATAAGGACCCCTTTTAAGGGCGCTTGCGGGATTCAAAATAGTAAGCTAAGACACTTTTTTAAATAGTTTCCACATATACTTAACAAACATTTAACCTAAACGTCAACATCCTAAGGTACTTTTCTTTCGAAGTAGCGTAGTCTTAACAAATATTTAACCTTATTGTTAACATTCTCAGACACCTTTCTTTTGGGGTATGTCATTCCTTAACAAATATTAACCTTATTGTTAACATTCTACAGTGGATACCGCATGAAATCCACAACGGACTCTTTTGCCCACGTTGCCATCGTTATCAGCGCACCAAACCTTTCCGCGCGCTTCAGACCACACATTTCATCATACAATTCCTGCACGCGCTCTTTCAAACGATCGATTTCCTCTCTTTGCATTTCTATGGTTTCTCTCTTATCTTTCATGTCGCCGGCGATCCTTCTTACTGCTTCCACTGGGTCCATCGTATATATATTAATGACTCCAGAACATATTCCCTGCAATGCTCTGATAGTAGGACCAACCGGCTGTGGTAAAACGCAGTTCGTAGTGGAGCAACTCCTGGGACCCTTTAGATACCGTTTCGACTACATAGTGCTCCTCTGCCCTACCTATGTGAATAACCGCACCTGGGAAGGCATAGGAGTGAAAGATGACGACTTCTTGTGGATATCTTAGACCCTAATGAGTTATCCAACCATTTGAAGTTTGGCATCGACAATTCCCCAAGACACTCAGACACTCCTCATACTGGATGACATCGCTTGCGGGGACGACGTAAAAAAGACGCACATCAGAGTTGGTGAAGCTTGCCTTTAGCGGCAGACATGACAACATTAGCGTTTGGTTGCTCTCCCAGCAGCTTACCAGCGTCTCTAAACCCTTTAGGGAAACATAGGCTCCCTGGTCGTCTTCTACACGCCGAGTAAGAGTGATTTGGAAAACCATCCTCTCTGACTACGGTGGTGAGATATCTAAGGAACAGTTGCACGAATACATGCGGCATTTAAAGACACACCAACATTCCAAAATGATCTTCTCTTTGAGGTTTCCGTATTCCATTAACATATATGGAGATTGAGCAGCTGATAGATGAAGTCCCCACAGAAGTAACCTTAAGAACAACTTAACGTCCTGGTGTCATCGGGAAAGTGTAAGAAATGATAGGCAAGGAGTTGACGCATGAGCAAGTTAATAAGTTGTCTGAAGAGGAGGTAAAAAGTTCCATAAGAGGTACGAAGCCGCCCTTGCAAGTAAGACCACGAATGCCGTAGCAGACTCCGCTATTAAGCTGGCCACTAAATTGCTTGGACTTGCGCTGCCCATAGACGACGGGAGGCGCTGCGGAAGGACTAGTGAGGACTAGGTTTTTC